>RJVU01069130.1:3888799-3991658 GCA_003731715.1 Anabarilius grahami
CTATTAGGGATGTAACGATACCATCATGTCACGATTCGATATATATCACGGTACGATATTATTGCGATACTTCAAGACATATGGTAAAAGGTTAACAAAAAAAGAACTGTTGATTAAAATGCTAAATTTGGTATTAAATTGGGGGTGGAAATGAATAGGCTTGGACTTGGTGCTGGTAACCCAATGCACAGGACAGTGGTGACACCCAAAAAAAAAAAGTATGATTCTGAAGCTGAAAATACAGAAAAATATGAATATGCTTGCACTCTGTCACTGACTAGATATATTTAAAATAATGTAGTGCACTTTTGTAGGACCCACAAATATTCCCCAATTGCATTATTATAAATTATATTCAACATTATATATAGTAGTTCAATGTAGAACTGACACTAAAACTCTGTAAACTTGAATTTTTTTTTCTCACACAATAATTTTCATTTAGGGTGAACTGTACACAATACATATTGTTGCATTCCTTTTGTATTGAGATATATTGTTACACCCATAATATCTATGCATTGATCGCCTGTTCTTCTGCGCTTTTTTCCCCTATTGTGGTGTTTAGCAAACAGCTTTGCATTACCGCGCGTGCCCCATTCTGGATTGGTGTGTGGATCACCTATGACTGACCGTATTTGGCATCTGACTGTGGTCGTCTGTACCGTGACGGTTCGGGACGAATACATGTACCCTTACACCCCTTATATATATATATGTGACCACAAAACTGAATAAATAAGCTTGCCACTGATGTATGGTTTGTTAGGATAGGACAGTATTTGGCCGAGATACAACTGAAAATCTGGAATCTGAGAGGGCAAAAAAAAATCAAAATATTGAAAAAATCGCCTTTTAAATTTGTCAAAATGAAGTCCTTAGCAATGCATATCCACTCTCAATTTTTTTAAAATATATTTACGGTAGAACATTTACAAAATATCTTCAGGAACATGATCTTTACCTAATATCCTAATGTTTTTTGGCATAAAAGAAAAATCAATAATTTTGGCACATACATTGTATTGTTGGCTATTGCTACAAATATACCCGTGCGACTTATGACTGGTTTTGTGGTCCAGGGTCACATAATATATTATATTATATTATAATTATATTATAACATAATATACACTCAGCTGTGCCAATGTCATTTCTGTTCTCCACACCAAGTTCTCACACACACACATGCACACACACACACGCACACACACACACTTACTTCCTCACACCCCTCTCTTTCCGTCTCATTAGCTCACACACCTTAGCTTTGACGCAGCCGGCATCGCCGCGTTCCTGTCATCCCCAGCTGTCCATCAATCTTCTGGAGCCATACTTCTGTCACATCAATAATAGTTTGTGTAGACGTGTGCGTGAGAGAGGTGCCTGCTCTGGCAGCAGTGGGAAACGTGTTTTTTTTTGGGGGGGGGTTTTCTCTCTCTCCAGGTCTACCCCAGCTCGTCTCAGGTGTAATTACTAAACAACGCATGTCACAGAGAAGAAGGGGAGCGAATGGTTAATTGCTGCTTTTTACTTAAGGAAAGTTGTGAGAACAGCGGATGGGAATGTGATGCCATTGTGCCACGTCTTTAGTACGTTAACAAGTTTGACAGGTTCACTGGAGTGACAATTTAAACCCACAAAATGCACAGTATGTGTGATCATATCGGCATTGATCTTTTTTTCTATCTTTTTTTAATGATCGCCATAATATAAGATTTAGGCCTGAGTGATATATTGAATACTCGTAGTATATTCATGATTATTTTGCTGACCATGTAAAATTAAGCAATGTTGAGATTATTCGAATGCCTTTTATTTTGCAATTAAGTTTTTTAAAGATCATAATTGATTCCAAACTTTGACACTGTTCATTTCTGTCATCACTCAAAAATGACCTAAAAAATCCCTTAACTTTTTTTGTGAAAAAAAAAGAAAAAAAAGGTCTTACTGTCCCCAAACTTTTGAATGGTTTTGATTGTACAATATGCACCTATCTTAAACATATCATTGTAACTGTTGTTACTAGCAAAGCATTGTGCTGTTAAGATGTGGTGAAAGAGTTTAGATGTGTAGTGTGAAAGATGAATTGAACATCAGGTTGGCAGTGGCTGGTCATGATAAAAGCTGAAGCTGTTGAATCTTTACATCTGTTTGCTGCATTAACGTTGGTCTAGGGCGATTTCTTTTTTCAGCAGAAACCTTATCCTCATGTCTTTGTGAAGTAGCATCCAAACGCAAGTAAAGAGATTCGTACTCTGTCCACATTAGTCATAGTCAATTATATAGGTCAGGATGATCTTTTACTCAGTTATCATTAGACTGACACTGATTGTAAAGCCCTAAATACCAATTGTCTCTAGTAAAGATTAGACCGGAAATAATACTAGAAGAAGATAAGGATTGAGTTATGTGACAGACTGGACTGGATTGTCTAAGAAGTGAACATTATGACGTGTTTCATTAATCTGACACATTTCCTATTTGAAACAACTTTAGCTTTAGGCCTTTGATTTGAAATCAAAGAATTTGGTTGGAACTTTTGAAGTGACCTGATTTTAAGAGATTGTTTGTTTTCCATTTAACTTTAGAAAGCTATTAGGAAGCGTTGCTTGATTCAGCATGTTTCTGACAACTTGCTCTGTTTAAGCTTGACGGTTAACAGCAGCGTAAAACAAGGTGGGAAAAAGTACGAGAATATTGGCATAAGTATCAAATTAAACAAGTTGATCTTTTCAAAGTTCTTTGAATGAGATTTTATCTGGAGACAAAACCAACCGTTGTGACCTAACTGAAGGACGACTTGTAGGCGTATCAGTCTTTTTTTTTTTTTTTTTTTTTTTTTTTTTTTTTTTTTTTTTTTTTTTTTNTAGGAAAACCAGACCAAAGTTAACATACCTTCACACCCAGAGGGCTGGAGTGTCAAGGTTAGGATCTCTTCAGGCCTGTTAAAAAGTGAAAATTGATTCTCAGACTTCCTGAAAAGTCTTGATTTGTTAGGACTGAAGTCATAGGCTTCTGACTTTATTGAACCGAACACTTGCTCTCCTAATAAATTTTGAAAAGCCCAACACTTAAGGTGCGGTCATGCAAAATTTCATGGGCAAAAATAGGTTAATTGAATTTAAATTGATGATAGAGTAATATTGGACATCCCAAAATAATAAAGACGATATTTCTTGCTATTGCTTTGTCCTCGCTAGTTGCACAGAAAAACAAATATGCAGCACAACCATTGTAGTCTGACTTGTGAATAAAGATTCTTATGATCTGATGCTTTTTCAAGGCAAGAATCAGTCTCGAACTCTCAAGTAATTCGTTTGAATCAGCCTAATGACTGACAGACTGAATTGGTTGTGATTCTCGACTTCATTGAACCACAGATCTTTAGCTTTCATCAGCCCGAAATGAAAACACAACTGTTAACGTGTTTTGTGTTATTCTTAAGACTTATGAAACTTAAATTTAAAGTTTAAAGAAATTCAGAACAGTTGGTCGTTATAAATAGTAGTCACACTGGAACTGGAGTGATTTCTGAGTATAAACTCTCAATCCATGGAGAACTGGGAACTCATTATTAGGGTTCATGCCTGAAGGTGACCTGTGGTTGGTAGTCATTTGCTGTCATGTGTGTTGCATATGTGTGTTTGCCACTGATTCCACCATGGCACACTTGTGTGTGTGACTGCTTCTTGTGAACACCTGAGTCTGCACTGACTCTGAGTGAATGCCTGTCTTCAGTAGCAGACATCAGGAAAGTGCATGTGTGTAAGATGTGCACATACAGTGACCCCCCCCAGCAGACCACAGGAAGACTTGTGGCAGCGGCGACAGCCACTTCTAATTACACACATCCGCCTTTGATGGCTTCTGAGATGGATTTATGTGGCCCATATGAGAAGATTTGATTTGCCTCTGGGGTTTTCATAGTGAACCTCAAAATTATCTTATGAAAAACTATGACCTTTAAATCAAACAGTTGACCAAAATGGGGGTTTTGTTTGTAGTCATCAAAATCAGCCTACTTTGAAAACGTAAAAATGGACTGAGTAGAAAACTATGATGGAATTTAATAAATGAGTGCTTATATTATAAATACTAATTCAAATTAAATTAAATTCATGCGAGAAAATAAATGAAATGTATTCTTTATGCTAGGGTGAGTTTATAATCTACCTAATAATTATGTTTCTGTTTTCCTAGGATTCCATTCAAAATTGGACAACCAAGGAAACAGATTGTTTCTAAAACGGTAAGAAATCCTGTTCTTTTCCCCATTTTTAATTTTTTTTTTTTTTTTTTTTTTTTTTTTTTTTTTTTTTTTCTAANGTGCCACAAAATTTATTTTGCACAATATTTACCACTATAATTTGCAATTAATTTATTTAAATTTTTAAAACAGAATGGAATCATGTCAAAGGTTACACTTTATTTCGATGGTCCACTTTAGACATTCTACTAACTAATATAAGTAACTTTGCAGCTACATGTCAACTAACATTGTGTCCTAACCAGACACAACGCAACGCCGTGACAAGCGATAAAAGGAATCTATTCCATATTAATTAGAGTTTTTGTTCTAGCTAGCTGTGACGTGACACACAATGATTCTATTTTAGAAACAGTTTCTATTTTTCTGCGACGGCGCGGCTGGAACAACAACCAAGTATGAAAATGATAATCTCAGGCGCTGTTTATGTGCTTTATTTAATGTGCCTAATGTGAGTTTGAATATCATTTTGTGTGTCTTTTATAGTCATACTGATAGCAACAATGGACAATTTACGTCAGATCTTCAAAATAAATAAAGTGGAACAAGAACATTCCATGTCAACTCATTGTGAACAGACAAGTGTATCAAGTGTTTCAGTAACTCAGTATGTATTTTCAATAATGTTAAAGTCCCCCTGTGGTGAAATTTAGTTTTTAATGTTGTTAATATGAAGTTACATTCTGATGCAGGGGGGAATCTCAAGAGAATATATCCTGGAATATATGTTTCTGTTGATATGAAAAATCGGATATATTTAGCAATATATCAGGTGGAACATATTACGATGTTATGATGAACTATATGCCTTTCTGAGCTGTTCAAAGCATTTCTAAGGATACTGATTTTTAGAAGGCAGACTGAGATGATGAACGGGAACATGGTTTGTGTAACATTAGCAACACATTATTAGCTGTTTGATAGCTTAGTCAGGCAAAAGGCTAATCATATTAATTACCGTCATGTGTCCGACTTTGCAAAGAGCAATACCATTGTGCAGCGTTTTCCTCAGTAAGTTGACCGAGTGGATCTCTGTTCTCATGCGAGTGAGTGGAGACGGGGCTAATTATCATATTCATAAATTCACGTATATTAAATTAAGTAAGGGTGCAGAGTTACATTCAGGCTATTTTAAGGCATGAAGAAATGTTTTTCACAGGAAAAATGTTTTAAATATATTATTGACTACAGGGGGACTTGGTGTAATATTCATGAATTTGATTGTGTACTAATGTACATTTTGTTGCGAGTGCCGGGAGCTTGCCGAGAGAGCCCGCCCACACGCTCTTCTGATTGGCTGTAATTTTTGTAATTTGTAATTTTTGGCTGGAATCTTATCACAACGCGTCTGGTTAGGACATGGTGTAACTCTCATTGGATGATTAGTAGTAGATTATTAGGTTAGGGTTAGTATAGAATAAGTTGACATGTTACTTATAGTCAGTAGAATGTATAATGGGGGTCCATTTAAAAAAAAATAAAAAGTTAACTTTTTTTAAACTTTAAAAAAGTTTAACGCAAGAGCAGGCACGGCCATTTGTAAATTGAATGTGTGAGGTTTTGGTGTCAGCTGCTTGCAGTTATTTTTAGCTGTTCAAAAGAACTTGTTATGCTGCTTGATATTGTAAACTGGTATTTCTTACCATATTATTTTAATGTGTTGTTTCAGTTATAATCACAGATTTGTAGCGTAAGTAGTTTCACCTTTTACTGCACTGTTATTCTTGTAGTTATTTACTACTACAAATGAATCAGAAGTCTCGCACATTCACAAAAAATGACTGTGAACCTGACTGTTGCACTTTAAAGTGTTTTCTATAGACCAGAATATCATGAAGACTTGAGGGTGTGATCTTTTGACTTGGTCCGGTATACAAAACACCCTGCAACACTGTAGCATCGCGACAATGAGTTTTCTCAGGCACGTGCCACTCACGTTGTCTTCCGCAAATGTAAATGTCTAGTTTTCTAGCCCATTTGACTCCAGTGCTGTGGTTAGAGTTTGAGTCATTGTTTGAGGAGATCAACTGTGAGTTCATAAGCGCTCCTCTGTTGTGGACACCGTACACAGTGGGCGTCCTGATCTCTTCCTCATTTTTGCAAGGTCAATCAACATCTTTTTTTTCTTATTTTCCCCTCATCACCTCATTCCCTAACTCGCCTCCTTTCCTGCTACACCACTATTCCATGGTCACCCTTGAGTGGGCAGGCCACAGGCCGGACACGCGGCTCTAAACGGGGTACCAACTGCCTGCCTTCCCAAATATTGTTTATTTACAGACTTTGCCCACCGAACCACAGGACAGGAACCCCTACTGCTGCAATTATGGCATCATTAACCCCCTACACACAGCGGTAGGGTGGCATGGACACAAACTAATGTGGCAACAGAAGGGCACTGCAATAATTACAGGACCTCCTGTAACTGCTGATTTCCAAATGAAAGATTTAGCTTGTTCTGTTTTCTTAATCTTTTTTTTTTTATTTGATCTCGTTGGCGTTCTTCAAAGATCTCGCCTAATAGCTAAAAGGTCCCAAACTGATAACGTACATCTACTGGCTTTACGTTCTTGTCTTACTTTTAGGTTCTGCAGCCCTGTAGATCCTGTTTTTGTGATTACACACCCAAGAGAGCAAAACTAGAGCAGTTTGCCCACACACTTCTTTAAAGAGATCTTTCTATCCATTCTTCTCGTTCCACTCTCATATCTCTCTACATGTTCTCCACAGGTTGAAAGGGACTTTGAGCGGGAATATGAGAAGCTCCAAAAGTAAGTTGACATGTCCGGTGTTGTTGTTTTTATTTTTATTCGATGTGTTCTGTTTCCCACAGAGCTTTGAATGTTTCTGAGTATCATTAGCTAGCTTGAAATTGCCCAGAAAAAGACTGCACTTAAAAGACGACAGCTAGCACTCAAATATATGTTTTCCCAACAAGAACAGACCAAAGTAGTACATCGATTTTAAAAATAGATCGACATTGGATCTGAAACCTTTTTGATTTGATCAAAACCATGGCGCCAGTCTAGGTTTTCCAAAGGATTGCTACGTTGGTGACGAGACCCTGATGCATCATTTGTTTCTCCCCAATCATGACAGAAGATAAGTGACTCCTGTACATGACACAATGAAAGCATGGTTTTCAGCGCTGACTAAAATGCCTCCAACCTTAATCCATATGTATTTTCATGTATAGACCTGTATCTACAGCATATATCCTGGCCAGTACACTTCAGGACTGTATAGACCATGTAATCCATGAGTTCTGATTAATGTGTAGGGGTAAATCACCCAAAACCTCTCGAGGACATATCTAGGTCATATTTCATCCCAAAATTAACAAAGAAATTGAAGCCTATTTTAAGACTTTGGAGGAAAATTTTCTAAAAAATATATACATTTGCTTATTTGATTTAAATAAAAAATGACAAAAACATTGCATTACAATATTTTCACTTATTTAAAAAAAATGTATTAATATCCACAAATTACAAAAAAAAAGAAAGAAATTACAATGAAAAATTGAAAGTAAAATGTCTGAAACATAGTAATCTGAATTTGAGTGTTTAATTCCAATGAAAATAATATCTATGTATAATTAATTTTATATATTTGGGGGGCAATGAGATCTGGACATGTTTTTTGTAATATTGTACTATTGTACTGTATTATTGTATTATTGTACTGTATTGCACAATAATACTGTACTGTATTATTGTACAGTACTCTGTACTGTATTCTCCCCCAGTACAGAGCAATTTAGTAGTTTTAAGGAGCAAACTTTTTTTCACAACTTTGTTTTACATGCTTATCATATCCTCTTTCTTGTTGAATCAGGTTGGAGGTCATCTGTAGAGATGTATGTCTAGCTAGCGCCTCACCTAACCCTGTCGCCTTAGTTTCGTTTGTGTAGGTGGAGTCTCAGTCAGTACAAAGAGTTAAAAATCATATATCACTTATATACAAGCACTGGTGGTGTGGGCACGGACATGTAGGGGCCTGAACTCTTGTCTGAGAGGGCCGCTCCTTTGGTTTGATTGCTATCAGAATACCTCACATTACGCAACAACACACACCCAGAGAACGTGATGCCCGTTGTCTTCATGAAACTCTTTTGTGGTCGTCTTTTTGGGGGGTGCACTTTCCAGAGCACTACACTGAACATTATTCGTTCATAAGGTTTTAAAAATGAATATTCTTCTGTAAGCATTTACTCACCCTCATGTCTTTCCAAAACTGTATCACCACTTTTATTCTGTGGAACACAAAAGGAGCAATTTTGTAGATTGTGCTGGTTGTTGTTTTCCGTGCAATTACAATAAATGAAGACCAAAGATTTCAGGTTTCCAAAAATGGGAGAAGGGTCTGTCTGCATCCCGCAGTACTACAAACAAAGTTACGCCTTCAACTACAAGTTACACCTCCAACTACAACAATTAAAGTCCCCAACTACAAGTTACACCTCCTACACCTCCAACTACAACAAGTTACGCCTCCAACTACAAGTTTCGGCTCCTGCAGAGAAACAAGCGTCAATGTCATTGACTGAAACAATCTTTTCAAGTACTTTTATTTTGTTTTATGTATGAAATGTTTGTAAGGCTAACTTATATTTCTTTCGAATCTCATAATAAAAGCTATTAGTAAAACATAAAATATATTATACAGTCATATATTAAAAAAAATATATTATACCCCAACCCTAAACCTTGCCCTAACCCTACCCCTTCAATAAAAATATATATGTAATACAATTTGCATGCCGTATCACTAGGTGGCGATAGTGAAGCTTAAAAAAATCAAGGAAAGTGAAGCAAAAGACGACATCAACGATTCCAGAAGTAGGGGCTCTCTGATGACATTCCCTATTTGACTAAACTTGTAGCATAGTTTGTTGGGCCATGGTTTATAGTGCTGCAGAACACTATTGGACACACTTAAAAAATGGCACAAAAGCACTGTAATGGCAACATAAAAGCAGTAGCGGCCTTTGCTATGTTTCGCACATTTCACTTGAAATGGGACTCGCAACAGAAGGGGTCTCCGCTTGCGCTCAAAAAAGAGCTCCGCCCCCAGCCATCACGCCACGCAAAAATGTTAGTGTATAAGTTATTTTTCATATTTAGGCAATATCACATGAGCAAGAGTGTTCTTTTCCTGAATATCAAACATAGTTGTAAATGTGATATTGATTTTATACAAAAGTTCAATTAACAGAAAGTTAATATTAGGTGACTTGCATTTTAGACTATTTTAAACAGAATATTGTCTGTTTTTGCTCTCTTTCGCCATCAAAAATAGTTCCAAACAAATCCACAGTAGAGCCGTCTCCAAGCAACACAGTGATATGTTTCAGTACTGAATGAACATTTTTGAACAAATCGATCTAATGATAGACTCAACGACTCAGTCATAGAGTCAGTGACTGCATCCAAAATCGCATACTTCCGAAAAACAGTATGTGACAAAAGAAGTATGTCCGAATTCACAGTACTCATAAGAGAGTGGGCAAAAAGTACCCGGATAACCGACTACTTCTGGCGAGATTCTGAAGTGTGCAAACAATGGACATTTTACTGTCCCATGTGGCCACTGGAGAGGATTTGTGAATGAAAGTGATGCGACACAACTGATGCTGGTAGGTCACGTGATCCTGACAGCATAGTTAATGTAGTATGTCTGGTTAACATTCATACTACACACTTTCATATTATATAGAACATACTTTTTTTTATGTGATTTTTGGATGCATCCTTCCATTTGCTTTGTCCCTGAATGATTCAGCCGTTTTGAACTAATCACTTGAATGAATGATGCAATGACTCACTCGTTAAGATGGTTATTTTCTGCCACCTACTGATGGTTTTAGTTCCATATTTAAAAGTATAATTTCATTTTTTTCTACAATTTCACTTTTCTTTATTTATATCGTGCGCCTGCTGGTTAAATCATGCCTGCTACGTTCCACCATGCTGCAAGAAAGGCTGTCCGTCTCCGCACTTTGTCATTACACGACTTTAAGGACAAACTTGTCAGAGCTCCAACTGTTTCTTTGCAGTGGGCCTTCGAATTGCAAAGGCCGCCCCTGCATAAAAGTAGTTTATGCATTTATATAAAGCCATATTATGTGTTCTTTATGTTGTTAACTGCAGTCATATCACTGAGTTCAAATAGAACTTTGTCAGTCTGATTCACAAACAAATCATTCAGACTATTTTTGTCAAACGCATCAACTAATTCATTGATTCATATGGATACATTTTTCGGTGTCTAACTTTTTGGAGTGTCAAAATTTTGGGTAGATGGACTCAATAGGCAAAAATCTCTCAGATTTTATAAAAAAAATTAATTTGTCTTTCGAAGACGAAAGTCTTATGGGTTTGGAATGACATGAGGCTGAGTAAACAATGATAAGAGACTTTATTTTTAGGTTAACTATTTTTAGGTAAAAAATATCCTGGTTTGAGCCTAATAATATCCTTTACTATAGTAAAACGAGTCGCTCACCTTCTTTATTAACATCTTGCTGCACATTTTGGTATGAAAATTCACACTTTGTGGCCGTAGGACTTGCATGTAGTCATTGCATTATCCTTTCTCCTCCTTCTACCCCCCGTATTCATTCGTCAGAATGTGGGGGTTTGGTGCTAATGTGTTAGCTTGTAACCTGCGCTAACTCTAAATGCCTTTCACATGTTAGAAGGAGGCGTGCTGGTAACGTGTTCGCATGACAGCCGTCTGGAGCAGCTGGGCCAATGCTACTCTATTAGCACCTACTGTAATGGCCCCTTTATCTCGTCCTGTTAAGAGTCTTTCCATTTCTTGCCAGTTAACTATGATTCCTGCCTCCTCCTCCTCTTTATCTCTTCAATTGTTTTTTTTGTTTTTTCGTTTTTTTTCTGCATCATGATATAAAGATTTTCCCACAATCTTTTTGTCCACCTTCATTTTCTATATACAGCCAAAACCCGTTCTCTGGTTTTCCTTAATTGCTGTAATAAGTGCAGTGCGAGGTGCCTCAGGGGAGTCCCCCAGTCCGTGTCTAATTTTCCACCTAATTGATTATAATGAACAGCTCCCCCATCACCGCCGCAAACACACTCATGTGAGCACGAGTCGGCTGCAATAGTGCGGTAATTGCAGTTGTTAACACCCCCAGCGGGTGTGAATGGATCAACACTGTGAAAGACCCTGTGAATGATCTCTTCTGCCTCTCAGGAAATGTTAATGTTGTACAGAAATATGAATGGATACTCACAGATGAGCGCATTAAAATAGATCAGGTTGTTTTATCTCTGATTTAAGTATGATATGAGCATTTAATACTGTAATATGATCAGATGACAGCCATGAATAAAAATGGTCTCCATGTTCACTACAGTTTTTCAGCAGATTGTGGTGATTGTTTGTGCTGCAGATACACCTAAATGATACCTTAATTTGTGCAGTTTGTTAAGGAGAGATGTGCTGTTTATGTGCTTTTATAAAGCTTATGTTGAAGGGGATGTGAACATATGTTAAAACAGAATATAATGTGCACTTGAGGGTGGACCTTTTTGACTCAGGCCGCTTATCAAACGTCAGAACACCTTAGCAAATGCAAAGCAATGCCCTAGCAAACTCCTTAGAATTGTGTTACACCCTAGTTTTGTACAGGCAAGCACAACTCATTATAAATAAATATATGTGTGTGTGTGTGTGTGTGTGTGTGTGTGTGTGTGTGTGTGTGTGGGTGTATGTATGTAACATGTTTTTGTATATAGTCAAACTGTACCAGTCAAAAGTTTTGGGGAAAAAAATATATATATTTTTTATTTTTAAGTCTCTTCTGTTCATCAAGGGTGCATTTATTTGATCAAAATACAGAAAACACAGTAATATTGTGAAATATTATTACAGTTTAAAATAAAGGTTTTCTATTTTAATATACTTTAACATAATATTTATTTCTGTGATCAAAGCTGAATTTTCATCCTAATTACTCCAGTCTTCAGTGTCACATGATCCTTCAGAAATCATTCTAATAAGCTGATTTGATACTCAATTATTATCAATGTTTGAAATAGCTGCTTAATATTTTTTTGGAACCTGTGATACTTTTTCATGAATAAAAAGTTAAAAAGAACAGCATTTATTTAGAATATAAATAATTTCTAACAATATAAATCTTTACTATCACTTTTTATCAATTTAACACATCCTTGCTGAATAAAAGTATTAATTTCTTTAAAAAAAAAAAGACGAAAAAAAAATACTGACCCCAAACTTTTGGACAGTAGTGTATATTGTTACAAAAGGTTTGTTTTAAATAAATGCTGCTCTTTTTATTCTTCTGTAACTTTTTATTCATCAAAGAATCATAGTATCACAGGTTATAAAAAAATATTAAGCAGCACAACTGTTTCCAACATTGATTATAAATCGGCATATCAGAATGATTTCTGAAGGATCATGTGACACTGAAGACTGGAGTAATGATGCTGGAAATTCAGCTTTGATCACAGAAATAAATAATATTTTAAAGTATATTAAAATAGAAAACCATTATTTTTAATTGTAATAATATTTCACAATATTACTGGGGGTTTTTTTTGTGTTTTTTTTTTTCTGTATTTTTGATCAAATAAATTCAGCCTTGATGAGCAGAAGAGACTTCTTTCAAAAACATTACAAATAATGTTTCCAAACTTTTGACCAGTACTGTATATGTGTGTAAATATAAATATCTATACACACACATACACACACACACGTTTGTTTTTGTGAATTGTGGGGACATTCTATAGACGTAATGGTTTTTATACCGTACAAACCGTATTTTCTATCGGCCTACACTACCCCTACCCCTAAACCTACCCATCACAGGAAACTGTGCACATTTTTTACTTTCTGGAAAAAAAATAATAATAATAATAATTCTGTATGATTTATTAGCCTTTTGAAAAATGGGGACATGGGGTAATGTCCTCATAAGTCACCCTCTCCTTGTAATACCCATGTCATAATACAAATTTGTGTCCTGATATGTCACAAAAACACGCACACACACACACTAAAGTCTTTACTGTTACTTTTGACCAATTTAATGTGTATATAATATTATTGTTCCCCCTTCTTTTCTTTTTTTTATAGGTTGGAAGAACAGACAAAGAAGCTGCATAAAGACATGAAGAAAAGCACAGAGGCTGATTTAGGTTTGTGATTGTAATTATTCCCTCTCCTCATTGTTAATGTTGACTCTTGTCTAAATATAACTCTTCTCCACTGTCATATCATTGCTTTTACTGGTCATAAAGAAAGGAAATCTTATACCATTGTGTACATTTTGTAAAGTCAATATAAGCTTGCAATACTAGACTCGCATTGAACCGTCACCTATTTCACTGATATTGACAGAAATTTGTAGAAAATTCATTGAAAATTAATTAAAAATCTTAAAAGATGTATTACAGAGCCAGGTTTACCTGGTTTTATCACAAGTTGTCATGGCAATGAAACTTTACACAGACAAGACTCTCATACAGACTTGTGTAATGTTTAAGACCTGTATCTATACTTTGGATACAATTTGAGTGTTTCTGAATAAATCAGTCATGCATTTATGCCTGAAACATTCCCTGGAACGTGCCAACATATTTAATAATGAACATGTAAAGGTCAAGAGGTGAATGCCGTTTTTCACAGAATTCTAATGGAACTCAGTTTTCTGTGGAATTCCAACTCCGTGCAGGACTCTGACGAGTAACCGCATTTTGCCGAATGTCAATCAGATGGAAATGAAGCGTGAGGACCATTTTCTCTCTTTAAATTTTTGTGCTATAAAGGAAACTAATTTGTCAGTCCTGTCACAGTGAGTAACATGTGCCGCACATGTAGCCAAGATGATGCTGCACTGAGCTGCACTTGCTTCATCAGTCCTTCGCCACATGGAGGCACATCAGCGGTGTATGTGCAGGTTACGTATCAACAGACATAGACCTTTTGTCTATAAGTTAACAAAAGGTCAAACGTCTTCAGCTCGCAAGTATATCGAAATGCCTTCCATGCTATCGGCAGGTCAGAAATCTTTCGAATTCGTAAGATGCCAGGCAAAACACCTGCAAAAGAACAAAGATTTCCAGCACCGCTTCACAACTTTGTTCCGTGCAGGTTGGAAGGGGTCGTTAGAGAGTTGACGGAGATGATGAATATTCACTAAAGAGCTCTGATCGTGTAGTGATGCCACAATAGTGCCAACGCCAATTACAGTCCGTCGCCTTCCTTGCCAGAGCTGCTTAAATTCAGAATGCTGATCAGATGAGCACGTCAGCGTCAATCCAGATCAGACGCACACGAGGCAGGAAGCCAGATAAAACATCCACCCCTCTACACCCCACAGCCCAAACACAGGAAAGACTTGATTTACTTGAGCTAATTGGGGCAAAGTCAAGAAAGAAGGGGAAAGTTTCTTAATTTCGGTCCTTCTATGATGAATATGCATATCTTCCATTTCAAATTTGAGAACTATGATACACATTCATTTTGTACATTTAAAATATTAATAATAATGGCAATAATAATTATAATAATACTAATAATTATATTACTATATATTAATATAATAATAATTAACAATAATAGGCTACAGCATCCCTGAAACCAACGACAATAATAGTAGTAATAATAATAATAATAATACCATTTAGTCCCATTTTGCCATATGTTTGAAAGTTTAAAACCACTAAGCACTCTTAAAGGATTAGTTCACTTTAAAATGAAAATTACCCCAAGCTTTACTCACCCTCAAGCCATCCTACATATATATGACTTTCTTCTTTCTGATGAACACAATCTGAGATATATTAATAAATATCCTGATGCATCCAAGCTTTATAATGACAGTGAAAGGGGGCAACGAGTTTGAAGCTCAAGAAAGTGCATCTAACCATCATAAACATAATCCACACGGCTCCGGGGGGTTAATAAAGGCCTTCTGAAGCATTTGTGTAAGAAAAATATCTATATTTAACAAGTTATAAAGTAAGATTTCTAGCTTCCGCCAGACCGCCTTCCATATTCAACTTAGGAAGAAAGTGTAACTGATGTTGTGTCAGTTATGCTTTTTCCATAAGTTGAATATGGAAGGTGGTCTGGCGGAAGTTTCAGAAGGCCTTTATTAACCCCCCGGAGCTGTGTGGAGTACGATTATGATGGATAGATGCACTTTCTTGAGCTTCATACTCGTTGCCCCCTTTCACTGCCATTATAAAGCTTGGACGCATCAGGATATTTATTAATATATCTCCGATTGTGTTCATCAGAAAGAAGAAAATCATATATATGTAGGATGGCTTGAGGGTGAGTAAAGCTTGGGCTAATTTTCATTTTAAAGTGAACTAATCCTTTAAGTACTTGCCACCTTCGCAGATAGTGACTACTGATCGCTTCAAACCAATACGCATTATTCTGTTGGTGCATGACAAGGTCCCCGCATATGGAAAGCAATTGACTGTTCAAACATTTTTCTGCTGTTGTGGCCATTCCTTTGTTTTTAGGATAAATGATAACCGGTTTTGTTTGTTTTCCAGCAATGTCTAAAGCAGCAGTGAAGATCTCAGGGGACTTGTTGAGTAATCCGTTGTGTGAGCAGGATCAGGCTTTCCTTGAATCCATGAACGCTCTGGATACAGCCATGAAAAGAATGGATGCGTTCAATCAGGAGAAGGTGAGATTTAGTTGTAAAAGACAATGTTTCCCAATGCATGAAAACCAGGGATGTCCTGATAAAGAATATATATTTATATATTGGTGCATTGGTAGATGTAAACATCTGCTAAAATGGTAGAGCTTGTAAACAGACTGTGTAGTCAATTATGAATATGGGACTATTGATATAAACTTCTTGCATTTTATATGTACAATAAGCAGAATAATTGCCAAAAAAAAAAAAACTGGATTTATGATTAGAAAGCATGACGCTCGCGATGTCAGAATAACAGTCTGTCAGTCAAGTCCGAAGCAAGATGCAACCCATAACAACGTGTTATGGCAACAGCATCTCAGACAGTCTGATGGCTGATAAAAATAAATAGTAAATAAGTTACTTTTGAGAGATTCGTTACAAAAGTGTGCTTCAAATATGCTTAACACAGAAGCTTGAACGTGTTTGGGTGCATACCGCCACCTACTGCATGACACCTACGTGACAGTTGACGTAAAATAAAGGATCAGGCTTAGGCTAGTACGGTGGCCCAGTAGTGCACAACACAACGGAATTAAAAAAGCAAACATAAGTTCACAACACAACGAAATAAAGCCACAACACAACGGAAATGCTCCTGACCACTAGGGGGCTCTCAGAGCTCAGTAAAGTTAGTTTTCCTTGCCACTGTTCTTTAAAGTCGACAGTCTTACAAAGATATCAATACCATGATTAGTTTTAAGTATGTAAACATTGTATATCGACATGAAATATTAATTTAAAATCAACTACGTGCACAATAGCTTCATATTTATGCATGTGAATGATTTGACGCGCTACCACGGCGCGTGATAAAGGGAACGTCTGCCAGTGCCACCAAGTGGTTAAAACGAATAATTTGTATTCATTACAATGACTTTGTTTTAACATTTAAAAACAAACATGTTTAAATTCCAAAGCTTGTTAGCTCCTGTTGGTAAGACTGACTTACTACAGGTGACATTTTGTCAATACCTCCCTTCATGTACTTACAATAAACATTTATTTTCAGGAAAAAATCACAAAGGTTGTAGTAGTGACTGACTTACTACAGGTGAAATTGTGCCAATACCTTCTTTTAATGTACAGTACACAATTTGTTTTTAGAATTTTTTTTTTTTTATGTAATTCACTTTTCACTTTCACTTTCTTTTAATAAATACACATTATACATTTTAACCACTTGGTGCAATTGCTAGACGTTCCCTTCATCATGCGCCATTGTGCGCGTAGGTGATTTTGAATTAATATTTCATGTCGATATACAGTGGTTACATACTGATAAAACGAATCGCGGTATTGATTTCACTGCCAACTCTATAGAACATTGGCCAGGAAAACTAACTTACTGAGCTCTGAGAGCCCCCTAGTGGTTGGGAGCATTTCCGTTACGCTGTGGCTCGATTTCATTGTGTTGTGGCTTGATTTGCTTTTTAAATTTTGTTGTGTTGTGCACTACTGGGCCACCGTAGGCTAGCCAATACAATTGGTTGAAAATAAAAATGATCAAATCTGCACCGATAACAAGATCAGATCAGAAAAATATATCTTCCTCTATTGAATTTTTACGTTTAATTGAAATTGAATTATGTTGAATTATAAATGTTTACTATATGTTCTCATTCCCATTTATTGGCTTGCACATGACCCAATGATTAAGGAACCAAACTCTGCAGGGTCTAATTAACCATGCCTGTATCACAAATCACCCACTATACCCTTGCACTATTTGAGGGGACAGCCATTTGTAGTGGCCTCTGAAACCACAGTGGACATTGAGTGCACTCATTCAATCCCACAGTGCACCTCAGTAATGAGTGTACAGGCAATGTACACTCAACAGCAAGAAAAAACCCATTCGTTGTGCTTCATGGCAAATTAATTTCCACATCTCGCTAGGAGATGGCGTCCGCAGAATGTCCAAATTAATTCACTGAGATACAACCCATGACCGTTTATGTGCGCTCAGTTTATTTATTTATTTATTTATTTTTGTTTATATTGTGTTGGCCAATATGTCTTAGGCTTATACTGACACCTAGTTCTATGAATGCAGCATCACACACACACACATTTTCAGTTACTGATACGATTGTATCAGTATTTGCAGTCAGCCATGATACGTTTATTCCATGAACATTACCACGCAAGTAATATTCAGCTGATCTCAAAATGTATACTATGAGGCGACCCGCTCCATGTAAAATATATGACATGGCTGTAATCTCATGTAAGTTAACATTTTCCTTAAGTACTATTCATTTCTTTAGGGCTAAAACTTTTTAATGAGGAAAAAGTTACTTTTTTCCATCTTTAAATATCATATGCTCCGCCTCCACTTCGACCAGAAGTATTTGGGCTTTGTAAGCTGCCTCTTATTAGGCAGTGATACTCATTTGCATAACAAGCAAGTGAATGTGAGACATATTTATGTTTTAAGCATATATTGCCGCCACTAGATCTGGCTTACTCACCTCTAGGCCCACACAGAATCTGTACACTTTTTATCTTTCCATATTTCTGTACTAATTGTGGGGGGAAAATCAGTGGAATTCTGCAGAATGGATTTCACTATGTTTGTGTGTACTGCACTGAAAGCACTGCACTTGTATTGGTAGTTAAAAGCTAACATTTACATTCCCTCAACTAGGGATGTGCCCAAAGCCTAAATCCAAATTCGGAAAGGCACAGAAAATGAGAAACGCATTCTATGGAGCTCCTAAAGGGACATTTTTAGGCTTGCTGCGGTAGTCGTTTTCATTACAGTACCTCAGATTTCACTTATCACGTGAAGATAGTAGGAGAGATGACAGGACGATGTCAGAGGATTTGGTGCCCAACAGATCCTGAGTGTCATTGACAAATATCATATCTTGTCATATGCGTGGTCAGTACCGCTGCTCCCTATACACAGAGTACCTTACGCGTAATTGCGAATTGGAAAGTGAAAGTAAAAAGCGAACGTGCATTCAAAAGCTATTTCAATACCCCACATATTGATAGTGGCTCTTTGATGAACGCAAATTATATACAATATAATTACCATACAATATAATTTAGAGAGAATGCAAAAGCATTTTTTTCCATCACCATGTCCCTTTACGGTCTCTATAGAATGTGTCATTTCCTTTCCGAACATAGTATTCAAAAGAGTCTCGCTTAGCCTTCTCCCAAGTCTTATCAAAAGTCAACCCAATCGACTGTGCACTCCTTCGCCATGTTTTTGTTTGTTTCTTCTATTATTTATGTGATTCAAAACTCCCTAAACTGCCACGCTCCATATCTCTCCATTCAAATCCTCCTTCCACCTGCTCTCCCCGAAAGCGGCTGCCATTTGCTGACGGAAGGCGCAAAATTACAGAAATTACCATAATAACCCATATATTACCGAAAAGCCCGTGTTGTCTATTGTCTGTAGCATTATTGAATTATTACGATAGCGCAAACAGTTCAGGAATTACGGTAACATGAATACAGCTTGGTTGGATGTGTCGCCGACGACACATCCGGTTTTAAAGGGTTAACTGTTTCAGTTATTGGATATATCTTTTATTAACTATTCATTTGTGTGTGTTTATGTGTGTAAATATAACTTGCATACTGTGAATGTATATAACAAAGAACGGCATTCTGTGTTTGTAGGCAGGTCACCGTTTAGGAGATGCGTTTATTCAAAGAATCTGACAGTACACTTAAGAACATCTGGGTAAAGTGTCATTTGTTTAAGGGGACAGTGGTGATGACTCAAGCATTTTATGGGTTTAAACCTACAAGCTTCGGTTATCCATCCGAATGATTACCGACTATTTCACACAACCCTCAAGAGTTTGTTTTAAACTTGACCCAGAGTTCACCGCAGCGCTCATTGCATGAGAAGCTTAAAAACAAGAACAATGAGTCTTAAGGTGCATTCACATTTGCTGTTGTTCTGCGAATTTTGTAATTTTGCGTTAGGGATAATGATTTCCCCACGCAGATTTTGCAATGGGTTCAAGTTGTCCACGTGAATTTGCTGTGTTGACTAATAGAAATGCGCTTTGTTTGAAAGTGACTTTGGTGTGAGCTGCGCTTCATACCCCCCCCCCCATAACTGTTTTTGTTTGTCTTCCCAATAGCCATCCATATGACTATATACGAAGCACAGTTGGCTACTGTTTATTTATAACTTTAGCTCTGTTTTGTACATCTCAAAAATGAACCATCGACCAACTTAATTTCTGCCTTGCAACACCTTCTAACCCATGTATATTTTCTACTTTTGGCCGAGAAAAATAGTTGCGTTTCTGACTTTGGCAGAAGTACGTTCTGTCTTCCCTCCAGCAGATTGGGTATGAGTAAGTTTTTCTCACAGCAGACCCCACGCCCTTCCACACTCAGCGTGCACATGCATCTTCAAATGAGTCCCATCTCTGCGTTGCTATCTTCTGTTTTCTGCTGCTGCTGGTACTGATCGTTGTCTTTTTCCTTTTTTCCCCTCTCACTTCCCCACATTGGAGTCAGTCTTTTCTTCTGAAAGTGGTTAAGAGCCCTTTAGCGATACACTCAGCACTGACTGCATGTCAGAAGAGTAGTGCTCATCTTCTCTGGTCTATCGCCTACAACCTCCGCCCTGGAAACTGGGCCCTTCACATGACTCGCGCCAACATTCCCAATGTATTGAGCTCTATGGGGTGAAGCGCCTAGCTGCAGTACTGCTCCCAGCGTGAAGAGTTATAACGTGATGCTCAAAGCAAGCATTATAACATGATGCATAATTTCAACTTTGACGCGTTCTGCTGACCATTTAAAAGCTCAGCCATTATGTACCGGACAATTTGCATACCATTTTATGTGGACAGAGCTGAGACATCAAAACAAGATGGAAGAGAGACTGATCCTGTTGTAGCTAACTTGGCTTACAGTAGAACATTGAAAGCTTATTATACAATCATGAAATACAATGTTTGTTTGTTTTTCTGAGACGCATCAGACGTTTTATCTCTTCTAAGTTCGGATACATTACCCAATACATTAGCATGTATTGCAGGTGTATTCAGTTAAGGTTCCAAGGTTTACCTCTTAAAGGGTTAGTTCACCCAAAATGAAAATTCTGTCAATAATTACTCATATATACTCATCCTCATTTAGTTCCAAACCCACAAGACCTTCGTTCATCTTGGGTTTAGTTAAACGATTATCTGTATGACAGATAAAAATAGGAATTGTATTTGCAGCATTCTCGTTTTCTGCAGCATTTTAGCCAAAGATTCTTAATTTTGTTTTGGAGGTCTCCTATAACAGGTTTACATGCATCAGAGGTCAAAAAACACTTTCATTTTCTCATAATATACAATGCACATCACCACATTTTTCAATGATTCTTTGACTCCTCGATGCTTCAGTCTCTCTTAATCCCTCCTTTCCACGAGCCTGCTCTGCTTTGATTGGCCAGATGGCCCAGTCTGTTGTGATTGGTCTACTACTTACACCGCATGCAGGACGTTTCTCAGTGATACGCTACTTAGTTTGACGTTCATCATCAGATGTTGCAACTGTAATTTCTCACCATCAGCATTAACAAGTGTATGTCCATCAACAAACCGATGTGTATTTTTCTAATTGATTGCAGTACACATGTGGGAACTGTATCATTAACTCTATCAATAAAAGTGCATACAGTAGCCGAGCACTAACATGAATGACTGATGTAACATTAAAGTTTATAAAACAAATCTTGCTCCATCTGTTATCATTACTCAAATTAGTAAGAATAACAGACAATCTGCATTAATGGACACACTTTTAGGTAATAGTGATGAACGGCTGATTAGCAGAAGTATTTCAGTAAGACATTGATAACGTGAGTTGGTCGGCGGTTATCTGGAGACCTACACAATTTAAAACTCAACTACGTATTTTGAGCACCCTGTAAAAAAAATAAATATATACATCAATAATTAATCATACTTACAAGCTGTGATTCTGAGCAAGTTGGTCCAAATAAAGTGGCTATTGTCCTATCTTTAATTGCGTTTTGTAAATCCCATTTAGACCTCACAGAGATTTGAGAAGCAATCGTGAAAAGTTATTCTGCTGTTGTATCGCTGTGGTAATTTTAACCGCTGACTCTTCACATTCTCATCCTTTGGGAGTGTTTACAAAGAGAATTTGCTTTTGCTGAGCAGAAAACAGCGTCTTCTCAGGATGTATACAACATGAACCAGCTACAGTGTTTGAGAGCGGGTCAATGTAGACGTTGTTCACGGGCAGCCAATGAAGACCATAGACGGGCATTAGGCAAATGTGTTATTTTGTGACCTTCACGGAAGTGGGATTCGAATTCCTAATGATTCGTTTAGGCTGTTCAGAGTCGATTCTTTCTTTTAAAAGACAATGGCCCTCATTTATCAAACGATTGTACGCCAGAAAACTGTGCGTACGCTCATTTCCACGCAAAATTTGGCATTTATCAATAGGGACATGAGCGGTGGCTACGATCAAATCTCACGTCAGGTCTCAGCTCATGTACGCACGTTTTTGAGTCAGCGGGAACTTGCGTGCAGCATAGTAAATCTGGTGGAGAACTGTTATGAGAACATTTAGATTATTTTCCTGACCGACAATCAATCACTAACCGATCATTAACCATTAAACGACATGATTAAAATTTTAAATTAAAATTAAATTAGAATAGATGCGTGTCTTAAAATACCACAAATGTTTGTTTTTTCCCCCCAGGGATTTAGCTTTGGATGCGCAAATGGCAACATCAAAAGAACATTAGGATTCACACATCATACACCTGCAACGCAGAGAACAGAAAATATAGCCTACAAGGAATAAAAAAAATAGCACTACACGAAATATGTTTCACTGAAATAATTAACAGATTAACAAAACAATATAGAAAATCTGTGCAGCAAGTAGGGCTAGTATAGGCTACGCTCATTTGATGCGTTATAGCCTATTCGTTTTATTTTATTTTATTAAAATAATAGTCTTTATTTTATTAAATTCAATTGATCGCGCGGGCGTCTCACACACACACACGCAGACCCAACATATCAGTTCTAGCATTGCTAACTTTACATTTCAGCCATTTATAAGAAAACTAAAATGCAGACAAAGTTAACACTGATCAGTTTAATCAGTCGGCACGCGCAACGCCCAACCAAACATTTTTGCGAATGTGAATGATGATGTTTTACGTGGATATTGAAACAAGAATGAAATAGAAAGCCTTGTTTACACAATGAACAGTAGTTCAGCAAGCAATAAATGTTAAATCGTGAAACGTTTGGAATCCTCCCGAATGAGAGAGGTAGGCTATGTTAGCCCAACTTTGCTTTAAATAAATTCATTTCTGCTTTATAATGAATGCCACTATAGCCTAATTTGTGTTTCAATATATAGCTACTTATTTTTTGTTCTTGTTCTGTTCTGAATAAAATAAATGTAAAGGATTTTCTGTGGAGTGAACAGTGAAGTACTAAAATAATAATAATAATAATATAATAATAAACTTTATTTTATATAGCGCCTTTAAAAGGATATTCTCAAAGCGCTTTACACATAGTACAAAGTTAAAAAAACAGTCAATACAAAATAAGAAGAGAAATAAAAATACAGATTACATATAAGCCAGTCTAAAGAAATAAGTTTTAAGAGAAACTTTAAAAACACTAAGAGAATTTGCATGTCTAATATCACAGGGGAGAGAGTTCCAGAGTTTTGGAGCAAAACAAGAGAAAGCCCTGTCACCCATAGAGCGCATGCGAGTAGTGGGAACGGTCAGGAGGCCTAACTCCGAAGAACGGAGCTCACGCCCTGGAGTGTAAACTGTTAAAAGCTCAGATAAATAGTTTGGGGTTAAGCCATGTAAGGCCTTATAAGTCAACATGAGAATTTTAAAATCTATACGAAACCTGACGCGAAGCCAATGTAGGGACTCCAAGATAGGAGTGATATGCTCTCGAGCTCTTGTCCTTGTTAGGATTCTGGCAGCTGAATTTTGAACATATTGGAGTTTATTGAGGGTATTTTTCGATACTCCAGCGAGCAGTGCATTGCAATAATCAATGCGCGAAAAAACAAACGTATTGATCAGTTTTTCTGCAACATTAAAAGAAAGCATAGGATGAAGCCTTGCGATGTTTCGGAGATGAAAAAATGATGTTTTAATGGTATTCTGTACATGTGGATCAAATGTAAGATGAGAATCAAATATCACGCCCAGATTCTTTAATTTAGTTTGAAACTCCAGGACAGAGCCATCAACATTGAGTGAAGGAGAACCAGCTTTGCGTATTTGATGGATAGAGCCAAGCAGCATGACCTCAGTCTTATCGCTGTAAAGACAGAGAACATTTTTTGACATCCATATTTTAATCTCCGATATGCAGTGTGATCTTCAGAAAAACAAAAAACATCAAAGGTTCGTTTGATAACCAAGTTTATATATATTAATAATGTTTGTAATTATTTAGTTTTATTTACCGGTATTATTATTTAAATTAATTTTATTGTTTGAAATTACGAGGTTGAGGGGTTTTTAGAGTAAGATACATTTATTTTTTTTATGCGATTACTTCCTCTTCATGGCCGGGTTACGTTTCTCTGTGTTGTAAACTATAGGGCGAGGCTTCTAAAATTTGGGCCGTGATATTTAAGTGACGACAGTTTTCAGCCGCCACATTTATCAACACTCGTGTGACGGAATTGGCCGCATACGAAAGTTTAATGAATCACACGTGAGCGTTGTCGTAAGCTGATTTTTCCCTTCGGATGTACTCTGGTTTCTACGTTCGTTTGATAAATGAGGGCCAATAACTTATCGAGCACTTTTGACTTCACAAGTTTGCAGATCGTTTACATTCACAGACAGAAAGGTAATATTCGAAAAAGCATAATGGGCCACTTTAATTCCTACGGCTTTAGCAGGAGAGAGAAGCAACGCACACGGAGTCGAAAGGGCTTGAAATTTAAGTTGTTATTCACTGATAATCTTTCCCTCCAGCCAGCTATTAATTCCGGAACCACTGCAACCAGGTCATTAAGTTGAATTCTGAATCATAAACAAATCAATCTAATATGTGAGTAACTGAATCAGATCAGCCAGTTTATATGATTCATTCACTTTTCCAGTTTTCCAGTTTAATTAACTGATTCAGCTTTCTCATGTTAGCCGCTCACTATAAAGGAAGATTATCTGTGAATAATGACATATATTTCAGTCTCAGCTATCATGTGACCAGTTTTGCAACACAAAAATCGCATGGACTGATTTTATGACTTTTTATTAATTTTTTTAATCGTGTTTTTTGTTGTTGTTGTTGTTTGTATTTGAAGTTTAACTTTTTTGTATACCTAAACCTTGTTTTGTAAATGTATGACTACATGATCCCCCGTTTACATAATATAAATGGATTCTTTTGTAATCCTGATCAGGTTTAATTTACTCCATATTTTTTGAATATGGTTGCCGTCAGCTGATAATCAAAGCCAACAATAGTTGCTCAGTAAAACATGTCGTGGATATTCGCTTGTTCGCAAACCTGCCAGTGTAAAATACACCACGAGTGCCTCTAGCTGTAATGCCATCCGCAGCTCGGCAGATCTCAGAAATAGCAGATTGAAGCCTGATGCAAATATCCTTGCTCTCCGCTGACCCCTCTGTCAGATTCACCAAAGCCAAATGCTTTCTACAGCGCTCTCCTCTTCGCCTGAGCACCGTTTTCTCATACTCTACTGTATGGGCACTTGGCAGGCGAACGGCGCTCTATCCGTGGGCGACCAGAGATGTTAGCACAGCTGATTTTTCAGCTCTGCATTTTGGAGTGTGCTGGTGTGAATTTCCTCCCTAGGATACTTGAATGGTTAATAAGACTTCCATGAATCACATAGCAAACCTGCAAAAACTCCCCCTGTTCTTTAGATTGAGAGGTTTTGTCACGGTAGCCAAGCAAATCATATTTGTGTTATATAAAGATAACTAAGCCGTCGTCTTCCCCTCTCAGTCGAGGGAAAGATGGATTGCCCCAGGGTGGATACAAATAGGCAGAAAAATGTTATGATAATAAGTGTAGCTTCATTTTAGGCCTGCACTGGGTATTTTTAAGCCATGTTTAAGCAGCTTTAAGGCCTGCAGAGACTTTAATGGTTAATAACTAGCAGCCATGATGGTGGAGAGGAATATCGATTTTTCCAGGGTTTGTATGCATTGTATGTATTTTTGGGTGTTATGTATTGTGTGTGTGTGTGTGTGGTTGATCTCTGGCCCCTGATTCACACACACACTCTCACTGGAGTGTTTTCCTCAGGCTGTTCTCTCATCATATGGATATACTTCCCCATCGTTCCCACCATCTCTCCATTTCTTTCTCCTCTTGTTTTCTTTAACTATCTACTATCGTCTTTGTCAACTGAGAAAGAAATAAACTTGTATGTAATGTTTTGTCTATATTTCAACTTTTATTTTTATTTAAGGTTAAGGATGTAAATTTAATAAATTTTAATAAATAAAACAAATAAATTTGACACATGATGGATGTAATTTCGATCACACCAAGCAATTTTTAAAGTTTAATAAAGTTAGTGTACTTTCCTACCTAGGAGACAACAGTGTGAGTAAAAGGCATATTTGAGGTGAAATATTAGATATGTGATGTGTACAGAAAATAAAAATCAAGGTAAACATCACTGAGGAAATGTATTTATTTGTTTAGGATTCACAATAATTTAGGTTTTATGTTAAGACCAGAAACATTTATTGAGACATTTATTAATTTATTTATTTTAGGGTTAACCTTAACCCTTTAGGGTTAATGTACAACTAAAACTAACCCTAAGTTTACAATAATTTTTGTTAACACCAGAAATATTTATTTATTGTTTGTTTGTTTATTTGTTTGTTAGGTTTAGGGTTGGTTTTACAGCCACAACTAGCCATAAGTGTACAACCGGAAACATTATTAAAAAGGTAAATTGAATCAATTAATAATTATTTATTTATAGTTGGGTTTATGGTTAATGTACAACTAAAACTAACCCTAAGTTTACAATAATTTATGTTAAGACCAGAAACATTTATTAAGACACTTATTAATTTATTTATTTTAGGGTTAACCCTAACCCTTTAGGGTTAATGTACAACTAAAACTTACCCTAAGTTTACAATAATTTATGTTAAGACCAGAATTTTTTTTTGAGTAAATTTATTTATTTATTTATTTTAGGGTTAATGTACAACTACAACTAATCCTAAGTTTACAATAATATGCTAAGACCAGAAACGTTTATTAAGAAAGTAAATTGGGTCTATTTATTTATTTATACAGCATTTTTTCAAGCCACCACTCAGAATTCTTATATTTTAGTTTTGTTTTATTTGTTTAAGGCTATTTTTGACTTTGTGTATTAAAGAAGTGATTTGAAAGAAGGCTAGCTCATCTTTAATGAATCATTCTGTTCTGGGGTCGAGGTTTATTTGCTCTCAGTGACTGACTTTGCTCTCAATAGCGAGTGAGTTGTTGATTAGCTCCATAAGCTACGATCCTCTGATGGGCCTGTCAACTTGTGTCGGCTTCCCTCTTCGTGTTCTGGTTTAACGTTGCCTGTTTGCTCTCTCCTTGCATTGTTTGCCAGCTTAGGTTAGCGTTCTGTCAGCCAACCACATCCTATTGACATCTCAGATCTGCAATGTAAATGATGTTTTGCAAGTTTAAGATTTTAATTGTGTGGCAACTTTTAAGACTTTGTTGGTTTGGGGCTTGAGGCGGCAATGCGACGCTCGTTTACACCCATTTAACTCAAACACCCCCCTTCCCTCCTCTCCTCTTCCTCCTCCTCCTCTTCTCCTCTCCAGCCCTGACACCACATGGAGGAACGGGGGGAATATAAACTGTTATTGTTAAAAATGTTTGTTTGCAAAGAACTTTCATCTTGTACGGCGGCCCACCCTCTTCAGCGTTTTCAACTCCAGCCGGGGCTGTGCTTTCATGTGCCGTCCCTCGACGATTCCAGCCTTTTGTATTCACTGCTCAATTAATATTCACGTCTTTCTCGCTGCTTTCCTCAGGCCAGGAGCACAATAAAGAAACAACGTCACAAACTTTTTCTCCATACTTCTCATTTGAACGCCAAACGCTCTTCGTATTGATGGGGAGGGGCATCAGCTGTTGATCTTCTAAACGTGGGGGTCATGTCATATCCTGTTGCCAATTAGCTTCACTGAGAAGTTTTTTGGATGTCGTAGTTATTTATTTTGATTATTTTGTTGTGTTCGACCGTAATGATCAATGTAATTTATTTTGATGGTTGTCATTCAGCTATTAACGATTTATTTATTTATTTCAGCTAATGTGTTTGTTTGTTTTTTCTGTCTATGCAGGTCAATCAGATTCAGAAGACTGTGATCGACCCTTTGAAAAAGTGAGTGCTCTTTTTGCTTTTTATTGAAAAATTCTCAAGAAGGTTCTGTTCCAAAAACTAGTAAACTGGCTTTTTAACCAGCAGATTAAACCCCAAAATTAAAATTTTCTCATCATTTACTCACCCTCATGCTATCCAAGATGTATGTGACTTTCTACTTCTGATTGACACAATGATTTTTAGAAAAAAAATCCAGTGAGCCCATATAATGTAAGTGAATAGACGAACAGAATGTTGAAACTCTAAAAACCATATACAGCCGTCATGATGGTAATCCATAAGACTCCAGTGGATGAATCAATGTCTTCTGAAGCAGAGCCATGTATATGTAAATATACATATATATGTGTAAAAGAAAAAACTATATTTTAATCATTGCTATCCAGCTGGGCATCCATTGTGCTCAGTGAAAAGAAAATCCATCAAATGTTACAGAAATCTTGTTATTTTTTATTTTATTTTTTTTATAGAGCATGGCATCATTAACTTAGTGACATGGTAACATAAAACTAAGCTCAATTCTGAGTTACACCGTATCCTAACCAGTCCACACTGTCTGTCCAAACCAAACCCGACACAAGATCAATCAAAAATCACAACCAATCAGAAGTGCGGAATTTCTTTGCAAGTGCATTGCACTCGCAACCAAATGGATAAGTACATAATAAAATTCCTAAATATTACACCGTTTTAACATATTAAAAATACATACAGAGTGACTGAAACAATCTTTGTCATAGAATACACTTGGTTGTTCACATTGAGTTCACAGTTTGAACGTTCCTTTAATTTATTTTCGAGATCTGAGGTGAATTATCCATTGTTGCTTTCAGTATGGCTATTAATTGCACAAAAAATGAAATACAAATTCGAGTTAAATTTTTCTAACATTGAAGGATTAGTTCACTTTCAAATTAAAATTTCCTGATAATTTACTCACCCCCATATCATCCAAGATGTCCATGTCCTTCTTTCTTCAGTCGAAAAGAAATTAAGGTTTTTGATGAAAACATTCCATGCTTTTTCTCCATATAGTGGACTTCAATGGAGTCCAAACGGTTGAAGGTCAAAATTGCAGTTTCAGTGCAGCTTCAAAGCATTCTATGTGATCCCAGACGAGGAATAAGGGTCTTATCTAGAGAAACCATCACTCATTTTCTAAAAGAATTTAACCATAAATGCTCATCTTGAACTAGCTCTCTTCTTCTTCTCTATCTGAATTCCAGCAGTGTAGACACTGCTAAGTGTATTACTGCCCTCCTCAGGTCAAAGTTTGAACTAATTGTTATATACTTGCACTGGCATATTATATGACAATTTAGTTCAAACTTTGACCTGTGGAGGGCAGTAATACACTGCTGGAATTCAAATAGAGAAGAAGAAGAGAGCTAGTTCAAGATGAGCATTTATGGTTAAAACGTATATAAGTTTACATTTTTTTTTTTTTTTTTTAGAAAATGAGTGATGGTGTCTCTAGATAAGACCCTTATTTCTCGTCTGGGATCGCCTAGAACGCTTTAAAGCTGCAATGAAACTGCAATTTTGACCTTCAACCGTTTGGAGGCCATTGAAGTCCCACTATATGGAGAAAAATCAAAAACCTTAATTTTTTTTTTCGACTGAAGAAAGAAGGACATGGACATCTTGGATGACATGGGGGGTGAGTAAATTGTTGTCTTGGTTTGTGCAACGGCACTATATTTACTCCTTTACACTTTTTCTAAGCTCTTTAGGAGTTCTCAGCTGGTAAATTACCATCATATGTACGCACATACAATGAGTGCATTTAGCCCAGCACACAGCATTGTGTTCACACAGTATATCAGTAAGCGTTCTATATATATCATCATCTTTTTTGGTCCGGACCAAAAGAACAACGAGAACTGAACTGCAAGTGTGAACACACCATAAAATAGAAACCCTTGTCACTCGTCGCGTACAGCTGTCACGTCTGGTCAGGACAAAATCTCTGATTAACATGAAAAAGATACCTTTTATCGTGTGTTGCAGCCTGGCATCTGGTTCAGCCCTCATTTTGTATGCTGGGGTAGGCATGAACAGTACAGTAGGTTCTACACTACCCTAAGTCAATCCCTGAATATTGAATTAATTTCTAATCGTTTTAAATAACCAGCTAATATTCATTAATATTCATTAAGAATATAGACAAACTTTATATTACTGTAATTGTCTAGATTCACATTATGTGGGTAAAATATTTTTTTTTAATATTTTTTTAAACGCGTAATGTGTTAAACGCTATTATTTTTTTAAACACTATATTTTGAAGTAAAATTAACTTTAAAGAAAATCTACATTTGTCATGAAAATGTCCTATGCTTTAGTGGATGATTTCTGTCACCTGCTGGAAAACAAACAAACTTTTAACATGAAAATGACATGAAATTACCACTATAACCAGTAGATGGCTTCAGAGGACCACTCATTAGCTAATTTGGCATTTACACTCCCTTTTATAGTTCTTTTCACATGTTTTGCTTTTGGATTTATTATAAAATGAATATTAGAACAATTTTTGTCATTTTATTGCATAAGTATGAAGTATATTAAGAGTAGGAAAAGTCACAAAGTCTCATGCCATTTAGATGAAAGGAATTTCATGAAATAAATAAATAAGCTCAGATTTCACAGTGGATGGGAAACCATCTTGAATTGATTCTGCATCATATTGTGTAAACTGCATTTATGACAAAGAACTACACAGATGACGACATCATAACAATTTTCAATAAATGCACGCATGTTGTCCTCTGCTTTTGACACTGGCGCTGCAGATTGAAGAACACCCTGAATAACGCAGACTAAAATACAGGGATGAGCCGAAGCCTGCAGCCGGTTTCATATGAGTTTTAAAGGGGACTGAGGCGATCACGAATTAGTGTACATATCACGGAGTTAATATCAATCTTTTAGGGGGGCCTAGTGACACCCCTGGTGTTAAGTCTAATGAATAAAGCAATTTGTGTCACATGTGAAATTGCTGCCACTTGTGCTTTTGTTTGGGTAAGTATGCTGCCTATGTAGGGAGTAGACAGTGAGGCAGCTCATGATTTAGAAAAGAGCTGTTTTATCTGTCATTGTTTCAACCTTCTTTTTTATTTCATTAGAAACATTTTATGTCAAACATCAAATATTTTCCAAATGAGACATCTTCCACTGGACATCTGTCCTGGAATTGATTATGCCATTTGAATCACTGTTGCATTGACAGTCCATATATGTGCAATCTTAAGTTAGCTATGAATGCTGGCTGGAATTATGTTATTGTCTTTAAACACCTGGTATCAATCTGCGTGTCCTCAGTGGAAAAAATCTGCGGTATTCTATTTCTGTCAGAACTGATATGTTTATTGCGTAAAAGAACTACAGCCAGGCTGCTGCAATTAATGAATACATTGAAGGTGTGTTAATGACTTTCTTTCAGGTCGCCAGACTTCCTCTCAGCTGCGCGCATTAAAAGCGCCGAGCGTTATATGAGAAATGGTCTGACGGCTGCAGGTCTGTCCTGAATGAAAGAGTGTGTCTGGAGGAAAGTTTATTTGGCTGTCCGCCCCTCCACTCCTCTCTCGCCCCCATGAGTGCTATTCCATGCCTCCGTCCTCTCGTGGGAGGGGCCGGAACAGGAAGCAGGCCTTAACGAGCGACTAGGAAGAGGAGTGGGTGTGGAGACACTCCTAACAAACGCCTGTGTGTGTCTGTATTTGAGGATTCTTGGAGTGAGTTCTTACTCTGCTTTCGTTCCTAAAGGATGTACTGATTTGTGCTCAATTATATAAGAAATAATTATATTTGTTTTTTATTACTTAACCATTCACCACAAAGAGGTTTTGGTCTCTATCCACTCTAGTGAAAGCCGTACAGCTGTCGTGTGTTTGTGTGTGTGTGTGTGTGTGTGTGTGTGTTTGTGTGTGTGTGTGTGTGTGTGTTAAGAAAGACAGCGAGTCAGAGGAAGATGGATAGGAAGTACATTCTGGTGGGATTTGTGTTGTGAAGTGTACATGCAGTAGTGTGTGTGTGTGTGTTTGGTGGCAGGACGGAATGGTTCTCATTTCCGCTGGCTGGTGGGTGTGTGGCGGACGTGTGTGTAGGCTCTTACCATGGCCTCAAGCCCAGAAACACACACTCTCATGTACACGCAAATACTATGAGCACAGAAGAGGCTTTAAACAGCAGAGCAAACCCTGCACAGCATACACACTCTCACACATACACATGCAAACTTACAGCTGACCACTTGTAAATATGACTGCTTGAAAATGATGGTAGACCTTGAACAGCACTGAGTCTTGAGTGAATATCACAGTTTTTGAAAAATATCTAGATCATTTTTCTCCTCAAAACCAAAAGAATTACGTTTACTTTATAAAAACAAGTAAAGATTTCAAAGCAGAAAGACATGTAAAAACATCTCCCTTTAGGTCGAGATTCAGAATTATAATAAAAGACCTTTTACTTGCCAAAAAGTATGAACTTTCAATTAAATCACAGAAGGCGCTTAGTAGATTGTGTGCAACAGGTTTTTTTTTTTTCAGCAAAGTTTCAATCATGTTGATAATTTAGAGGCCTTAGAAATTCATGTATCAAATATGATATAGTAGGTTTATGCACAGAGTCATTTACAAATGCAAATCTTTTTGATCAGATCATTAAAATTACATTTTGCCTTAAAGGATTGGTTCACTTAAGAATTAAAATTTTCTGATAATTTACTCACCCCCATGTCATCCAGGATGTTTGTCTTTTTTCAGTCGAAAATAAATTAAGGTTGTTAAGGTAAACATTCCAGGATTTTTCTCCATATAGTGGACTTCACTGGGGTTCAACAGGTTGAAGGTCCAAATTGTAGTTTCAGTGCAGCTTCAAAGAGCTCTACACGATCCCAGACAAGAAATAAGAGTCTTATCTAGCAAAACGATCGGTAATTTTCTAAAAAATAAAAATGTATATACTTTTTAAACCACAAATGCTCTGCGATGTGCCACGCATTATGTAATCACTTTGGAAAGGTCACGTGTGACGTAGGCGGAAGTACTGCGGTAGGGTGAAAAACTCCATCTCATTTTCTCCTCCAACTTCGAAATCATCTGACATAGTTATCGTTATCTTTTTTTTTTATGTAAAGGGCATTTGGCTTAAAGGTGGTACAGAGGATGTTTTGTTTTATACATTTTTGCAATATTACTTGAAACTGTCTTTACTAACTGATAAAAGACTATTTATTAGGTGCACTGAAAGGAATATTATTAATATACATCATCTGTGCACGAGGTAGGGCCTTAAAAACATCAGCCAATCGCGTAAACGATTGGCCCTCTGGCTTGTCAATCACTGCCATGACGTTCCTTGTGAGAGACGCGCGGCTGCGCGCTCCAGTAACTTTCCACACTCCACAGGCGCCGCATGCAATGTTTTTGTCAGGAGACAGGAGTAACAACTGCAGATTATGAGTTACCTGCGGTGAGTCCGACATTATGAATCCACTAAGTGTGTGCGTGGCTTTAAGTCGCGCACACACTTAACGATTGTAAGGCCGATTATGAATGTAAATTGATACTTATAACTGATCGCGCTCAAACGCGTCCAGTCAGAGCCAGTTGCGTTCAGTCTGCGATTACAGTCGGTGTTCAAATTCCATGTGAAAGTATATAAATCTGCTTCAGGAGCAGGAAACAATCACTGTATGTTGTGCCCGGCTTTATAACACAGCGAATGCCGGTGGTAAACACTCGTGTTCCAATACTCGTGCACGAGTTTTGGGAGGTGTTCACTCGAAATGGAGGGGGGTTGTTCTTACGCATGCACTCATTTCAAAAACTCAGTCGACGAAAAGATCCTCTGTACCACCTTTAATCTTTGCATGTTCGCTTTTGTAGATACTGGATCGGCAGTTCTGCCTACATCATGCATGACCTTTCCAACATAATTTCGTCATGCGTGCGGATCGCAGAGCAGTGCAAGATGAGCATTTGTGGTTAAAAAGTACTTTTTTTGGGGGGAATATGACCAATCGTTTCACTAGATAAGACCCTTATTATTCTTTGAGCCCTTTGAAGCTGCACTGAAACTGTAATTTGGACCTTCAACCTGTTGTACCCCAGTGAAGTCCACTATATGGAGAAAAATCCTGGAATGTTTTTGAAGAAAGAAAGACATGAACATCTTGGATGACATTGGGGTGAGTAAATTAACAGGAAATTTTAATTCTGAAGTGAACTAATCCTTTAAAGAAATAAATAGTTTTTAGGACCATTAGCATATTTTATTATTATTTAGTATTCATTTGTAGCATGGTGAGATTTTGTTAGACTGTAATTGACATTTCCTGTGACACTTCACTTTTGATTTTATTATTATTATTATTTTAATATGTCTATTTTATTATGCATCTTAGTTTTTGTTGTTATTGTCAGTTACGTACATTAGGGTTTTGTTACATCTTGTTGTTAGATTAATGTTTATTGCATTATTTTATCACAATGGTGTTTTGTATTTGTGTATGACACTGTGTGCACCTTCTATATATTAATATTTACCTCAGCTTGTGGAAAAGCTACTTGTGATAAAATTTTATTCATCATGTGTCTTTCTCTTTACCACCTGTGTGTTTTGGTTGTTGTCAGTGTATTATAAAGGTACAAAACAGATCTTTTACAGCATTGACTCTTTCAAACTTAGTATGTGTCCATATCAAGTGTGCTAGAAATCTCATGTTTAGCTTTAAACAAAACAGCATTCTTTTAGCCATCATTGCGTCTCGCCTCCAGTGGAATCCTTAAAACACACTGTCTTTGTTTTCTGCTGAGCCGAAACACATTTAATCAGCCATAAGCCAAGATACCATGAAAGACAAGATTCCATTAGTGCATGAATAGCTCAGCGTTTCTTGTTTCTTTCTCGTTGTTCTCCCAATGTTCATGGGAGGAAAGTATTTATAATGTGATCCTTCTGAAAAGCTGTTGAAACTCTAATGGCTTCAGACAGATGTCGGATCTCTTAATGTGATAACTCATTTCTAAACCAGGTGAGTGCGTGCCTCTCGCTTTGAGTGTGTGTTTTGTCTGCGCTAACAGAAGTCAGCAGCAGTTTTGAATTGCGCGAGTAGCACTCTATTATATCTGCTGGGCGATATGCATTAGGGGGAGGTTGTTTTGACTTGGTTCATTGAAGTCTTTGTTGACCAAGACAAGATGGAATGTTTCTTTTTTTCTTCTGATATGTTTCAGGAGGAGATATTTTGGTAACAGTGACACTTGTCTTAGCAAACACCACAAACTATTGCTCATATATTAGAGTTTATTCAAATCAAAGCAGTAAGTATTCAGCTTGGTTGCTTAACTTGTCCTGCAATGTTTGTGTTAGAGACATGGATGATGCCTCAAATCTTACAACTTGTTGAGGAAAGATGTGTTCGCACTTTTCTAAGTGGTCAGACTTAAAGGGATAGTTCACCCAAAAATAAGACCGTAAGACCTTTGTTCATCTTCAGAACACAAATGAAGATCTTTTTGATGAAATCTGAAAGCTTTCTGTCCTCCATTGACAGCTACACAATTGAAACTTTGACACTTCAAAAAGTTTGTATAAAGAGATCGTAAAACTAATCCATATGAATTGAGTGGTTTAGTCCAAATTTTCTGATGAGACTTGATCACTTTTTAAGATGAACAGATTTAATTTATGCTTTTACTCTCATATAAACATTGATCAGCAAACATAAACAGAAGCTCAACTTAACCTGAATGACGCGTGAGAACAAACCTTCTGGAAGCTCAAATGTACTGCGTAACACGAGAATGAACCTCATTGGTTCTTGCTAAAGCTCAAATGTGCTGTGTAACACAAGAATGAACCTTATTGGTTCTTGCACACATCAAGCAAACATGCTTGAGATTCTGTTTACCACAACTAATGTGTGAGTTGATGAATGTTTCATGTGAATATACAGTGCTCAGTGTAAAGGAGTACACCCCCTTTGAAAAGTAAAATTTTAAACAATATCTCAATGAACACAAAAACAATTTCCAAAATGTTTACAAGACTAAGTTTAATTTAACATCTGTTTAACTTATAACATGAAAGTAAGGTTAATAATGTAACTTAGTTTACACATTTTTCAGTTTTATTCAAATTGGGGTTATGCAAAAATGAGTACACTCCACAACAAAAACTACTACATCTAGTACTTTGTATGGCCTCCATGATTTTTAATGACAGCACCAAGTCTTCTAGGTTGGTGACATTTTGCAACATCTATCTTTTTCCATTCTTCAAGAATGAGCTCTTTTAGAGACTGGATGCTGGATGGAGAGTGATGCTCAACTTGTCTCTTCAGAATTCCCCATAGGTGTTCGATTGGGTTCAGATCAGGAGCCACTGAATCACTTTCACCCTGTTCTTCTTCAGAAATCCAACAGTGGCCTTAGATGTGTGTTTAGGATCACTGTCATGGTGGAAAAAAGTGCACGACGACCAAGGGCACGGAGTGATGGTAGCATCTTCTCTTTTAGTATAGAGCAGTACATCTGTGAATTCATGATGTCATCAATGAAATGCAGCTCCCCGACACCAGCAGCACTCATGCAGCCCCACATAAGGACACTGCCACCACCATGTTTCACTATAGGCACCATGCATTTTTCTTTGTATTCCTCACCTTTGCGACGCCATACAGTTTTGAAGCCATCAGTTCTAAAAACATTTATCTCGGTCTCATCACTCCAGAGTATAGAGTCCCAGTAGTCTTCATCTTTGTCAGCATGGGCCCTGGCAAACTCTAGTTGGGCTTTTTTGTGCCTGGGCTTTAGGAGAGGCTTCTTTCGTGGACGGCACCCATGCATGCCATTCCTCTGCAGTGTATGCCCTATTGTGTCACAGGAAATAGTCACCCCACTTTGGCTTTCTACTTCTTTAGATAACTGCAGTGAACTTGCATGCCGAATTTCTTCAACCTTTCTCCTCAGAAGACGCTCCTGTCGAGGTGTTAACTTCCATGGACGACCTGAACGTCTCTGTGACATGGTTGCAGTTCCATCTTTTTTAAATTTTTGTACTGCTTTTGCTACAGTATTCTGACTGATAAGTAAAGCTTTGCTGATCTTCTTGTAGCCTTCACCTTTCTGGTGTAAAGAAATTATTTTCTTTCTCAGGTCTTGTGACATTTCTCTTCCATGTGGTGCCATTGCTGACAGCATGAAATGGGAAGGGGTTTTAACACCCTTTTATAGTCAACTGTCTGCTGGACACCTGTGTAATGAATAATTAGACTCACCTGTGGTTGAATTCTTGTTAAATTAGACATTTGTAGTCTAAAATTTAGCTTTGCTCCAGAGACTTTCAGTGGGGTGTACTCATTTTTGCATCACCCTAGTTTGAGTAAAACTGAAAATTTTGTTCTCTAAGTTATATTATTAACCTTACTTTCATGTTATAAGTTAAACAGATGTTATATAAAACTTAGTCTTGTCAACATTTTGGAAATTGTTTTTGTGTTCATTGAGATATTGTTTAAATGTTACTTTTCAAAGGGGGTGTTCTCATTTACGCTGAGCACTGTAAGCCTAAATTCAAACTGTTTATCATATAAACCGATCGTGTCTCTTCAGAAAATTTAAATTGCATAGGCTGTCTATGGAGGTACAGAAACCTCTTGAATTTCATCAAAAATATCTTCATTTGTGATCCAAAGATGAACGAAGGTCTTACGGGAACAGCATGAGGGTGAGTAATTAATGACAAAATTTTCATTTTTGGATGAACTAACCCTTTAAAGGGATAATTTAAAATAGATGGTATTTTGATTGTTTCATCTGTTTTGTCCATACAATGAAAGTCAATAAGGTCCAAAACAACACAGTATTGGACACCATTGACTTCCATTGCATAAACAAAACAAAACTTAGAAAGCAAGTCGTAAGGTTTGGACTAAACTGAAGGTAAGTATATGACAAAATATTCATTTTTGTCTGCACTATCCCTTTATGATTTTCACCTTCCAAATAATAAAAGGAGTGGAATATTCCCATAAATTTACCCGAGCCATAGCTAGATACCATATTGCCATAGAGACTTGTGGGTGGGCTCTTTTGACTTGGGCCAGTAAGTAACCACCCTAGCAAACACCCGATACACCCTTGCATTGTCAAATTCCAGCAGAGAGAATCCATATGGTGTGTTTACAGTCTCCTGTGTTGCTTAAAAGAGACACAGGGCTGGTCAAAGATGTGGACCAGCTTCCAATTCTGATTTATAAAAATAGAAAAACTATAATAAAGGCGTTCTCAGGCATGACACAGCACCCAGCATTCAGAATACACCCTACAGCACAGTGAACTTGTTAAACTCTTGTGCAGACGTACTGTCACGCTGTCCTGCTGACGGGAGCATGGGGTAGCTGTAGCGGTCATCCCGTCCAGACTCTGGTTTGGCTCGCGGAGCTGCGTGTTTGTGTGCGCGACTGTTGCAAACAGCCGACTGCGACTTCGTCCAACTGTTATTTCTGCCATTCTCTGTCAAGCGGCCACCACACCCGCAGCCAGACTAGACGGGTGTTAAATTATACAGTCGACCAGCGAGGTGGAGCGTAAGTGTGTGTGCAGTCATGTGGATGTTCATTGAAACATCAAGAGAGCTTTTAGACAGGACGGGCGCATGACCGTGTGTTTAGGTTGTGCCGAGTCAGACGGGCCGTCCTCTAGCCAGTCTGAACTGTTAGTCTAGATTACAGCGAGTGTTTTTAAATTGCTTACTTCCAAGAACACCACCCGTAAACTGTTATTATAGACAGAGCAGACAGTAACGGGCACTAAACCTGCTCTCAGATACGAATTCCACGTAAAAGTATCAAGTTGTTATTTTACTAATATAGTGTGTGTAGACATGCATAATTAGATGATGTTTATGTATATGTGAAGGTTCCAAAATGGAAGGAATCACTCCCCCAAAATGGAAATGGAAACAACATTTTTAGTGATTACAGACTTAAAGGGGTCCTGAACCGCATTGTTTCCTGTGGTGCACTTATAATGTTAGTATGGTTTTTACATTAAAAATGGTCATAATTTAGAAATAAAAGGCATTTTTTTAATACCCTGATTTTAGCCTACCTCTATTCTACCTTTTATCTGAATGCTCTGTTTTAAGGGGCGTGTCTGATGTGAGACGTCAGTGTAAACGGCCAGTGCTTTGATTGGCTAACATCTTTCCATTTGAAATAGCTAAGTATTACTCTCTCGAAAACTTTTAGCACGTTTTTACAGCTCTCAAGGTGAACTAATCATGAAAAGTGTTGCATTACATTTAGATCTATGGCTTTATATTTAGATCGTGTCATGAAAGGTTTCAGAGATGAACATTGTTGCCGATCACAGACATGTTGTTGAGCGCATGAAAACAGTGATCTCGTCATTGCAACTCAATTTCTGCACACTAACGAATGCTTTCATCATAACTAACAGTGCAAACTCGATGTAACTAAGAGATTCGTTGAATAAAACGGGAGTTTTGGCACGAGTCTCAACTCAGTCACTGATAAACTGGCGCTGTTTGATTGACAGCTCCAGCGATTGTAGAGGGAGTGTTCTATATATAATTTAATCACCGTTTAAATAACAGATTATTTTCACCCTACTAAGAGAAACAATGTGAAGTTGACCATTCACTGGTTTGATTTACTGACACACAGACAAAGATCATCTGACTGTACATGAATCATTACATATCAGATCAGGCATTAGAATTATCACAATTACTTACATGTTGTTGCATTACTGTCGAGTCCATATCGTAAAAGTCTGTTTGCAAAGCCTGCGCTGAAATGCGATTGATTTACCAAAGAATCCACAGTGAAATTTACCAAATACAAGTAAATAAAGCTCAACTGAGACATTCACATTGTTGAAAATAAATGACCATATTCCTAGCATTAGGATCCTTTGAAAGGTAATGTTATTTTTGTCCTGTATTGCTATTCTCTCCACCTCATCTCACTAACACGTCTACGCATTGCCACATGGAGTGACTACTTTATGCATCCTAATAAACTACTCATGGTAAGTTTTCCAAGTCATTAGAAAGTGCAAATTTCTGACACATTTTCTGTAGTAGACCGTTCTATGACTGTGTGAATCACTCGTGTTGCTTACATCATCAAGACTGATGTTCTTACAGTCTAACATGATGCATGATTACCTTATGAAGCATCCAGCTGGCCAAATCCAATTCATATTTACTCTTTTTGATTCTTAATGAGTATTTATTTTGTGTATGTAAATTAAATTCTGTCAGATTTATTTAGTTAGTAAGTTAGTTATTTGGGCCATCAAAAATAACACATTAATTTCCACTTGTGTGTTTCAAGCTCCGTCTAGCTGTCTGTTTTTGATCCTGTCAGTAACGCGGCCAGTGATTAAGACACACAGCTCTAAAAATAAGTGTAAATTCTTGCAATACTGACGTAATATCAAGATAATCGATCCTCACATAAATATATTGATACCAAATGTTTTATCTAGTTAATTTCTTTCTTTTTGTGAAAATGAATGTGCAAAATAAACATTCTTGGGGGGAAATGAACTGACAGATCTCGTTTAAAGACAGAGCTAATATTGATAGACAGTATATTAAAAGCACAGCTAAATGTGATGTTTACTTTATGGGTTTATGTGAAGATTGTTTTAAGTTCACTTAAAATAAAAGTTAGAATCTTTTTAAACCTATTAAAAGTGAAAAAGTATGGCTTTCAATTATACTGTAATGTTAAAGAATTGCTCCTTTTATATCCAGAAATAAAAAAATAAAGTCCTTCATTTAACAAATATTTATATACTGTCTTTGTTGTTTCTACATCAATTTGGAGATTCAGTGTGAAAAAAAAACATATATATATATATATATATATATATATATTGTGTGTGTGTGTGTGTGTGTGTATATATATATATATGTATGTATGTGTGTGTGTGTGTGTGTTTAGGTGTGATTAATCGTGATTAATTGCAAGTAATTTACAGAAAAATGTGTGATTAATTAGTATTGACAGCAGATTTATTTATTTATTTATTTATTTATTTATTGACAGCACTATTGTTTGTTTGTTTGTTTCTGGGACACTGTGTCTTCCATTTCTGGATATATGTATATAGTAAATATATTATTTTCAATTCTTTTCTTGAATTGGTCAAACTAATCACTCTGAATTATTCATGAGAGAATCATTCTGAATTAAAATGATTTTTAATAATCCTTTTCAAGTAATCATAAATGACTGGAAAGAATAATGAAAAGTTAATGAATGGCAGGACTTTTATCCATTGGGCATCTTTAAATCTAATTCTGATATCTTTTTTTTTTTTTTTTTTATTTTTGTTNTGCTGTCTCCACCTCTTGGTGGGTGTTTATAAAAAAAAGAGCAAGAAAGAGTTTGAGTTTGTTGTTTTTGATATGAAAATGGTCATAATCACTATGAATCTATTTTAAATAGATTCTGCCATTTTAAGTATTATGTTTCATGATGTATAATCCAGTTGTCACACTTCACATTTGTGTCAAGAAGAGAGATAGAAGAGAGTAGTCATTGGGCCAAGGTGGTGTTTTATAAATAGAGAGTGAGCGTGGGTTGTGGGGCTGGGTCCTATGACGTTGCTACAGTGATATTGTGCCGCTCCCTTCTTTACTTCCTGTGGGGAAACAATTTAGGGCTTGTCTTAACAGAGCTCTGGATGGTGAAGCCTGCTCTCTCTCTCTCTCTCTCTCTCTCTCTATCTCTCTCTGTCTCTCTCTCTCTGTCTCTCTGTGTGTCTCTAATTCCCTCCTTCTCTTGTAGTTCTCCTTCACTTTCACCTTCTAGCTCATCACTTTCTTTACTAATTTGACTGATTCTTCATCTTACGCAAAGGTGGAGCTTGAACTTGCAAAGCTTTGGTTAAAATTCCAGATCTTGATCCACTAAGTCAGTGATTTTTGAACTTATTTATACCAAGGACCACAAAATATCATGATACCCTTGCAAGCAAACCCCTTCCTACAACATAAAGATGGCTATATTTTTTCAAAGTCCCATTTTTATATTGTATGAGAAATTTTATAAAGACATTTGATGTTTGTAAAATGAAATTACTGGCTTTAAAGAAGCAAAATAATCTTTTTTTTCGTTGCACTAATAATGTAATAAATAATTTGTATAATGCTCAAATAATAAGCTTAAATATTGTTTCTAAGCAGCTTTACAGAGAATGTTGCCATAAAACCCTCAGTGAGCAGCTGAGGATGATGAAAATGATGTATTATGATGCAATAAAACACTTCACACTATATTCAGATTTGGTGCTGTTATTTTTACTGTTAAATCCTGTGGCTGTCAATAGATTAAAATAATCACTATTCATTTTATAACCAAACTTTAGAAAGCAAAGTGAAAAATTAAACACCTTTTTAATATTATAATGTTGACATCCTTATTTAATAACTTGTCAGTTTAAATGGTCCTGTTTAAATTAATGAACTGCTTATAGAAATCCTCATGAAATAACTAATGATTTACTTTCATAATATCTGTTTTTGTTTTTTATGAATCATTAGTGCATGTCATACTAAAAAAAATAGTTTAATAAGCATGAATCATTTGTTCAGCCTTCAGTTTTGTCCATTTCCACTTCTGATCCAATCTCTGTATAAAATAAAGCCCTTACATTATTTCCTGAATATTATTTCTCTCAGATGTACATTAAATGCCAATGCTGCTTTATTCCATCTATTTATTGTTCATTGTTATTTATTATTTATTTAGAATATTTTTTTTCAGTTTTATTCAAGTAGACTTGAAGCTCGTTCACACCAAGAATCATAAATATAAAGATAATAACTATAACTATATTAGTGTTTATTCTAAGCGAACGCTCCAATTTTGTCGTCTGCCGCTTTAAATGCTCGAGCTCTTTAAAGCAGGATGGATTCTGATTGGCTGCCAGTGTTTTTATCATTCATCAGCTGGAAAAAAGGTTGTTCTGAATGTGACACCAGTGATAGTTTCTCTATTCCGTTATCGATTATAGTTGTGGTGTGGACTCTGCTACTCTTTTATATTTAGAATGATCTTTAGAACTATATCTTTATCGTACTTGGTGTGAACAGGCCTTTATTAACTAATTATCATTCTCCGTAAAAGTCACCAATTCAATTTGCAATGTTTACATTTGAGTTTAATCAGAAGCCACTTTACTCATTGTATCTTCTCCCACTTATTGCCCGTAGCATCTTTCATGCATCAGAAGACCTACAGATTCACCTTACAGAGTTTCTTCACCTAAATCCCCCAAATAATGCACATAAGAACATACATTTTTAGCTCATTGACCTTAAAACTGTCCTCCTACTGCAAAGCTCGTAGCTTTTTCAGTAGTTACAAAGAACAAAACAGTGAGGGTCATGTGTTTGTACTGTTCCTTGGTGCTCCCAGGCGATGCGAAGTCGAAACGCAGTCAGGCCTCAAACCAAAGCGGCCGACTCTGTTGCTAAGTTACAGTTTAGAGTTTTCCTATTTTTAGTTTCCTGAGACCAGGCTTCTCACCCAGAGATTATATTTTCATTTGGAATAGAAACAATACAACAATTCAAGTGAAATGCCTCTGTGCCTTTTGTGTGGCTGTAATTAAGTGATCCTGTTAAAATGTGCTAATGCTACATCAACAACCTCATCACATTATTAAACGATTGTCTGAACAAACTCACTGTGGGTTCTTAAAGACGAATGTTCTGTTTGCTGTGTTCAACACACTGTATTGATTTTCTCTCCATGTACACTATGGAGCACTATGTAGTCTTTCATTTAAAGTAAGTTTAACACCTCAAGGAATGCATAGATATTTTTGACAAATATTTTTTGGGTTATGTGAACTTTGAAGACAACAGATTTGTAATTTATACGTTGGCCGCCATGTTAAGATCAACCAAGTTAATAAACGCAAACCTCAGATAAGCATGCCTCAAACTGTTTATTTTTAGATATGTCAACCTGTTGTTCTGAAAATGCCAAGTGTTGTTCAGAAAATCTAAATTTACACTTAGAATTATGAACTGAAATGCAAAGATGTAAATTGTTGAACTACCCATTGGGGAAGGGTCATTGACAAATAAAGCTTCAAAAAAGGTGGGTGGGGGGTTGTTTTCTTTACAAAACTGATGTAATGCATATTTTTGAATCATGAACAATGTGTTTAAACAAGTTTCAGTTGTTAGATAACATTTTTCCAAGCACATTTTACCAATTCCCAACCACATCAATCTTAAAAACTACTATTCATTTTCTATTTAATCATTTATAAGGTGTGCATAATTATTAGGCAGGTTTTCTTTTACAGGCAAAATGAGCCAAAAAAAGAGATTTAAATCAGACTGAAAAGTAAAAAATAATTAAATGCACATGAGGAGGATGCAATACTAAAATTTGCAAAGTTAAGGCATGACCAATGGACAGCAAAACGCTCATTGTGTTAGCAGGGTCAGACAAAAACAGACAAAAAGACACACATTAACTGCAAAAAAAATTAAGAATTAAGTGTGAAACCATCAGGAACCCTTTAGTCTCCAGCGCCACCATTTTCCAGAACTGCAACCTACCTGGAGTCTCCAGAAGTGCAAGGTGTCAGAATCTCAGAGACTTAGGTTAAGTAACGAATCCTAAAAATTGACCCTCACTTTACAAGAAATCAAAAGCTGAAGTGTCGTAAAATACATAAATACTGTTTTTTTGTTTTTTTATAGGCTTTACAGACAGACAGATTGAGAGTGACTCTTGAAGGACCAGCACCACATCCTCTTGTACCACTGTTTGAAGAATTCATCTTCCAGAATTTGGCAGTAAGTTTTGGAAGATAATTTTTAAAAAAATGAACTCCCACACCTTACTGCCAGATTCTGGAAGATAAATTCTTCAAACAGTGGTACAAGAGGATGTGGTGCTGGTCCTTTGAGCTCATTTTGCCTGTAAAAGAAAACCTGCCTAATAATTATGCACACCTGGATATAAGGCGTTTTTCATTTCCAGCCTTCATGAACAATTATATACTGTATCACTTATAAATGATTAAATACAAAATGAATAGTAGTTGTTAAGATTGATGTGGTTTGGAATTGGTAAAATGTGCTTGGAAAAAAAATATGATCAGAAAATAAACTTGCCTAATAATTCTGCACACGGTATATTCTGTAGTTGTACCACCTGACATGGAAAGTGTACCAACCTAACCATACTTGAAAGTAGCAGTTTTTACCAGTATTTGAGACTTTTTCACAAGGATCAGTTGGGGTCCTCTGGATGATGCATAATTTTACTGTTATTACCTTTTCAATTCATAATAAAAGTTTTGCAGTTGTGCCACCCTGACATTTGAGAATATACAAATTGCTGGACAAAAGTTTTTCAATCATCTAAAAAGCTTTAAAAACTACTGATATTTATAAAAAAATTTTATATGAAAGGTTTCAAATCTAAAATGATGCCATTAGTATTTAATTTTTTATTTTTTATTAAGACACCATTTTAAATAGTTTTTTTAGTCTGTTAATTTGTTCGGACAGTTGCACCACCTGAAATTTTGGGGGTTTAAGATAAGAAAACAAAAAATATGTATTATTTAAATGTACTAAAAATGAATTCAAACTAAATAGGTTTATAGAATAAAGTAATATATGTCATGAATTTATCAAATTATTTTAAAAGGAAATATTGCACTTGGACACAAAAATATGCACTTCATGTTATTGACCCAGAAATTTCTCTAGAGGTTGACAGCTATAATTGTTCTCGTCATAGAAACAAGACAATTGGCCTCATGCGTAATGCAAACTTGGCAAATATCTGTTGTAACTGAATTGAATGTGACAATCTGATTTACACTCATTTCTTCTGTTTGTAGCTTTTTGTTGACTTTTGTAATTTGTATTTGCCTTGTATTGTTTATGTGATCGTTTCCATTCTGTCTGTGCTGTGTGTGCTCAGGTACAGCAGTGTGTTTCCCAGTCTGAACATGGCAGTAAAACGCAGGGAACAGGCTCTTCAAGATTATAAGAGACTCCAGTCTAAAGTGGAGAAGTATGAAGAAAAAGAGAAGACGGGGCCCATCATGGTCAAACTCCATCAGGTACAACCAGTTCTTCCATCTAAATGAAAGGCAGGACTTCCTTTCCGACGCCGTTGCAATTTCAGACATTCATTTTTCAGTGAGTGACTGATCTCTTAATAATACCAAAAATCCTTTAATGCAAGCCAGTTCACTCAGCGGTCATCTTGGTAACGCCCCAGGTAGCTGTTTTCTATGTAGATGAAACAAACAGCTCCTGTCCGTTTGAATGGGAAAAACAGAAATCTCAAAACTGATTGTCAAGATTACGTGCTTCAAATCAGGAGTAAAATCTGACCGTAATAGTTACCATAATTTTGTTTCTTTAGCTCAAATCTGTAACACTTTATTTTAATGTGTTCATGTTATGTATTTAGTAATTTCAGTAAATTGTGCGTAATTACAAATAGGGCTGGGTTGAAAATATAGATTTTAATCCATTCTCATTTTGATGAACCGATATTGATTCTTAAATCCCAAGAATTTCAAACAATAAATTCTGTTTTGTCACTCTTTAATGTAACGTTAATTGCTGTAAGCTCATCAGTTCAAGCGGATCGCGTGAACCGATAATCTCTTCCCCTTTACTGCTAGTTACAGCATGAAATAAACATGAATGAACATCAGAAGGTATGTTAAAAGATACAGTTCGGCTTACTGAAATGTATCCTGTCCAGTGTTTCATCCGCAGAAAGACGTCAATAAAACAGCTTTTAAACAATGTCACATAACATCACATTTAGCACAGGAAAGCAATTCAATGACCATAAACTAGATATATTTGAATAAATCTGTCCTGAAAGTCACGGTCATAAAAACTGCAATTTCAAAAAAGAAATTGGAGTAGAAACCTAATTATGTCATTAAAAAGTTATTATAAAAACGTATGTGCAATTTAAATATTTGTATATAAAAATGTTCATTTTGACCTTTAATATAGTAATGTACCTACTGACAGGGTTCCCAAAATATTTTACAGCATTAGTTAAGAGAGATTTTTTTTTCCCTAAGAAAAATTGACGTGCTGTACCTAACACTATATATCCGAAATGAGTCGAATTGCAAGCTTGTGAATCAAAATCAAATCTGTCAATGACCAGCCCTTATTACAACCAACTAACACTAAACCAAACCCTAACCTTATAGTATGTACATGTTGTTAATTAAGATCAGTGCTTATTTGTGTAATAATACTGTAACAAGTATACATTAAATAAAATGTGACCTGCAAATCATATTGCAAATTTGTGTTTTTCTACTAACCTGAACCCTCACACCTAACCCTAACCTAACAGTCTACTAATACTCAGAGTTAGTTGACATGTAGTTGCAAAGTTAATTATAGTTAGTAGAATGTCTAAAGTGGACCATCGAAATAAAGTGTAACTGATTATTGGATCTTTTAACTCAAAATTGGGCCATCCATTCCTCCTTCTGCTATAATGAGTGTTTCAAATATTACTCTTCAGTTCATCGCCTTCATCACATTATATTCTACCTTAATAGGCCAGATACACTTGCTTATTTTCACAAGGTTTGTTCTGGCGGCTTGTATATGGATAAATCGCACATCTTCAGGCTTGTTTGCTCTGAGTGTGAATTTTCAGCACAAATGTTCATTGGGACAAGAGTTTAAAATGAAACTCTGCTTCCTTATGACACACTCTTAAAATTCACTCTGCAATAAATGTATTATTTTTGGAGAGGTGGTCCCAGGATACAAGGAGCTATAGAATTTTATGTCATGTCCACCACAAACCTGTTGCAAAAAGGTGTACCCATATGGCAAATAATTGCTCACAAAATACAAATATTTTTAATGCATACTACATATTGAGCTAGAACTGTGTTTTTGTTGTAGCAGTCCATTATTATTGTCATTTTAAGGATATATATTCAAACATGTTTGAGCAATCGGTTGTATTTTGTATTCAAGCACATAAATGACCAGAGAGCATTTGATCATTTTTTTTTTTTTTTTTTTTTTAATCAGAGACTGCCGATAATTTTGTTATCAGGACTTTAAAGTCCACTTGAAATGACATTCACAACTCATTTTACTTCTGTGACATGGAATATTTGTGAAACAGGATATTGTTCCCAATAAGGTGTTTTAAGAAAGCAATTTTGATTTCAGCTGGGACTCAAAAAGACACACAGCCATTAGAATGAGTTTTGATCTGGTCTTTATAGATCTTCCTGTAGTGGATGCTTGTGCTTGAGTGTGCCGGACCTTGAGAGTCATCGGGTTTATTATAATCTGTCCATTCTCGTACAGTTCTGGGGGGATTTTTTTAGCACGCAGCAACAAGTGAAGGAAGCTGGGCTGGATGGGTGCAGAAGTATTCAGAGCACATGTATACATGCGAGCGAACTCACCCACGCAAGAGAAACAGCCTCTCAACTCAGCTGCACTTTTTCAAGAGGCTGCGCTCAACACACGCTGAGGGATAATTGGGTTTCGCACACACACGCGCATTCGTACACGGTAACACGATCCACTGAACACAGGCAAACAATAATTGTTTGTTCTTTTTGTTGTACACTTCTGGGTCATTATGCATGTGTATGTTGACATGTTGAGGACTGTAGGTGCACAAACAGATACAGACGGGTGCCTGGAAAACTTCAACATACATGTACAGCCCATCGCCCACACACACACACACACACTGAAGGACTTCAGCAGGGCCATAGAGGATAGACGCTCCGATAAAGTGTGCGCACACAGTCACATTTACACGTCCTGTGTCATATAGAAAGCAGGTCACATCCTAGCAGAGATCAGCACTTATAGGCCCCTTTCCTCTCCCGTCTGCTGTGCTGATTGGTGATTGCATCATAAATATCACTCTTCCCACCTCCACACCCTTGAAAATATTCTGGCCTTATACAAATATATATATATATAGAATATATGTTGTTGTTATTCTAATGACACACCTAGTTTTATTCATTGCTCCATTATGTGTGTGTGTGTGTGTGTTCTGCTTTTAGGCCAGGGAAGAACTGAAGCCTGTCAGGGAAGACTTTGAAGCAAAGAACAAGCAGCTATTGGATGAGATGCCCAAGTTCTACAACAGCCGCATCGACTACTTTCAGCCCAGCTTTGAGGCTCTGATACGAGCTCAGGTGAGCATCAAATGTACCCAGCTCAGTCGCAAAAAAAAACTCAAACTAAAATACATCCAATCAGTTATGTGGATCATATCATAGAAAGCATGATTTTCTTTAGAAAACTTTTTTAGAAGACTTACAGGCACAGTAGCAAAATCAACCAGTGAGGATGGAAAATGATCAAGTCATTTTGTGTTTTACAATTGTAATTGGACTTAAAGGATTAGTTCACTTCAGAATTAAAATTTCCTGATAATATACTCACCCCCATGTCATCCAAGATGTTCATGTCTTTCTTTCTTCAGTCGAAATCAAATTAAGGTTTTTTCTCCATATGATGGACTTGGTAGCCAACGGCTACCAGAGGGTTGAAGGTCCAAATTGCAGTTTCAGTGCAGCTTCAAAGGGCTCTACATGATCCCAGACGAGGAATAAGGGTCTTATCCAGCGAAACGATTGGTCATTTTCAAAAAATAAAAATAAAAATGTATGCACTTTTTAACCACAATGCACATGCTCATCTTGCACTAGCTCTGCGATGCGCCACGCATTATGTTGGAAAGGTCACGTGTGACGTAGGTGGAAGTACCGTTCCAGTGTCTACAAAGCGAACATGCAAAGTCTAAGCCAAATGCCCTTTACAAAAAAAGGTAAAACAACGATGTTGACGATTTTGAAGTTGGAGGTGAAAATTCGTTTTTCACCCTACCGCAGTTCTTCCGCCTACGTCACACGTGACCTTTCCAACGTGATTACATAATGTGTGGCGCATCACAGAGCAGTGCAAGACGAGCATTTGTGGTTAAAATGTATATACATTTTCATTTTTTTTTAGAAAAAGACCTATTGTTTCACTAGATAAGACCCTTATTCCTCGTCTGGGATCGTGAGCCCTTTGAAGCTGCACTGAAACTGCAATCTGGACCTTCAACCTGTTGGTATCTGTTGAAGTCTATTATATGGTGAAAAATCCTGGAATGTTTTCCTCGAAAACCTTAATTTCTTTTCGACTGAAGAAAGAAAGACATGAACATCTTGCATGACATGGGTGTGAGTAAATTATCAGGAAATTTGAACTCTGAAGTGATCTAATCCTTTAAAATTGAAAGTTAACATGCTACAAAAGTAGAGTATTAAAATTAACACTTGTAAAATTTTAAATGTTCAGTAACTGGTCAGCAGACTGGTAATTGATCAAATAATGCATGCAATATATTGAAGTATGAAGACTGAAGTATAAGGAATACAATAACAATGTCTCACTGATTATGTGACAATATATGATGATGTGAGTGATAAAATGTCCTGTGCAAATTATGTATTTTGGGACAAAAATATGCATGTTTACATAAATATGTATTTTTAGGAAATAATACAAAATGCTGTCTCATGGCTGTAATAATATAGTTAAAGGCCCACTGAAGTGCCTTGGAACACGCAGCATTATTCAGTGTGTTGACGTAATTTCCACTTAAACAGGAAGACATGGCGGAACATATCAAACAGCTATAGTAATCGAAACCGAAATTCAGAACCTCTAACTGACGTAATTTTCCCATGTCGGTTATTTCGTTTTTTTAATCCTGTTAATACTTCCCCCTTAAAAACATACTACCGCGTGTGTGGCCACATGACTCCGCCCCGTCCAGGCAGTGGCATAAAAGCAACACGGAGGTGAACGCCGGTTCAACACATAGATGTCGCGCGAGCGGTGAGCCTTGCGTCTTCACTTAACTTTGTCTGTTGTATTTGTTTTAAGGTTTGCCAGTTTGGACATTCAAGCGATTTTAGACGATTGGATGTATATTATATCGAGCTACCGTTCTCGCGCAGCTGCATTGTGGCACAAACACTTATACAAACAGTAGCTGCGCAAAACACGAAGATCGCACGCACAGAGAGGAACGCAGAAACTAGTTATCAGGGCTGTCCTGTGATTTATCACTAAAGTAGCTTAGAAACTCAAAACTTATTATAGCATATATTTTTCTACTTTTGAGGGAACTATTTACAACCCACAGCTTCACAATTAATAGAGAGACGGTATGACTAATTCACACACGCAATCGCTCTCATTACGTACTGGTACTGAGCTAATTTATCTGTATCTGATTTACAACGAGCAGAAATCTGTAAGAAATGTTACAAACCATCGATAAAATAACTTCTGAAAGTGAGCTGTCATGTCAGATCACTCTTTCAATAGGAAAAAAATATCCCACCTTTATCATATTTACAGTACAAACCATGTCAGTGAACTATGAGGGGAAAAAAAAATTAAAAATTAATCGTCCATTAATCGTAATCGAGGTAAAATGTTCAATTAATCGAGGTTTTGATTTTAGGCCATAATCGTCCAGCCCTAGCACCTCCCCTTTTTGAAATAGCCAGTAGCGTTTTGTTTATATCACAGCTTGGCCAGAGCCGTTGAGCTCAGTAAAGCTTTAGCTTCCTTCTAATCTCTAACCGTTTATCCTCCTAATCTCCTCTATATCACTTTAAAATACAGCATTCTGTGCAGAATTCAAATGTGTCTGATACATTTTGTGGTCTGCGCCGACTCACGGATATGATCCGCTCTGTGCTCTCGTGTCTCTGGACCGGAGCAGACTGTGCTCGCGCTGTGGCGGTTCGCGTGACAATAACGTGAAACCGGACTTCATTCGCCTCAATGTAAAGCATATTTACACTGTCTTAATTGTTCCCTATCCCCTATAATAGTTCACCACGTAGAAAATAGTAAATGTGTGAACAAGTGATTTTTAGCTGCAGCTTCGGTGTCTATTTATAGTGTAGGGAGCGGGACGCTTCAGATTCTAGAGAGAATTTGATTGGACAGACAATCTGAGAAGTGCAGAGAAGCTGAAGCGCAGAGTGATGTCATTGAAACGTTGATGTATATTGGCAGAAGTGACGAGACTAAGTTTTGAATGCTTATACCTTCTTAATGCGAATTTTGTCACTGTTTTGGAGCACACTAGCTTATAAATAACAGTAAGGCGAACATATCTATATTACAAGCCAAAAAAAAAAACTTAAATTTTGATTTCATGGGGTCTTTAAGGCTAGTAAATGTTCTTAATTCACCTGCCACTGGGCCAAACAAAGTTGGTTTTAAAACCCTATACAAACATGTACAAACAAGCTGACAACGGCAGTGATGTCTCGCGCTTATACTTCAATGAGTGCTAAAGACATCACTGCCGTTGTCAGAGCGCAATCAGACCTCACTAACCGAGTGCTGAACGCAGTTGGACATAGTGGTGTATTGGAGGTAAAAAAATTATATAAATACTGTTCGGTTTCTCGCACAAACCGATCGTTTCATCAATGTGTCGTCACGAGCCGCAGGGTTTAATTTGGATTTGTCTGTGCATGTTTTTTCGTCTCTTATTGATCGAGTTCCCATTCACTCGCATTATTTGACTGACAAACGGCAACGGTTGCAGTTAAAAATCATAATTTGTGTTCTACTGAAGAAACAAAGTCACCTACATCTTGGATGCGCCGGGGGTAAGCAGATAAACATCAAATTTTCATTTTTGGGTGAACTTTCCCTTTAAGGCTAATTTTATAGCTAGCTTTTTTGACAAAATTACAAGTCTGGACCTGGGACAAAGGTTAAACCAAATTTACATAATAGAATATGAAGAGTAGCAATAAAAGAATATGAAGAGTCATGATAAAAAGTTTAATGATATTAATTTCATAAAAAGTAAAAAAAAAAACAAAAAAAAAAAAACTGTTGCTATTAATAAAAATAAAAATCAATAAACATCAAGTTAAAGAAACACCCTCATACACGCACAGACACACTCAGTAGTAAATTTTTAAAGCTGACGCTCCCTCCACCCAGATCTAATGTGATTAACCCTAACACACACACACACACACAAAAAAAACACTCTTTTATGCTGCACTTACACACTCTCGCTCTACACACTTCCCCTCACCCTAATGTGATTAACCCCCACAATCCTGCCTCCTTATGTCCACAGCTCAGACTGCGTGTGTTATTTTAAGGAAAGTGTGTGAGAGATCTAAACAGTAGAATCTAATGAATGTAGTAAAAGAGGTAAAGCCAAGTCAAACACACACACAGTCGTGTCTTCAGGAAATGTGAATTCACCCCATCTCTGAAAAATTCAGGATCTTCATATAATTCCTAATTTGTTGTTTTGTGTGTTTCTGTAAAGACCATATGGTTATTGTCAGTGTTTTTTTTTTATTTATTTATTTTTTTTTTTATAAACAGTCCCTCCATTGTTGGCATTGTGGATAATGAATAACAAATAAATGAACTATTAATTTTAAAGTGCATGTTACTAAAGATACAATTATTTTTTCCTGTTGAATAGTCATATTCACTAAATCATACTCATATAATAATAATAATAATAATGTATAAGGAAATATTATGCAGTGACATTCATACAAGTGTCCAAATGCTTTTTAGGACGTCTGTGTGTGTATTAGAGGAGAAATATAATACAGTCTAGTCTAACATCATGATATCAGTACACATGGACTTAAACTTTAATATAGTAGCATTAAAGGGTTCGTTCACCCAAAAAAGAAAATTCTGTCATTAATTACTCACCCTCATGTCGTTCCACACCCGTAAGACCTTCGTTCATCTTCAGAACACAAATGAAGATACTTTTGATGAAATCAAAAGCTTTCTGACTCATCCATAGACAGCAATTTAACCAAAACTTTCAAGGTTCAGAAAGGTACTAAAGACATCATTAAAATAGTCCATGTGACTACAATGATTCAACCTTAATGTTATGAAGTGACGAGCATACTTTTTGTGCGTAAAAACAAAACAAAAAAAGACTTTATTCAATAATTTCTTCTCTTCTTTGTCATTCTCCTATTTTGTTCACATTCAGCGCTTTCAGGTTCTTCGTCTGAACGCCGACTCAGTATTGGCAGACACTGTTCACGTGAGCAGCACGATGCATGCGTGTAATGCTGACGCAGGAATCGCCGTTCTGATGTAGAACCTGGAAGCTTGCTTCATAACATTAAGGTTGAACCACTGCTGTCACATGGACTATTTTAATGATGTCTTTAGTATCTTTCTGAACCTTGAATGTGTTGATTATATTGCTGTCTATGGACGAGTCAGATACCTCTCGGATTTCATCAAAAATATCTTATTTTGTGTTCCAAAGATGAATGAAGGTCTTACGGGTGTGGAACGACATGAGCGGAAATAATTAATGACATAATTTTCTTTTTTGGGTTTGCTAACCCTTTAAGAAACACAAACAATAGGAAAGTTGAAAACTAAAGGATCATCTATGCTGTCATCTGCCTGCCAAGTTAAAAGTTTCCTCTAAATACGGTGGATATAACCTATTTTACAGTGTTTTACAACACTGACTTAACTGTGACCTGGTGTTAAAGCTGAATAGTCCAAGCAGGCCTTTTCTTGGTGGGTTAATCACATATTTAAAAGCCATAATCTTCACAGCTCAGGGCAGAGCGGGCAGACGAGATCTGTCAGGACCTGATCCAGTGCCCTATGATCCCCAAAAATGCCATCTTGATAGTCTTGAGACAGCCTCTCCTGGGTGTTTACTTGAACATGCACTATTTCGGACTGTTATATCAAACAGATGAATTGTGTTGTAAATTATTTATTATTAATATTTAAATTTTACTGTAATTAAATTAAAATTGAAGTAAATTTAAATGTGTTGCTGTATTACAGTAGTAAATATGAGGTTATTTCACATTTGTAACGTACTTGACTAGTTTTGTAAGATTTACCCACATAGTATTGTTACTCTCTAGAAAGTGTTAATGAAGTGTTGGCTCAAACTTTTCTTTGCTCATTTTGGTTTATACTTTTCCTTCATTTAGGAGATTATTCTTAATGTGTGTGAATGTGTCAAGTGTTAAGATGTCTGATTGTGTGTTATCTGATTAGCCTGAGTTGGATTAACCAAACGGGAAACAGCCATCATGATGACACATTGAGTTATGCTGCACATGTGGGGCATTCATGTTCGAATCAATTGATAATGTTGTCACTTTTCGACGGTTCTAAAAAAAAGTGGTTAATCACCCAGTCAGTTATTTTTATGATGATGACCGGCTGACTGTACATTATCACTTGAGAGCATTGTATTGACCAATCAGCATCCAGAACTGGAACTATCCATTTGATAACAAGGTTCTGGTCTTCTTGTATAGACTAGTAAACAACAATTGCATTCAGCTTGTAAATGTCATGGGTGGAACAACATCAGATTTCCTTTAGCTCAAACCATTCCGAACTTAATGGAGACAGCAGTCTTTTGTGATTGTTTTTGTGTAGCCACACTTTGTGGTGTTACGCTTTTGTCATTTGCTCTATTGAAAACCAGACGTGGGTGCTCTGGAAAAAATAAAGGTTATAAATAAATGAACGCATGAATGTTGTATTAAGCTGATCTTAGATCAGGCCTGAAATGCAGTCTTTCCCTGAGCTTTTTGCTAACAGATGGGCAGCAGAGAGGCCTAACAGATGACCGAGTCTCATTCATCAAGTGCTTTCTGTAACCCAGAGTGCCGTACCTCCAACACCCACATACTCCAAGACACAGTCACCAACAGCAGCTCCCTGTGATGAGGGAGAGGAGGGTGTCTCTCTGTCAGACAGAGGGAGCACATGGACTCCTGAGACCGCAGGCTGTATTACTATAGGTGCAGTGCAGAGACGCTACCTCCCTCCATATCTGATGGACGTCAGATTAGACTGTTTGTGTTTCCAGGAATCCTGGAGTGGACACAGTTTGACTCACCAAACATTCAGTCATGCTGAGAGTCCCTCATCCTGCTGAGTCATTCGCACACTGCCTTATATCAGGGGAAGAGGACTAATAGAAATTTGGCCTAAAGAGAGATACGTGCATGCATGCACGTACATCCTAGATGGCCACGGAATGAGCCAAATTTACACACTCTGGCAAATTTTCTAGAAGCCACTGGATTGAGTTCTTTGAGTCTTGACCTCCAGTACAAGTGGTAACTCTTCAGATGCATGAAAAATATGAAATCTCATCTTCCCCACCTCCCTAATACAGTCTTCACTGGATGCATGAAGCATGGAAATGTACTGAAAGTGAATGACGTTGAGCATCACATTGTCACCTGATTGGGTGTGTGCATAAAGGCCGGGACACACCAAGCCGACAGTCGGCGGTCGGGCAATGTCAAGCCGTTTTTAAACGTTGGTCAGCTTAGTTTTTTCCGGTGTGTTCCGCACCATTGGTTCTAGTCGGACGCCGTCTGGGTTTTTTGGGCCGATTCAGCATGTTGAGTCGGCATCGGGCCTTCTGAGAGTGCAAGAACTCTGATTGGCTGTTCAGCTTAGCGAACGAGTCAGTACACGAGAATAAAGGCGAAAGTGATGCAAAGCGAGCAAAGATGTCAAGATGGTACAGACAGAAGGCTGTTATAATTTTACATCATCTTAGCAGAGCATTTGAATGCACAAATATTTTCATAATAACATGAGCCGACTGGAATGAAGAAAGTGATCAGTGTGATTGATATTCAAAATGGCAAGCAAGCGCTGCTTTGTTTACGGTTTGTGTATCTCCAGATCTAGTTTCAGTGTCCTTTTTGAATGACGAAAATAGACTATTGATACCTGCTGATATAGACAGATATTTACTTACACGCAGGTGCATAATGCACATGCTAGTTGACAGTTGCCTTTAGTCCTTTTGCTGTGTTCAAGCACAGCTTTTTGGCAGCCGACAAGAGGCGTCAACACAGTCAGCTTTCGTCGCCGCTAGTTCTTTGACGTCAGGCTTAAATGGTTAGTTCACCCAAAAATGAAAATTCTGTCATTAATTACTCACCTTCATGTCGTTCCACACCTGTAAGACCTTCATTCACCTTCAGAACACAAATTAAGATATTTTTTTATAAAATCCGATAGCTCAGTGAGGCCTCCATTGACAGCAAGATAATTAACACTTTCAGATGCCCAGAAAGATGCTAAAGACGTATTTAAAACAGTTTATGTGACTACAGTGGTTCAACCTTAATCAGTGGTTCGGAGCGTGTATGAAATTGCCAAAGTCACGTGAACCATTGAAATTTCGAAATTTTTCGAAACACTTATGACATAATGAAGCCTCGTTTACTCACATGACTGGCAGTTTGATACACACTCTGAACCACTGATTCTAAACAAAAGATTTGTAAAGCTTCGAAGTGTTTTGAACTTGCCAATCACTAGATATTGTTGAATAAAGTCGTTATTTTGTTTTTTGGGGGCAAAAAGATGTACTCGTCGCTTCATAACATTTAAGGTTGAACCACTGTAGTCACATGAACTGTTTTAAATATGTCTTTAGTAGCTTTCTGGGCATCTGAAAGCATTAATTGTCTTGCTGGCAATAGAGGCCTCACTGAGCCATCGGATTTGATCAAAATTATCTTAATTTGTGTTCTGAAGATGAACGAAGGTCTTACGGGTGTGGAACGACATGACCAGGGGTAGCCAACCCTAAACTCTACCATCTTGTAGAGTTTAGCTCCAATCCCAATCAAGCACACCTGAACCAGCTAATCAAGGTATTCAGGAATACTTGTAAATTACAGGTAAATGTGTTGGAACAGAGTTCTGTAGGAAGGTACATCTCCAGAATCAGGGTTTTAGAGCTAGACAGAGTGCGCTGGAATGAAAGAAAAGGCAAGGAAACTTAAGAAAGCTTTTCAAAGTTGAACTTGACATGCCATCTTTAGAACGTAATACATGTGGCGAGATGCTAAAGAAGCTCGAGACCCAATGCAGTGGCCAAAGATGGCCAAATGTATATTGCTGTAATAGAATGATAACCGTCAAGCAGCTAAAGCACGTGATATTTGCGACCTCTAATTGCTGTGATACTAACTGCAATTATCACAGCAACTCTGGTTTCCCACATAATCCAAAGACATGCAGGTCAGGTGAATTGTAAACACTAAATTGTCTCTGTGTGTGTGTGTACTAGTGGACTTTTTGAGAGATGAAATCACTCGTACATGAGCAGTTGTCCACACGGACACAAAAATTGGGCAGCACGCGGAGACATCAGCAGACTGTGTTGATGACGAAAATGACATTGCAAGGACTGTCCGCGAGCAGAGCAGAACATTGACAAGGGGAAGTATACTTTTGGCTTTAGTCCTGCAATGGACTGGCCATCTATCCAAAGTTTTTTTTTTTGTATTATTATTGTTTTTTTTTTTAAGAGGCCTTGGCCCAAGACGCCGAGGATAGGCTCTTGTACGGTGGCCCAGTAGTGCACAACACAACGAAATTAAAAAAGCAAACATAAGTTCACAACACAACGAAATAAAGCCACAACACAACGGAAACAAGCCACAACACAACGGAATAAAGCCACAACACAACAGAAACAAGCCACAACACAACGGAATAAAGCCACAACACAACGGAAATGCTCCCGACCACTAGGGGGCTCTCAGAGCTCGGTAAAGTTAGTTTTCCTTGCCAATGGTTTATAGAGTCGGCAGTAATATCAATACCACGATTAGTTTTAACAGTATGTAACCACCGTATATCGACATGAAATATTAATTCAAAATCACCTACGTGCAAAATAGCTTCATATTTATACCTGTGAATGATTTGACGCGCTACCACGGCGCATGATGAAGGGAACGTCTGCCAATTCCACCAAGTGGTTAAAACGTATAATTTGTATTCATTACAATGACTTTGTTTAACATTTAAAAACAGACATGTTCAAATTCCAAAGCTTGTTAGTTCCTGTTGGTAAGACTGACAAGCTTTGGAATTTGAATATGTCTGTTTTTAAATGTTAAAAGTAATTTTACAAATTATACGTTTTAACCACTTGGTGGAATTGGCAGACGTTCCCTTCATCATGCGCCGTGGTAGCGCGTCAAATCATTCACAGGTATAAATATGAAGCTATTTTGCACGTAGGTCATTTTGAATTAATATTTCATGTCGATATACGGTGGTTACATACTGTTAAAACTAATCGTGGTATTGATATTACTGCCGACTCTATAGAACATTGGCAAGGAAAACTAACTTTACCGAGCTCTGAGAGCCCCCTAGTGGTCGGGAGCATTTCCGTTGTGTTGTGGCTTTATTTCGTTGTGTTGTGGCTTGATTCCGTTGTGTTGTGGCTTGATTCCGTTGTGTTGTGGCTTGATTCCGTTGTGTTGTGGCTTGATTTCGTTGTGTTGTGGCTTTATTCCATTGTGTTGTGGCTTGATTTCGTTGTGTTCTGAACTTATGTTTGCTTTTTTAATTTCGTTGTGTTGTGCACTACTGGGCCACCGTACTCTTGCATCCCGCCAACCTTACGTTGGACAAGTGGTGTGGGGTTTGTTTTTATGGACAATTATTTGTCGATTAATATTCAAAATGGATTTCTATTCCAAGGCAGATTTTCTTCTCATTTTATTGTCTCTCAGTACTGTAGGTAGCCTCGAGCTGATCAGTTCATGGTTAGTGAGTATTCTGTGGTGACGTGATGCCGGACTCAGTTTGGGAGATCGGTGGCTTACAGTGTGTTACAGCGTGTGTGTGTGTTTAATTAGTTAATTGGACGCGTGTTTAGAATATATTAATCTGTGTGTGACAGAAGCATAAATACTAATCCCCTTTGAAGATTGTTCTGGTCAAGAATCACCCGCTTAAACAGGAAGGGCCCGTCTAGATCATATGTTCAACGACCAACCACAATTTGATTTTTTTTTTATGTGTTTTTTTTTAAAGGGCGGTAAATCTAAAATGGACGAAACCACAATAATAGATTGGTGTGGTATCTTGCTCAAATCATGGCACAGCTGTCTCCACAAATAGTTAAACATACAGCAGCAAAGGGATGATTGGAAATGTGTGTTGACTTTGCGGTCAGAATATCCTTCCATCTGTAAGTAATAAGTACCGATTGTTTAATGGATATATCTCTGAATCAAAGCAGGATTGCTTAGGATGCCACGTACAGACACAAACTGAAGCCTTGAAACTTAGTTTTCACAATCTGGCCCTTGCGCCTTGACTTCCAAAAGCTGCGTAACAGCAACCAATCAGATTAGAGCTTGTCGTTTTGGGAAAGCTCTGTTGTGTCCAACATGTATCTTACAACTCATGAACGGTCTGTGGGTGTGCTGTCTAAAGCCGAGACATAAATACGGTGCCGTACCTGCGTTTTAGCTTGTGTGTGGCGGCATCATTCATTGGCCGTTTTGATTGATCTCTGACAGGTCCAAGGCGGATTTTCCTGTGAACAAGTTTTCCTTCCAGCCCCACGTGCTGCACGGCAAACAGATCCCCTCTCCCCTCTTCATGTGGTGAGACCACCATAAACAGGACAGACCAGTATCCGCTTCCATTCAGCACTGGGCAGGAACTGGCCTCTCATAGATCACAGAGCGCCACTGACGGCCAGCGTGGAGTCTTTGATTAGAGTCTGAAGTCATTTCGAGCAATCCCAGAGGCAGTTTACACAATCTATTCAAAAGAGATGTGCTTCATCACAATGTTTGGTGCCGCATTTATACATCTGCCCTACAAAAGCCCTAAAAAGTGTCTTTGCAATCCGTGGGTGTCTGAACTCAGTGGCTGCTGTGTGAACAGTGGAGTTGAGTTACATTCATCAGTCGAAATTCTGCTGCGTATCACTAGCCAACAAGACCGTTTCCCGTTTTTATGGCCTCTGCTTTTCAGTAACATTCACAGTGGCTTTGCTGAATGAAGTATCGCTATTATTTTTGCTCATTTTTAGGATCAATAATTTGAACACTCATAAAGGGAGAGTCCATCAGACAACAGGGTCCAAAACAGCATAACTTTGGACGCCATTGACTTTCATTGTTTTTTGTCATTTTTTTTTTGTTCTTTTTCTGTACAAGTACTTTGAATGAATGAATGAGACATTTATATTTTATATATATATATATATATTTCATTGTATGAACTAAAAAAAAGTTGACTTTTTTCCAAAAAAAAAGAGAAAAAAGAGTCTACAGAAGAAAAGTCGTACAGGTTTGGACTGACATGAGGGTGAATAAATGACAGGAATATATATTTTATTTTAGTGAACTGTCGCTTAAACAGTAAGTATTAATTTGGTGACTTGGAGGTGGGCCAGTAAGAAACCACCTAGCAACCATTCAGAACACCCTGGCAACCACATATCTGTAGATCACATACTGTAGCAAGCAACACCCTAGCATCATGGTGGCGAGATTTGCGCTGGCAAACACCACTCGTATTGTCTTGAGAATTTGTTTTCTCACTGGATTTTAAGGCTATAGTGGATGTGGATTGGTTTTTTTTTAAACGCACATACAGCAAGCAGCTTGAATAAATGTGCTGTGTGTAGGTTTGAGAGCCGAGCAGCTGTATTTCCCAGCGCTTTCAATGGCGGCCCACTCCTCCTGGAGTCTTGTAATGTGATTAAAGGCTATTAATCATCAAAGCGTCTCTCGCGGGACCCCTGACTCACGGGCCGGGGGAAGAGCAGGGGCGGGACGTGTCAAGAAAGCTTTCAGCCGACACTCGCTCGCTCACACACCGATCACAGAAGATCAGGGTCACCCACTACCCACAGACCCATGAGCGTTATCTCTGGATGATTTTTGGTTTTCTTGTATGAGCGGGAGTGAAGAATATCCCTTGTTTATAAAAGCCAAGTTCTTTATTTAGATTAATGCTTTGGCAAAAAAGTTATTTCACATTTTTCTAACAGATATGCAGGGATTTTGTCTTTTAGTTTGGTTTGTGTGTCCTGTCGGAATGATCACATTTACAGCATCACAATGTCGTGGAAAACGTAACTTTCCGATTCAAAGGGTGTGTCAGAGGTCTTCACAGGTCCACTTTGATCAGAAAACTTTGAGGAGTGCCTTGGACACGGGTCGGGTTCGCTATTAGTGGCCTCGGGTCTCGGGTCATTTAAAATAAATGTACTTTTTCCAAATGGACCCGAGAAGACCCGAATAATAAACTTCAATCGTCTTATGGTCGGGTAAATAACATTGCGGCAAAAGTTCTTGGACGTAATGAGGCTACAGTGATCAGTGATTGACATTTCAGCACTTCTGCGCGTACTTGCGTGTTCGTGTTAAGGGGAAAGTTCACCCAAAAATGAAATTCTTCATGTCGTTCCAAACCCGTAAGACCTTTGTTCATCTTCGGAACACAAATTAAGATATTTTTGATGAATTCCGAGTTGTTGTTTTTTATTCCCCATAGAAAACAACAAAATAACCATCATTTAAGGTCCAGAAAGAAATTGTTGAATAAAGTATTTCATCAAAAATATCTTAATTTGTGTTCTGAAGATGAACGAAGGTCTTACGGGTTTGGAACGACATGAGGGCGAGTAATTAATGACAGAAATTTTATTTTTGGGCTAACTAACCCTTTAAGTGCATTTTTTGAGAAACGCACATAGAAAAGGAACACATTTGGTCTAATTTGATCAGGTCTGTCTCGGGTCGGGTTTTTCTTTAAAAAAATATATATATATTTATACACGTCGGGCTCAGGTAAGAAGTGATTCGGGTCTGGTACAGATTTTAGGACCCGAGAAGACCTTTAGTGTCAATCCTAAGTGAAGTGAAGTGAAGTGAAGTGACATGTGGCCAAGTATGGTGACCCATACTCGGAATTTGTGCTCTGCATTTAACCCATCCAAGTGCACACACACACAGCAGTGAACACACACACAGTGAACACACACCCGGAGCAGTGGGCAGCCATTGCTGCGGCGCCCGGGGAGCAGTTGGGGGTACGGTGCCTTGCTCAAGGGTCTCACCTCAGTCGTGGTATTGAGGGTGGGGAGAGCGCTGGACATTCACTCCCCTCACCGACAATCACTGCCGGACCTGAGACTCGAACCCATGACCTTTGGGTTACAAGTCCGACTCTCTATCCATTAGGCCACGACTGCCCCCAATCGGAATGATCACATTTACCGCATCACAATGTCGTGGAAAACGTAACTTTCCGATTCAAAGGGTGTGTAAGGGGCGTGGCTTTGACTTTTAGGGGACTTTTGTCAGATTCTAGATGGTATTGATCACACATTTTGTGCGCTGTTGTTAAAAAATAGTGACAAAGATGGCTAGATAATACTATTAAATTGGCTAATTTATGTGATGGCGGGCTTGTACGACAACTACTTTTCCCATCATTCCCTGCGACTGCAAGAGAATAATAAAATACATAAAAATGACCAATTAAAAGCTCATGCACATCATTAATTAATTATAGTGCTGAAGTAGCCTTGTGTTGTGGCATAACGTGAAAAGGAAACAGGAAGATGTTCATCGAGATTCAGTTTGTTCCAAATTAAAATCGTTTACTGTGATTTCTGAACCATCAAATCGGAAATTGACAGGTTAAAACAAATCCAGTTTGACAAAAAAAAAAAATGTAAATGTTTAATTGTAATACTGGTAATGTGTGGATTGTTCTTGACCTCTCTTTCCCTTTGTTTCTCATTCATGCCTTTTCTCTCAGGTGGCTTATTTTACCGAGATGCACAATATCTACACTGAATTGACGGATCAGATTGACCAGGGCGGTTTGACAGATGAACAGAGGAAGCTGGAGAACGAGGCCAAACTGAATGAGTTGCGCGCGCTGTCCATCGTGGCCGACGACTGAGACAGAAAACACCCATTGATACGCCACAAAGATGTTTTAATGAAGTCACGTCAACAGTTATTTATTTCTTTTTCTGTTTGTTACTTTTTATTGATAATGTAGAAGTCTTATTTCGAATATCTTGTTGACAAATGAAGCCATCAGGAAACACTAGTGAAACTGTAACACTTTTTAACAGGAATGTGTTCAGATTCTCATATTAGCATGAAGATTAGATTCTTACCTGGATTTTTTCCAGTTGATGTCACTTTTTGCTAATCAAACTTTTTAAATGTGTTTTTTTTTTTTTTCCTTGTCAGTTTATTTTTGTCTTTACAGTCACTACAACCGACCAACGATTGATCATTGAAGTTCTAACAGATAATTTACATGTTTATGTTACATCTTTCCCATCCACCAGAGGCCAAATTAATATAAAAAATATGTTGTAACTTATAAGAACTTCTAATAAGCTAAAGCTTTGTTTTCTATACGAGTTGTTCGTAGTTCACACACTACTCATGATGTATTCTTAACTTTTTTCCTGCTCTTTTAAAGCATCTTAACAGAATAGTGCAACACTGGAATCATGCAGAGAATCAATATTTATATGAAACTGTTGACATATGTTAGAGCAATTTTCAGTGCTCCAACATGATGCTTTTCACATGCATTTAAATGATACTCTGCCTCCATCTACTGGCACATCTGAAGATTGATTTTTTGTTTTGTTTTTTGTAACTGACCTGTGTTTATTTCATTGTATTTGGTTTGAAGGAAAGACCTTTTGTTAATGCTATTTTTGTTATATTTACCAATAGTCTTACAGCCATAATACACAATGTACCGTTTGGAAAAATTGCCAATAGTTTCAGGGCCAGTTATCCACACATTTTCATCGCATTTACTGACAATCAATATATAATGAAGTATTTTTTTAAACCAAGAGCTTTGAATATATAAATGTCAAACAGAACCACAAATTTTCCATGAATATTTGGATATTTTAAATTATATACAGATAATTGGATTATTAAATGTGCCTTTACAGTAGGTGATGTTGCTCACCATGGTCATGGGTTCGATTCCCAGGGTTAAAATGTAAACCTTGAATTCAGGTCGTCATTTTGGATGAAACATCTAACAAATAAATTAAAACTTACAGCATGATTTTACATTCCTGCTTTGCTTTTAACAGACAAAACCTGAAATAACCTAAAACATTTTCTGTAAGACTCTGGACCATAGCCTTATATTTTCAAAATGTATGTATTTGTCTCTTCATTTCTCAAATTGAAGTGTTGTTCTTAAAATATGTGTTTGCTATTGTGTTTAGTTGTCATACCTCCTTACAGTAAACTGGTTTTGGACATCCACTCTGTGTGTGTGTGTCTGTATAGATATATCAATATATCACTATTTATTTTGAAAACTCAAATCTTATGTCTTTTTCATCCAATGGGATACTGGAGTGATCTGGGTTAGGGCACAGTGATAGGCAAAATTGCGATCTGTAGGTGATGAACTGTAGTTTTGTTGTACGCAAGAGAACATCTTAATACCTTTCACCAAAGTATTTGAGTGACATCCCTATGAACCAATCAGAACTAGGGTCAAACACCATTCTCAAATTAATCAGCTTTGATTTTATAGATGTGTCAGTCAGAGCCGTGATTGTTAAGACAAGTTATAACAAAACTAAACGCATTGCCTTTATTCTGTCAATAAAAGAGTAAAATACAGTACATCTCTATCAGCTGCAATTAGTCAAACATTTACAGTTGAAAATACTCATTTACAAACCGTCAAACATACAGACATTTCATATCAACAAATGAAATGCATCAAAATTCATACAGATTGTTCTTTAGAGGTGCAAAATCAAACTCGTAATTACAAAACTGTAAAATATCTATGAAACAGTGAAAAGCTATTCTTTCCAATAAGTTCATCTGTTCCCAAATCTTGTAAAATGCATCCCAATGATCCTGATCTATGTGTTAGCAACGAAAGCTGTCTAAAATGACCTAAAACACCATCTAGATCACTAAATGAGAAACAAAGATGTGAAGACTTCAGTTTTTAAGACAATGTATCATAAATTATTGAGAACAGTTTCCTGTCAGTAGCATCACCCTTATTTAGCAAGTCTTTTTAAGTTAGTTCAAATGTTTTAGAGAAAATCGCTTGATAAATGCGACGTTGAGAGTCTGTGCTGGACTGTATTAGTACGTGAGGTCTAAATGGATGATTTACTGTACATCTGTGCGATCTGCTCACCGAAGAGTCGTCGTAGATCCACGCGCTTGCTCTTCAGGGTCGGTGTGAGGAGGCCGTTAGACACGCTAAACATTTCAGGGTGCAAATATAAGTCCTTCACCTGAGAAAGACAGAGAAAACAGCTGAAACACAATCTCTCCTCTGATATACATGAGAGAAGTAGTAGATATTCATAAATATTCAACAGCTGTATACAAAAAGCTTAGATTTTGCTGATTAAACAGTGGTTCTCAGACCTTTTTTGACTTCAAGGCCCCCTAGAGTCCACAAAAGTGTTCGAAAGGCCCTATGACTTTTCCTTAATAGTTGTTTTAATCCGTAATCCATATTTGAAAAGTAGTCCAACCTTGAAAACTTTACAACAGCAGTAATAAATATTTTAATATTTGCAAGTGCTTTAACGAAAATACAAGCTGCACATTTCTCGTCAGTCCTCTGAAAATGTGTTTCCACACACTGCAATTTTTTTTTTAAATATGAGGGATGAATCATATTTATATTGACATCATCTGACACATGCTGACAGTTAAGGCCCCGATATTCTCACTGAAAAATTATTTTTCGTTCTTTGCTTAGACGTAAAAAGATGTTTGAAATACTTTTTCAGCATTATAGTTTTAACGAACATCACGATGCTGCGCACTTTCCTCGATAACAAAATAAATACACAAGAAAAATCACAGCAGTGTTAACGTGGATGTGTTCGCACAAGCTGTACAATTCCGCACTCCAATCAAGTCACGTCATGTTTATTTATAATAAATCGCTTTATACAATAGACTGCTTTGAAGGTGCCCTAGAACTTCTTTTTAAAAGATGTAATATAAGTCTAAGGTGTCCCCTGAATGTGTCTGCGAAGTTTCAGCTCAAAATACCCCATAGATTTTTTTTTATCTGCCTATTTTGGGGCATCATTATAAATGAGCCGATTCAGGGTGTGTGGCCCTTTAAATCTCGTGCTCCACGCCCCAAGAGCTCGCGCTTGACTTAAACAACATAAACAAAGTTTACACAGCTAATATAACCCTCAAAATGGATCTTTACAAAGTGTTCGTCATGCAGCATGTCTAATCGCGTAAGTACAGTGTTTATTTGGATGTTTACATTGGATTCTGTATGAGTTTGAGGCTGTGCTCCGTGGCTAAAGCTGACATTACACACTGTTGGAGAGATTTATAAAGAATGAAGATGTTTATGAATTATACAGACTGTAAGTGTTTAAAAATGAAAATAGCGACGGCTCTTGTCTCAGTGAATACAGTAAGAAACGATGGTAACTTTAACCAACAGTAGCCTACATTAGCAACATGCAAACGAAACATTTAGAAAGACAGTTTACAAATATCAGTAAAAATATCATGTTATCATGAATCATGTCAGTTATTATTGCTCCATCTGCCATTTTTCGCTGTTATTGCTTGCTTACCTAGTCTGATGCTTCATCTGTGCACAGATCCAGACGTTAATACTGGCTGCCCTTGTCTAATACCTTTCATAATGTTGGGAACATGGGCTGGCATATGCAAATATTGGGGGCGTACACCCCGACTGTTACGTAACAGTCGGTGTTATGTTGAGATTCGCCTGTTCTTCGGAGGTCTTTTAAACAAATGAGATTTATATAAGAAGGAGGAAACAATGGAGTTTGAAACTCACTGTATGTCTTTTCCATGTACTGAACTCTTGTTATTTAACTATGCCAAGGTAAATTCAATTTTTAATTCTAGGTCACCTTTAAAGCAGCAGCTTTACAGTATTAAACATGAAAAAAGCAGTCTTTTTCAACTAAAATTACAACTTCATTTTCTAAAGCGGCTCTCCTGTGTGTTCATGTTTTACTCGCGTCTGACCTCGATGGACTGAACAGAAGAAATTAACTGGAGAAGATTTCCACGTCAAAGAAGGCGGAGCCTCAGAGCCACACCTACCAATGGTAGTTTGAAGGTGTTTACCAGCCAGGATTAACTTTTCCACAAAGTTCACTTTGACAAGCTATTTCGAACTCCAAATGGACTTTGTTTTGGCCTGATTTTGTTTGAAATGACTTCACACCAGTTCGTTCTTCTATTTCATTTGAAGTATATCAGGGCCTTTAAATTGTAAATAACCCAGAATGCTCCTCTGAGGTGTTTCTGAGGATCTACTGTACCTGCTCAAATGACTTCAGTCCAGCCTCCTTCCCCACTGCCGTCATGTCCTCCAGCACGGCTTTCTTCACATCCTACCATTCAAATGGGATGAAAAGATGACATTTAACTGACCACATGAGCATGTTATTTCCTTTAAAGGCTATTGATATCTCTGCTAAGATGAGAAATTGCAGTGTGCACACAAGTGTTAGGTGTTGTGAGCATGTTTAACACTTTCCCTGCCAGCATTGTTTTTTAAAAATAGTTTGATCATTTTCACAAGTTTCATGGTCCACAGAATAGTTTGTTGTATGAATATCTGAACATACAATATATCAAGAGAAAGAACAGAGCCTTTGCTTTTAAACAATAACAACAACAACAAAAAACGTTATTCTAGCTTCATGCATTTCTTTTATCAACACTTGAATGTGAGTAGGTGTCATAAAAAAAGCAATATTTTGAACAAAAAGCTAAGAAAATTGCATTTTTGCCAAAGACTACATCCAGATCGGATGAACAATAATCAAAACAGACCGAGTAGATCGATTCCATCAACACCCCCAAAACTTCACAGTCCTGTACCTCTTCACGAGTCAACATTTCATTCAGTAACGTGAGGCACAGTAACGTTGATTTATATGCTGTTGAATGTTTGATGATCGCGTTATCTTAAGAATCTGCTCAAATGTATCTGCTTCTATCGCTTGTTTCTGCTTCTCTTTTAGAATATGCATAATAGTGCCCCCTACTGTATAGAAATGAAAACACGAATTGCCAGTCATTTCCATCAATGGCGGGGAAAGAGTTAAAGGATTAGTTCACTTTCAAATTAAAATTTCCTGATAATTTACTCACCCCCATGTCATCCAAGATGTTCATGTCTTTCTTTCTTCAGTCGAAAAGAAATTGAGGTTTTTGAGGAAAACATTCCAGGATTATTCTCCTTATAGTGGACTTCAATGGAGCCCAAACGGTTGAAGGTCAAAATTACAGTTTCAGTGCAGCTCTACATGATCCCAGGTGAGGAATAAGCATCTTATCTAGCAAAACAATCGGTCATTTTCTAAAATAATTATATATGTTTTAACCATAAACGCTCGTCTTGAACTAGCTCTCTCTTTTTCTTCTTCTCTGTTACAATTCCGGCATCGTAAATTGTCATATACAATATGCTAGTGCAAGTATATAACAATTAGTTCAAACTTTGACCTGTGGAGGGCAGTATTACGCTTAGCAGTGTCTACACTGCTGGAATTCTAATAGAGAAGAAGAAGAAGAAGAGAGCTAGTTCAAGACGAGCGTTTATGGTTAAAATGTATATAATTTTGTAATTTTTTTTAGAAAATGACCGATTGTTTCTCTAGATATGACCCTTATTCCTCGTCTGGAATCGTGTGGAGCTCTTTTAAGCTGCACTGAAACTGTAATTTTGACCTTCAACCGTTTGGGGTCCGTTAAAGTCCACTATAAGGAGAATAATCCTGGAATGTTTTCCTCAAAAACCTTAATTTCTTTTCGACTGAAGAAAGAAAGACAAACATCTTGGATGACATGGGGGTGAGTAAATCCTTTAATACACTAACTAATGTTAACAAATGAAGCTTATTTTAAAGTGTTACAAGTAAATCATTATTTAATGATTATTAAGTCAATTATTTTGGGGCAAAATAAAATAGTTTTACTTTAATTAAATTTTCAGTATTGTTGTTACAATAACAATAACAATTATGGTGCAATAATAAAAAGAGCACATTTTCAAAAACATTTCTCTGTAACTATATTCTGCTTTTTACATAAAATGTACTAGACAATATAAAGCTCAACATCATGTAACTCCATACCTTGATTAAATCCTGGTCATTAGCTTTACATAACATCATTTCATTACCAAACCGTGTGAGTTCTGTGAGAGAGAAAGCACAACAATAACAAAACAATGAGCTTAAGAAAATAAAACAGTAAGAAAATGAGCATTTGTTGGACTTACCCTGGATTAAATTCTCATTCTGAGCTGCTTTGATTTTGGAAAGCTTCTCCCTTAGGGATGGACAAATGCTTTGTAAAAATAAACACAAACATAGCAGGACATTTTAGTATATACATTTATTAAGAACACACATGGCATCATTATCATCATGTTTAACAGTCAATCAGGCATCAGACCTGGTGCAAATCCACTTGAGTATATCAGTCCTGTGTAAGGAAGGAGAGCAGAGGAGCTCCTGCACGCTGTCTGCCTCCCTCAGGTACAGCCCATCCACCAGAGGACAGCCCAAACTCTGAACACAACATTAACACTTAAACATCTAAGATAGTCTAAATACAAAATCCGGACCTGGGTCACAACAACACTACTGTGTATCCAGTTTCTTGTTGGTGTTATTGTGACACTTAGGTTTGGTTTCTCACATTTAGACTGGAGTTGACACATTAAAACTGGGGGCCAGAAAGGGAGTTCTAGAAAAAGTTTAGAGAAAAACAGTGTAAAAAACGTAATAAATAAATAATAAAAATTTGATTACAATAAATAAGTGAATAAATAAATACAATACGGCACTATGAGTAGAAAAAAAATACACAAGATAATGTAACAATCTAAATATTTTGGAGGATTGAAACCCCCTGGATTAATCTACTAAAGAGATCATCTTTATATACAGCATAAACAGAGTCTGATCGGAGAAACTATGACTATACCAGCAATTATATCAAATACTACATTGTCTCTATTACATAAGTGAATCTGTAGTCTACTAAACAGCAGATAATATCCTGAAATATCTGTTATTACAATTGTATTTAGTTGACAAATTACGGAAATGTACGAAACTAAAAACTATTAGCTCCAAAACTAGCGTTGACGTAACGTTAGCTAACTAGACTCAAAACAGCCCGTTTTAAGTTCGCGAAACATCAGAAAATTACTTAATGTCTCCTTAAAACGTGTGGTGCGTCTGTGAAGATGTGGAAACTACCTGAAGGGTGTTGTATACTCGCAGAGACAGCTGCTGCTCTTTTGAATTGCCCGCCATGTTGTTATTCCTGCAGCGAGTCTGTTGGCTGTGCGTCAGTGTCATTCAGCGCCTGCGGTTACAGCGACGCCCAGCGGTCACACCGATATTACAACTAAACAAAAACTACAGTAGGCTAATTATACATGATACAAAATTAGCATTATTATTAAAAAAGGGACAAATATAATAATTGAGGATTGGAGTATTTTGGTATGCTGAGTCCGTAAGACAAACAACTTAAGTCTTTTTATTTGTTACATATTTTAGGCATGTTTCATTTTTGTTGCTTTATACTATTAGTTGTCCTTTTGAAAAACAAAAATCTCATTATGTGATAATTAAATCTGTAATCTTTATTTCAGCATGAGGTCACAATTGTGCTTGTTTTGCATGTTTTTGAAACATGCTATTTTAAAATGCAACTAATTCATTTTAAACATTCATTTTTTAACATTTCCGAACAGTTTTTAATTCTTCATTTTAGATCATATGCAAACGGATTTAGCATCAATCCTTCCACAAGAAATTAAATTTGTGGGGAAAAAAAAATCAAAACTCATGCTTTAAAGATAGAAAGATAAATAACATAAAAAATAAAAAGAGCACATTTTCACAAACATTTGACTATAATCTCTATTTTGTTCTTTATATAAAAAAGGTATCCTTAATGCCACGCTGTCTTTCACATAAACCACGAAAATAACTTATTAGTTTGTTAAAATGTTCTGCCTAAACATACAAAACATCACATATTTTGCTTAGATATTATATGTAGTATAGTGTCCTGTGATATATTTTATAAAATACATGATGATGAAACAAAAGGCAGGCTTTAAATGGTATCACATGTGAGCAGTCCTTGTGTGCTTATACACCATCAGTGATGTTTAAAGAGCTGGTCCGAGCGAGTGCAGTCTCAAAAATTACTCTGCCGCTGAAACAAGGGGATGAGATGTAAAGTCAGTACAGTCTGAGCGTTATTCTGATGTGAAAATAAAGAAGGCATATGTCCACATGTCCAGATTTCTTTTTCTGACATTTCCTCAATTAACTGAACTATGTAAATTATGGACAGACGTTTGTAAAAACAAGAATTAAACAAGAATCTATTTACTGAGACTTTGCTGTTACTCTGCTCACCCTCCAGTCTCAAATCCCAATGCTGTGATGAAGACGTTGATAAGAACAGTAAAGAACACAAAAATAGTTGCTGCATCATTCATTGTGTTCAGCCTTGGCTGTTTCTTAACGTCATTCAGGTCATACTTCACTGAAGGAAACAAGAGAAAACATCAGTGTTGCCAATGAAAGAAGATCAGAATGCTTTCAAACAGACATAAACTAACCAATGAAGATGAGTAGGAGGCCAACAATGACCTGCAGTGAGATGGACAGTGAGATGAGAGCAATAAGAGGGGCGTAGAAGCGGTGCTGAGGTCCTGAATGCAGCACTGTCTTCAGCTGAGAGGAGTTGGCCATCAGAAGAGCCACATCCAACATGCTCTGCGCTGCACTCTTCTTAGTAGCGTAATGATTCATGTTAAAGGGACGCTGTCCGTTCCCTGTGGCAAGAGCCTGACAGGGAGTGAATAAAATACTGTATCCATGAAACATTCTATATTCCCTCCAAATGAACACGTCTTAAATGACCCCTTTAACAAAGGTTTTTTTAAAGAAGGCGGCAGAGGAAAGAATCAAATGGCAATACCTATATTGTATTCTTACTAGGTGAAACAGAATTAGCTGGTAGAGTGGTAACTAACATAAAGCAGGAATGTTCAGAATGAGACTGCAGGTGGATTTTCAGTTGTATGTCAGAAATCTGCACAAATTTCACCAACAAGCCAAAGAGTGTCATTACAGGACTTCTGTAGAAGTTAGTAAAACAGATGAACAACATGTATTTAAAGGGTTAGTTTACCCAAAAATGAAAATTCTGTCATTAATTACTCACCCTCATGTCGTTCTACACCCGTAAGACCTTTGTTCATCTTCGGAACACAAATTAAGATGTTTTTGATAAAATCCGGTGGCTCAGTAAGGCCTGCATTGACAGCAAGATAATTTACACCTTCAATGCCCAGAAAGCTACTAAAGACGTATTTAAAACGTATTTTGAAGTTCATGTAAGTATAGTGGTTCAACCTTAATGTTATGAAGCGACGAGAATACTTTTTGTAGGCCAAAAATAACAAAATAACGACTTCATTCAACAATATCTAGTGATAGGCGATTTCAAAACACTGCTTCATGAAGCTTCGAAGCTTTACAAATCTTTTGTTTCAAATCAAAGATTCGGAGCGTGAATCAAACTGCCAAAGTCACGTGAACTATTGAAATTTCGAAACATTTTGAAACACTTATGTAACGAAGCCTCATTTACTGAAATCACATGACTTTGGCAATAGACAATAGAGGCCATCGGATTTTATGAAAAATATCTTAATTTGTTCATTTGTGTTCTGAAGATGGAGGAAGGTCTTATGGGTGTGGAACGACTTGAGGGTGAGTAATCAATGACAGAATTTTCATTTTTGGGTGAACTAACCCTTTAATATAATTATTTATCTAATCATACTTAATAAAGTAGACATGCTTGAGTACTATGGTCAATTTAGCAATTTACTTTCAAAAAAAGTATTTGAAATGTGACAAATACTGTCACATTTCACATAACATGCCTCCATAAGAAAACATAATTTTATTTTTAAGATAATAATAATCTGCCCACAAATGCCATGTTTTATATATACACATCCAGAATATTGACTGTTCAGGGCATGATAGTACTTTTAATTTTACGATATTCAAACATACATTTAGCATTGTAAAAAAAAAAAGCAGCATATTGCGTGCATGTTCTACTTTTATATTTTCCAAGAACATCATTTAGAATGACAAAGATCCTAATATTGTTCATAGGCTATGTGGATTTTCTTATCTTACTTTGTTTTGAAATGTTTGTGTAGATTACTCCATAGATAAGAGATATATTTTGAATATAGATTAGATAACTCTGTTTTGGTTAAACACAAAGCATGTTAATGATAACATTTCCAAGGCAAGCCTGTAGTGTGTCAGCATAGCAGTTTAGGGTGGTGATGAATGGTGTTCTCCAGTTCTTTCAAACCTACAGGTTCTGTGAGAGCAGTGAATATACGGTCACTCCCTAAAATGCTATTTATAGTGTTCCAAAACAGTACTGGTGTAATTCCTCTTTTTACATGTCAAATGCACTTTAATAGATTTTTATTTTTAACAATATTCAATAATAAACTAGGCTGATTAATTGACAAACCTGCAAATAAAACAGATAAAACAGAATAAAAAAAATATGGTGTATATATATATATTTATCATATGACATAACAGGTATCCATTCTTTATTCTTCTATGAGTAACTGAAATGTTTTGAAATGAAAATGTTTCAGTTTGTTTAAAAACTATCAAGAAAAAGCTCTATACCTCTACCTTTTCTGATTCATTGAGAGCTCGGTTCTCCTCCATTGGAACTTTCAAGAGCGCTTAGTAGGATTATTTACAAGAAGCATTCAAGAAGATCGCAAATTAATAATACAAAAAAGGCGTGAGAAATTAATGATTTCTACACTGAAAATATAACAAACTGATTTCCCTTAGCTCTTCTCAACATGTTCTGTGTTGTGTTGGCAGTAGTAGTGGGCGTGACTCACCCAGTGACTCAATTGTTTTGAATCTAAAAAGAGTCGTTCTGGTTTGTTCAGCGGGTTCACATGATTACTTCAGAAGGAGTCAGAAGTCACATTCCTCTTCTTATTTCATTACTGTTTTTTAATTCAACAAATGTCATTGAAGCCCATGTCTTGTTCACTCAGATTCCTTGTCTTTATTTTGGCCAGATAATTTAGATCTTTTTCTCTCCAGGTATCATGACCTTTTTGATATGAATGCCCAATATCCCAACTCCACCTCTATTTCTATGCCATTAAATACAGTAGTAAATATTACATATTCTTCAGTAATTAAGAAGAGTTTCATCAAGGGCAGCAAGGCAATTACTTTACACTTTGTCTCCCATTGGTATCATCTATTTTAGATAACCCTGCCTCTAAATGGCACATAAAAAGTTACTTACTTAGTCAATTTACATGCAAGCCAAATGTTCTCTTCCTGTCCAAGTGGACATTTCCTGGCCAAAATAACATGCAATGAGAACCAGACTTTTTGACGCAAGTGAGACTGGGGATGACAGTGGTTCTTCTACTTCAAAATAATTGCTGTAATCAATGCTCCCTTTGCCAACAACTGGACACTGGTACTGGACCTGTGCTCAGAATATGAGTGTGCGATAATATGTTACCTGATGCAAAAGTGTTGGAGACGTTGTTTCCCAACTATTCATCCTATAACAATATATATCTTTCCATTAAAGATTTTCTTTAAGGGAAGAGGTGATCTGGCAGTCTTGTACAATGTCATCAGGCTAAAGAAATAATCACAGGCACACAATGAAACACAACCACAGACACTGGTCAAAGTTATTATTGTAGAATACTTTGATTTGATTTTTTATACAGACAAAAGTGTTGACTTATTTTCCCATTAAATTCTTAGATTTCCATAGTTTAGTCTACAGTATACAGCTGTGTTCTTTCATCATAGATAGATACTTTTTTCGCTTAAATAACAGGCAGGTAATTATTAATATATTTAATAGTTTAATTTTTTTTTTTCTCTTTTTTGTCTTTTTTCCATTGTAGAGCAGTAAGTGTATGTTCAGGAGAATGTGCAACTGTTTTTTCCATCAGCTAAAAGTGCACTGATGGAAAAAGACAATAATAATCATAATAATAGTCATAATAATCATAATAATGTACAAGCTGTTAAATTTTAATTCTTTACAAAAAAGCAAAAGGAGAAAGAAAGAGGAAGAGACAATAGAGTAAAACAAAAAAAATGTGCTTAAATCGTAAACAAAAGATGCACATGTGCACATTTTGGCAAAAATGTACAGTGATGGTGCAGTTGTACAATAATTTATAACTTTTATATTAAATATAGTATATTATTTACTCTTTTTCACATTACATTTTTTTTCACCTTACCTTGCGTGATTTTTCTACAACAGAATGGAACAAAATGAAGGCAGACAATGGATTTTTGGATTATCTGTTTTCTTTTTTATATATATATATATATATGCGTATATATATTTGTCACTCTATCAGGAGTCTCGATAAAGTGTCTGTCTGTTGTGGTGGAGAGGAGGGATACCATACAAATGCCACTGTAATATATATATCATCACTGTCTGGAGAGTCCAATGATTGGGGTATACGTCTTAGATATAGTTAGATTTAAAAATTATTCATAGACGAGCATAGCTTGAGGCCTATTTAGGTAGTTAAGCTTTGCTGAGGATAAGATAAGGTTAGGAAATGTTTCTTTATAATGGTTTAGCAGGTTTACTGACCTGTCCTCCCTGACCACCACTTTGGCCTGCTGACTGTGTCTAGGCCTTTAAATGGGTTCAATCTGTGAGACCTGCCAGCGCTCTCGACACTAGAGACTCCACTGAAACTGTCTGAGCCCGATCGAACTCAGCGAAAGGCGGACACATTCATGCAGATATAACACAGTTTTGCTTTAAGGCATATTCCGGGTTCAATACAAGTTAAGCATTTGTGGCATACTGTTGTTTACTACTTAAAATAACTTTTAAATGAAGCCAATTTTTGGAATAATTAAAAAGAGAAATGTGATGCTTATAATCATAAAAAATGCACTTACATTAATTCTTCTGTTAAAATGTGTATTATTTTAGCTGTTTAAATAATCATTTTACCATCATTTTGGGGTTTATGGTCTATGGTATTTTAAAATTGGATTTCATTTTACACAGAAAAGATTTGTTTATGGATTCACTTCCATTGTAAGTGCCTCACATTTTTTAAAGAAAAGAATGGACTGAACCCTGAATATTCCTATAAAAATGGGTTTCCATTTAAAGATCCAACAACAAAATGTTCTGCTATTCGCAGAACGAGTCAACCCATTTTAAGCAGCGTGTCTATTGGCATTTAACAAGTAGTCAGATTGGCAGTGTGACACTGCTCCACCTCCCGGCTCCACACCACAAACAGGGCAGAGTATCAGGAGGAGAACATCAGCATGGACAATAGCACATTAATGACAGCACAGATGCGCTGGGAGGAGAAACGTGTGTCCACCAACCGCTTAAGAGCCACAGTGAAGCATCAACAGACAAAAGTGAAGTCAAACAATGACAGTGAAGAGCGAGCGCTATGATATCAACATGCTCCGCAAAGACACAATAGACCAATGCAATGACATGATCTAGTGACGCTCATGCTTGCATTGTCTGCTTTCAATATTCGCCAGTTTCTCTGAACTGGACAATCTAGAAAAGTATTCTATACAGATAAAGGTTTTTTTCGAGATCCATATGTACATGTCGTGAAGCGTATTTCACAGAGCTGTGGGCAGGGCAGTCTGTTGCATAAGTGCCGGTCTCATTCCCCAAAATGATTGTATTACGTTGCAATGCATTGACTGTAGCTGTATGATCGTAACTGTACCATTCCAGACGATAATGGGGTGAAAAAGGAGGTAACCCCGGATGGTACGGCTGATCAGTGGCACGTCAATGGAATATAACTGAATCAAACATACTGACGTGGAGAATCATCATAGGGATTGTTGTTCTGTGCAAAGATGTTGTTTTGAAATGCTAACATATGGACCAAAAGCAGACTGGTGTGTCTATCAAAAGTCCACGGTGAACGTTTGCTCAGTGAACTTCGATATTGTGCAAAAGTAATGGTACCCTCACGGATTGTCCATTGTTTTAGTATCTTTGATATTTTTTTAAACTATGGTGTGGCAGTATAAGATGGATTCCCCTACCCTGGTGACCACAGTCTGCAGATATATACAGAATCTGATAAATATTTCACACGCATGAGGAAAGCAATTGTGAGTGCGAATGTATTTAAAGGGCCAGCAGGTATGCATGAATGAATAGAATTATTTGAACATGTTTAAAGGGTTGATGCATTTGTTGGTGTCATCTGCACAACATGGATTTAATGCCTTTAATGTGGGGGAAAAAAACTAATCGAAGACACCATTAAATGTTGAGTCTGGGCAAAACCACTGAAATCCTTAAATCCTTAAATTTCAGCTACTTTGAACAAGGTAAGACATATTAACAAGGCCATTTTGCCGTAAGGTTGATTGCCATTGCTGAGATGGAAAACCACCAAAATCCCACCCACATCCAATGAATCGCTGTGATGGGATTGCCCAAATCCTCTACCCTGTAGCATATTTTAAACATAAACATGTTGTGTAAATGTTTAAAATATCATGAGCATGATGTTTGTGTTTAAAAAAAAATGCTTACCCTCACTTAGAGTAAAGCTACAAATTGCCCTCAAACAACAGATTTTTTTTTTTTTTTACATAAAATGCTGTAAAACAATTATTGTTAAAATGGTGCGGCGACATATTTGTCTTCTTTTTGTTATCAGCAGACGCATTATAATTGAATTAGTCTAAGCTTCAAATTAATATTTTGCTTTGTTAGTACTTCTTTTTTCTTGTTTTTTTATGCTTATAGGACAGACACAACACACACAGACACATAGAGAGAGAGGAATAGACAAAGTGAAAATGAAAAATAAATGTTGGTGATCACAATAAATGAATAATCAAATAAATAAATAAATAAAATGTTTTAAAGCTTATCCATAAAGAATTACTCAGGATAATAAAAGTCATATTTTGTGATATCGCAATGATAATCCGAGCACTCATGATGGCGGTGGCGATATTAAGAAGTCAAACATGATAATAATATTGAGTTTAGTAACACCGATAAAAAGTAAAGTGAATGGACCCCTACTCCACCCGTAGGGAACATATTCCTTTGCATTCCGAGAAGTCAATAGTCACCAGCACTATAGAACCACTAAAATCCATCGGGTCTGGATTCCTCACCTTCTCAGGTCCGTCCAAAGGAACCACAGACACGCAGCAGACTTGCCTCCTCTCCACACGGTGAGAGGAGAGGTGTCTGTGGGGCTGTTGTTGAGACATGAGGAGTGATAGTGCTTTCGGTGGATGGTGGTAGTGGGCGGATGGTTGTAATGGGATGACCCTGTCTTAGTGTTGGGGGTCAACCACCTATAATGTGTCCGTAGGAGCCTCCCCAACCAGCATGACCCGCACAAGTCTGCATCCTCAAGAGTTTTTAGGGTCTCTGGAGCTGGGTCAGTTATAGGGAGGTCTCCAGAGCGAGGAGGGGGTACAGCTGTCGAGAGGGGGGTGTCCAGTGCCCATCAGGGCTTGTGGGGAGGTTCAGGCGGTAGACGCTGCTGTCAATGGCATTGTTGTTGCGGTTAGGTGTGGTGGGGAGGCTGTACTGGCGGTAGGGACGGGGCGGGGGACGGGAACGCTGCGGTTGCTGGACCGGAGGGGGAGGGGGCTTTCGGAAGGCCGGATGCAGGTGATGGTTGTGCCTCGACCACTCCGATTCGTCGTCAATGTCTGTGTCGTCGATCAGCGGGATGTTGTGGATGTAGTCATTGATGAGAAACTCGGGGTGCGCCATGAAGTTGTGGATGGAATTCCTGGACGTGGGTTTCTCGATTCCGTCATAAAGGGAGCTACGGAACGCTTTCACCACCCGCATCTAAACGGGAACAGAGGGGACGAGGTGCAGAGGAAGACAGAGAGAAAACAGAGTGGGAGAAGTGAGGACAGAGAGAGGGTTGAGACAGAGGGTGGGAGCAAAGGAATCTTTCAGTACATGTGTGATAGAAAAGACCTGAAACACTGTAGTACCTGTTCTGAACATGCCTTATAATGCACAGACAGCTCAAGATCAGGTTGCTGCAAAATTTTGAATCCGTTTGTGTCATTTTTTTTTAGATAGCTACAGAAATGATTGTATCTTAGTACTTAAAGGTGCAATGTGCAATTTCTTAGTGGGAACAAACAGAATTGCAAATAACTGGGACTCCAGTGGAACAGCACTGGGACATTTCACTGTTTGTATCACTCTGTGTTTGCGCATAACCATTGGCTGAACGTCTGATACATATGGCACAAAATGGGAAACACTTTTGGAGTTTCAAAGTCGTTATCTGATTGGTTACGTTCTACAGGATTTCCGGGAAGCACATATGTGTCAATTTTAAAGGTACAGTAAGCGATTTCTGAGAAACACTGTTGATATTTGAAATCAACCCAAACAAATACACCACTCCTTTCCCCACCCCCCAAAAAGCACAAACACACAATGATGATGAACAAACGAAAAAGAACAGCAAGAGTTTGCTGTTAGTCGCCAGCAGCACACCAGCTCCAGACAAACAATGACACTCAAAATTGTCCTAACATTACAACAGCATAATTTGGTTCTGTGAAACATAACAAAACCAATGTTACTCACCTATGGAGCAGAAACAACGGAACCTCAGCGTCTGCTTTCAGGCCTTCCCGTTTGGGCCTCTCCAGCACCGGAAAACTTTTCTAATATTAACGCGGGTCCTAAGGCCCTTGCCTGATCATAACCCTTTTCCAGTAATATTCCTCTGACTTTTTCTTTTTTGTAATGTCTCTCAGCTATCTTTCTTTCTACAGTCTTTCTTCAAATCTCCCTCTTGCTCACTCTCTCTCCTCCCCACATCATGAGTGTATACGCCCCCTACTGCTGATTGGCTAAAAGTGTGGTGCTCGGTCCAATACACTTTCAACAGAAATAGCTTACTGCACCTTTAACAGTCCGTCTGGAATCAATGCCATCGTGACGCCAAACCCCCTCATGGGAGAAAAAAGCCATTGTGTTTACAACTGTGACAATGAGCGCTTATCAGGATCAACTAAACGCTGGATTTTCGCTGAGCCATTTTCGCAGTAAATTTGTCCAACATTCTTGGAATAATGATGTATTGGTTGCACACTGGTCTGTTATTGTAGGGACAGTGACTTTACATTTCCACGCCTCTGAACATGACGCTGAACAAAACAAAATGTGTCAGTCAGATGTCCTCTTGGGCGGTCCTTGGCCAATGAAAGCTGCTATGGAGTCCAGATCTTCTGCCGTCAGTCTGAAGGTCTGGCTATGTGAGACTAGAGCATACCAGACAGACTGTCAGTGTGTCAAGCCACTAAGTATGCTTCAGTTTTGACTTGAACGCTAAAGTCTGAAGTATACTGCAGTTTTTACACAAATGCTTAAGCCCACAATATACTTTAGTTTTGATGCAAATGCTTAGCGTATGTGTACAGCCACATAGCCATTTCATAGAGTACACGAAGAAAGGTGCTTGACACATGCACAATGGAGAGTTTCTTCCTTGTTTAGTGTCTGCGTTATTTCTCTTCAAAATTATGAGCGATAAAAAATGTCTTTGTTTAAACTAGAGTTGCTTGTATCTTTTGATTCTTGCCACAAACATGCTCGTCTGTTGTTGAAATCTCAAGTAGTTTGTTGTTGTTCCATCTCTTCTATTCAAGCCAGGCCAGCATTGCCACCTTGCGGACGAACTAATTAATGCGAAAAAATGTGCGTTTAGAAAAATCCTGCTGCGTGTGTGTACAGTGTGTAGTATGCTTCGCATACCCTAGTGTACGAGTAAAAACCTAAATGTACTTTGGCTGTTCAAAACAATATTTATTGAATTGTTGAATAAAAGCAATAACATACTTGCAATCATGCTGTCCTGTGCTGGTCTGAATATTAGCATTCTTGCTTGTATGATATTCTTTATTAGGTCGGGATTTATTACGCGGCACCTTGCGCACTACACAAAAACTTTACCACTAGTTTAACACATCGTATACATTTCATCAATAACAGCAACAACAACAACAAAAACCCTAAAAATTTTTTTTTAAAAACCCTTTTGTCATCCACCAGTGCATGATGTCCCTGGCCACATCTCATGCCATTGGTTGAGCCAATGATACGCCACTCAAACAAACAGATTGCAATTCTGTTTTATGCATTTATGCTGCAGAAATTACACAAGGCACATTCCTGATTTAGATTCTAATACCTATAAACTAGGGCTTTACACTTAAGCTGTGCAACCAGATCTTAAGAGTTTCTCAAAGAAAGACAGATGACAAAAAAACAAACAAAAAACAAATATAAGACACAGGAAATGAACCCAATCTGTCAGTTCACAGTTATCACTCAAAAATAAAGGTGATGGGCATTCTCTTAAACTCAAAACAGTAAACAGACCAGGCCTCAAACAAAAAGATGTATGGAAGCAAAAAGTACCAAACAGATAACCAATACCAAACATATGCCATGTGTGTATATTGACGTATTAGTGGTGAAAACTGAAATAGTGATGAGGAGAGGAAGACAGAAAAGAGGATGTCTTGATACACACATAGACACACAGCCAAAGGAAGAAACAGTGCATAAGAATCTGCAACAAAGTGCTAAGCAAAGGGGATGTGATGAATAGACAGATGGGGGTCCAGCTGGTGGGATGGAGGTAGGATGCACCCAGTGATGCTGTACTCAGTCTTTGACTTCCTCCTCATTGGTACTAGCAGCACTCAGGGGTGTGATAACAATGAAGCAATGCCACTCTAGTAATGTGATTGTGATGTCATAACAGAAGCCATGGAGACAACATGCTTAATGAGGCTATCAGCCAATGATGCCAGTTAATGCCAATGAGTGAAAATAGGTCAGAAGCTGTGAAGATATACTGTAGCTGAGGTGTATTACTGTAAATATCAAATGATCTGTAATCTCATCTATGGATTTATTTGTCTCCCTGATCAGCAAATTGAGTTTTATTCCAGTTTGTATTCTACTGTCATGATTTACATATAGTGATAATGATAATAATAATGAATGTTATATAAAACATATGGGTGTTTCTTCAATTACAAGCATTTTTAGAAAATAAACTCCCTTAAAACACACTTTTTACATTATCACTATTTTAATTTAACTACTGTATGTAGTTTAATTGCACTACTAACAACGTCCATGAATCATACATTCTTTCTTTCTTTTTTTTTAAAGAGCCATGAAAACATTTTTTTAATAACATTCTGTGGAGAAAATGGCATTATAAACATTTATTGGAATTTCTTTGTTTAACAAAATTACAGCTTGATTAGAAATAGCGCAAAATAATACTATTCTGCTCACAAACACATTATTAGTGTTAAAAAAAAAATTTCAGGTGAAATTATGCCACAACTGAGGGACAGATGTATAAATTTTTTTACAACAACAGTTTTGACAATAAATATTGAAATATACTATGATTATTTCACTCCTTGGTTAGGTTATAGTTTTAAAAATAATATTTTAAAGGGGTGTTTCATTTTGATTTCACTTTTTTATCTTTAGTTAGTGTGTAATGTTGCTGTTAGAGAACAAACAACATCTGCAAAGTGACTCTGTGGGCATTTTACAACAGTTCCCACACAAGCGATTTATAGATTATCATGACAGAATATGCTAATCAATGACTTTAAGATATCCCACATCAGCTACATAAACTAAGCAACTAACCACTCAGAAACGTCCTGTTGCATTCTACATGTTGTCACTTTTTCTTGAGTCTCTCCATCATTGTCCGACTCCGGTTTGAACATAAAAGGCTGAACAGGTCCTGACATTTTCAGTGAGTCTTCGTGAGGTAATCGGCGCTGCTAACACTATGTGCTAACATTTACATTTACATTTACATTTATGCATTTGGCAGACGCTTTTATCCAAAGCGACTTACATTGCATTATACTATACATTTGTATCTGAGTATGTGCAATCCCTGGGAATCGAACCCATGACCTTGGCATTGCTAGTGCCATGCTCTAACCACTGAGCTACAGGAAAGCTCTTGAAACCCCGCCCTCTGCTTAGGAGCAGCAGCTCATTTGCATTTAAAGGGACACACACAAAAATGGAGTGTTTTTGCTCACCCTCAAAGCGTGACAAATTTAACATGCTATAAAAACTGATCTGTGGGGTATTTTGAGCTAAAACGTCCAAAACACACTCTGGGGACATCAGAGTCTTATTTTACATCTTGTAAAAATGGCCAAAAAATACCACCCCTTTAAGAAGGAATCCTTTTTTCAGTGACCTACATATATTAATTAATTTTTTTAAACCTGTTGGTTTTTAATTAAAAAGCACCTCACATGACGTAAAAGTGCCCATAGTTGAAGAAACACCCACACATGAATAATCTGCAGATATAAGGTCGCTCTAGTAGGCTTATATGAGAAATTGCTTCACAGGTTCAGATTACATTGACTGCCAGAGGATAAGTGATAAAATTTCCAGAGACATCATCTAGATGGATGATGATGACTTCTCTGAGACTAGTCACTTCCTGGCACTGAGCCATTGATTACATGACACCAACTGGTGTGACAGAAGACCTTAACAAGCACTATCACACTGACAAAAACAGAGGAGGCACAATAAACAAGGTCGCAGCATCTCTGGTTTCTGCAAAAGTCACCTTATCAGCACAAATGGATCAGACCTTTGTACAGTGTCATATAGGCCTGAAATTGAATTTTGTTTGCTATCTCGGTAAGGGCTACTATTGTGGATTAGTGTTCAGATGACACATTCAGTTGTGGATGGTTAGAGAGGTGTGGAAAAGCACATTCAGTGAGAGAGATTTGAGAGTGCGAGCATCTTTTGGCATGCAGCAGAGCAGTTGAGTGCAGATGACAGACACAGAGAAGAATAGCCGAAGAGTGTTGATGAGATCTGCCTCAGTCTATATGCAGAGAAAAGAAGGAGCACGGGAACCAATCAGAAAGCAAAATGCTCATTCCAGTGCAGCTGTCTCGTTGTCGTGTTACAGGAACAGAAACAATGAAAGTCGAGGTCAAACTCAAAAACTGGAATGCATGATGGTAAGCAGTCAGGCTCATGCTGTAAGAGTAAATCAAAAGCAGCTGGAGCACATATACACACGCGTCTCTCGTGTGTATATATATTCAGAAGGAAGGAGATTTGAGAGCGCAATCCTTTGCTGTGGCCACAGGCCGGAGCAGCCCATCCCAACCCCCATTTCAACACTCACCCAGCAAAGGAAAAGAAGCTAAAATGACCAAGAAAGAATTTACAAGAGACAAAACAAACAAACAGGAAGGGACGGTCAAGCATTTGGTTAAGTGCTTATCTGTTTTTCCAAAGAGCCTGTTTGTTGAGAAAAAGTCATGCAAATCTGAATTAAAAAATTGTTTGTTTTCATTTTTGTTCTTTGAGTTTCTTTCTTTCTGTTTTTGCATGGATACAGGTAAACGTTCGAGTATATCGCCCACTTTTGGGAAATGTGTGTTTGTTTAAAACAGATTGAGTTTTTTTTTTTTCTCTTTGCTCTGGATGTTAGCATGCCAGATTACTATCCACTGTCTCCCCCACGCTGTCCTTCAAAGAAAAAAGCTTGATGGAAAAACTTTATCATTAAAAACAAAAAACAAAACAAAAAAAGACTTCTTTACTCAACAAATATTTCCCAAAGATGTCTGAAATGAAAGTAGAGCTACATAGAAAGACTTGAAGCAGACAAAGTGATAAGATGCAGGAAAGGAGAGGAAGTAGTTAACGAAGCAGTGATGAAATAATGACTTCATGTTGAATTTGAACAAATACATTCAGAGAGGTTTATGCATAAAGGTTGTGACACGTTAAAGTGCAATCACTGGACATGGCCCTATTTTCACTCTGTTTTCATTACAGTGAATTATCATTACGTAACTGCTGTATTAAAAGGATAGTTCACCCCAAAATGAAATTTTTTTGTCATAATTTACTTACCCTCATGTTGTTCCAAACCTGTATGAATTTCTTTGTTCTGCTGAACACAAAAGAAGATAACCAAACAGTTGATGGACCCCATTGACTTCCATAGTATTTTTATTTTTTTGGAAGTAAATGGGGCCCATCAACTGTCTGCTTACCAACATTTTTCAAAATATCTTCTTTTGTGTTCAGCAGAACAAAGAAACTCAGACAGGTTTGGAACAACACGAGGGTAAGTAAATTATGACAAAATTTTCATTTTTGGGTGAACTATCCCTTTTAATTTGTTATCATTTATATTTAGAAGTGACTGCAAAGTGCTTTTAAGAGTCCATTTAGAGAAATGCAAATCCTACTATGAATATTGTTCTGTTGTATTTTATATTAATGCAATTAAACTCAAAATTGAAAAGAAAAAATCCTCATTTTGCAAATTTTTTTTTTAACTCCAAACTACAAACAATGGGTTATTTTTAATTATAGCTATATGTGACCTATATGTGACCACAAAACCAGTCATAAGGATACATTTTTTGAAATTGAGATTTATACATCATGAATAAATAAACTGAATAAATAAGCTTTACATTGATGTATAGGACAATATTTGGCCGAGATACAACTATTTGAAAATCTGGAATCTGAGGGTGCAAAAAAATTAAAATATTGAGAAAATCGCCTTTAAAGTTGTCCAAATAAAGTCCTTAGCAATGCATATCCACTCACAAAAATAAATTTTTGATATATTTACGGTAGGAAATTTACAAAATATCTTCATGGAACATGATCTTTACTTAATATCCTAATTATTTGTGGCATAAAAGAAAAATTGATCATTTTGACCCATACAATGTATTGCTGGCTATTGCTACAAATATACCCGTGTGACTTATGACTGGTTTTGTGGTTCAGGGTCACATATGTGTATTTTGTATTTGTATTCTTTTTTCTAATTTTATAAATGCATTAATGCTTTATCTCACATATTCTCATCTTGAATCATTTAACTATGGTAATCTTTATGCAATATTATGCATTTAGCAATGCACTGTTTAAAATGCTCTGTATAATCTGATGGCAGAATTCACACAGTGACACAGACTATGAATATGATTATTTTTATCAGATGGTAGTAATCAAAGCTAGGAAAAACTTTAATATATTAAAGTCATTTGGATCGTACCATTTTGATAACATATATTCCACTGACTCTCTTACTGATAGCGCGCATCTATTTTAGGCAGTGAACCATTACCATACAAGGCAAATGAGTGAGGTAAACATGAATCTATCAGTGGCAGCACTGCACCTCTTCTGAACCTCTGGGTTACAATGTAAACCCATCCTACAAAACCTAAAATGAAAACAAACTTGATCCGTAGATCTGTCAAATATTTTTAAACAAACATTTTTGTGTGTGCGAGAGAGACAGGTGTGAGGGGAAAAAAACACATGTTTCTGGAGAGCTGTGATGAATGATTGATCTAAATAAAATGTTTTCTTCTCTGAAGAGCTACATCCCTGGTATGAAATGATTTTTAAAGATATTTACTGATGATGTATATAAATATACATCATAAAGAATATCAACACACTAACATCAACTAAATGTTTTTTGTAGTCTTATTTCTAACATGAGGATGACAGAATGATGTTAAAAAAGTTAATGTTTGGTCCACAAATCTCAGTCAAAGTCAAAGAAAATTAGTGTGAGAAAAACAAAGATTAAGAGATGTACAGAGCTGAAAAAAGACTAAAGTGAGTAGAGTGGCCCATTTCACCCACATGAGCACAGTACACACACACAAAGTGAAAAAATGTGATGACAAATGTACACACATGAAGCACGACACAGAGCAGTCAGCCGCAATGATGTATGGTAGTCGTAATTTTAACATTTCTAGCCTGAAACAAAAAAATACCACAAAGATGGAGAAATTACTGGGAAAAATCTATAATTATTGATAAAGAAGCAGTTAGTCCACTAATTCCAGAAAAAGAAAACATACTGTATACTTATATATTCTTAAAATCTCGATTAAAGTGCTATTAGAGTTTATGAAATAAGTATTTTCGGTTTAAAACAAGTTGAAAAATCACTCAAATAATAATTATTGTTCTTTATATTCAATTATAATTCTCTCATCATTCATTCACCCTCATGTCGTTCCAAACCTGTATGACTTTAACACAAAGCTGATCCAAGTCCAAGCTCAAACTGCTCTTTTCCATTCAATGAAAGTGAATGGTGACATAGAAGGACTTCCAAGGTTTTTTTCCAGATTTTCTGTGTTTAATTAAAGGGTTAGTTCACCCAAAAATGAAAATGATGTCATTAATTACTCACCCTCATGTTGTTCCACACCTGTAAGACCTTTCATTCATCTTCGGAACACAAATTAAGATATTTTTTATAAAATCCGGTGGCTCAGTAAGGCCTGCATTGCCAGCAATAACACTCCCTTTTTCAATGCCCAGAAAGCTACTAAAAACATATTTAAAACAGTTTATGTGACTAGAGTGGTTCAACCTTAATATTACAAAGCGACTAGAATACTTTTTGTGCGTCAAAAATAACAAAATAATGACTTTATTCAACTATATCTAGTGATGGGTGATTTCAAAACACTGCTTCATGAAGCTTCGAAGCTTTACGAATCATTTGTTTCGAATGAACTGTTTTAAATATGTTTAAGAGCTTTCTGGGCATTGAAAAAGGGAGTTTTATTGCTTGCGATGCAGGCCACACTGAGCCATTGGATTTTATCAAAAATATCTTAATTTGTGTTCTGAAGATGGCCGAAGGTCTTACGGGTGTGGAACGACATGAGGGTGAGTAATTAATGACAGAATTTTCATTTTTGGGTGAACTAACCCTTTAATTACTTTGAAGCAGTTGGTCACCATCCACTCTCATTGTATGCAAGAGCAGTGTGAACATTCTTTAAAACATCTTATTTCATGTTCCACAGATGAAAGAAAGTCATACAGGTTTGGAACAAAGGGATGGTGAGTAAATATATTTTTGGGACAGAATTTTAATTTTTGACTTAACTATCACTCTATTGACAGCATCTATTTTTATAGACAGCGTGACACAGATGCTATCAATAGAGCTGAACTTGTTTTGAACTCTTGTTTGATTCCTTTAAAGAATGATATCTAGACATATGGTGATGTACTACGTTTGATAGAAAAATGAAAGACTTTTTGTTAGTTTAGAAGAGTTTAGAAGATGCCTACAGAGGAAAGAACAGAAGACAGGTAAAAATAGATTTGAGCCATGAACCATGTGAACCATGAGAAAGATTGTGAGGATCTGTGGAAGGGAGATGCAGTCAGTAGCACAGAGACATTAGAGGATGCTTTCACACAGTCTCATGATGGAAAATAGAAGATGCATTATCTGGAAAAAAGTAATAGAGGGAGAGAGAATGGAAGAGAGAGAGAGAGACAGAGAACTGTCAGAGGGAGAAGAACCTTATAGGGCTTATACTCGAAGGTTTACCCCTGTGTAGGCTCAAAAGCCATAGCAGTGCAGCACATTGACTACCTCTGCTTACTGTAAAACCTCATCTTTTTAGCAAACCACGCTTGACAACAGAAGCCTCTCGGAAAATAAATGAATGCCATGGACTCTCTGTATTCTCTCTGTGGATGTTTGGACTAAATTCAGGTTTAAATACAGGTTCAACACCGGAGCAATAATCAACGTCTAGAGATGTTATATGTTTTAAATAAATTATTAGTAGTATTTCATGCAGTTATGCAATTATATAATTTACATCAATCATCTATAAACAGTTGTAACAATTTTAAGTCATTTGTAGGTTAATTTGTCTGAAAAATACAAACAATGTGTCTCTGTGGTGCAATTTAAACAATATTGTCTGAACCAATGGCACGGGATTGGTTGGACAAAAACCATCTGTTTGTCCAACCAATGGTTTATGTTCATGAAATTTGATCACTCAATATTTTTGCAATACCATTTGCTCAAAAAAAACCAAAACAAAAAAAAAACCCAATAACAACCATTTAAGCTTTCAAAAATATACCAGATTCAAAGAAAAAAAATTATAAAAAGATGCTGTGTTTTTTACACATTCTGTTGCAGATTATCGGTTTAGTTTTGGACAGAGAGAAGACAGAGAACGGCTTATCGAGAAACAGGGATTTGAAAACAAAACCAACACCTTCAGACAACAAAGAGGAACCCAACAGCAAGAGAAAAGGCCCGACACAGCAAGACAGCACACAGAAATCGAGAGAAGGAGAGGAGGGACTCGGGAAGGAGACACAAACGGCGGCCCATAGAGGATCAGTCAAAGCCAGACAGGCCATCTTGCAAAGAGACACTCAATCACAGAGAGACGACTACAGAGAAGGTTTCAAATACAGAACAGAAGTACCACGGCACACACGGTGGGGTGTTGCATGTGCTGCTGTGTGTGAGGAGGAATGCCTGGTGCATGTGTGAGTGTGTTTGTAAGAGATCATGTTTTGTGAGTGTTTTTGAGTGTCTGACACAGGTAGGGAAAGCAGGGAACTCACTCCCGGGAGCGGCGCTTGCATTGGCAGTGGAGAGAACTACATGAGTGGGGGTAGAAATATTGGTTACGTCATGGAGCTGGCTGAGCACTGAGGATCGACGTCTCACTGCACCCTGAAACGAACCACTTCTCTTGAACGTACTCACTACCTCCATCTGCAGGAGAGAGAGAGAACCACATCATATACACACTTCAGAGTAAGAAAGAGAGAGAAAGAGGAGGAAGGAGGGAGTAGAGCGAGAAGAAAATATGCTTGGGATTATACTTCACCCAGCAGGAGAAAAAGCTATGTTGGCATTGTGTACTACGGTGTACAACTTTCAACAAAAGGGATAGTTCATCCAAAAATGAAAGTTCTTACATTATTTACTTCCCCTTGTGTCATTCAAGCCCATATGAAGTTATTTTTTTGCTGTGGAACATAAAAATTGATTCCTCACACAAAGCTGTTGAATGACTACTTGGAATTGAATTGTATGGACTGCTGTTATGCTGCTTTTATGGTGTTTTTGTCCTTTTTTTTAGCTGTAAAGATGTGGTCACCGTGAACTGACATCATTATTCTTGACAAAAAGTCACACATGGAACTAAATGATGACAGAATTTTCATTTTTGGGTGAACTATCCCTTTTAAAACCTGCAACAATGATCAAGATGAAATCAAAGTCAGGATGAAATCAAAATTGACCCAAATTACTTTCTTAGTACATGGTCTTGGTCTTATTAAGATTATGCATATCATTACAAAGAAAAAAGTATTTGATCAAAATGTAGTAAATTGCTCTGCCACTAAAATAACTTTTCACTGACCACCAAGAACTGTCACATTAAAGGGTTAGTTCACCCAAAAATGAAATTTCTGTCATTAATTCCTCACCCTCATGTCGTTCCACACCCCTTTGTTCATCTGCAGAACATAAATGAAGATATTTTTGATGAAATCCGAGGGTTTCTGAACCACACATAAGCAGCAACGTCATTGCACCTTTTGAGGTCCAGAAAGGTAGTAAAGACATCGTTAAAATAGTCCATGTGACTACAGTGGTTCAACCTTAATGTTATGAAGCGAATACTTTTGTGCGCAAAAACAAAACAAAAATAACTAATTTATTCAAAAAATGTTTCGTTTCCCTGACAGTCTTCTATGCTGTTGACGCAGTGAATGCAGTGCAGCACTTCAGTGTTTACGTCCGAATGCCGGCTCAGTATTGGCCGAAGCTGTACATGTGAGCAGCACAACGCATGCTTGTGATGCTGACGCAGGAGCCGGCCAATAATGAGTCGGCATTCTGACGTAGAACACGGAAATGCTGAACTGCGTTCACTGTGTCAACAGCGTAGGAGAATATCAGAATAGAGAAGAAATGATTAAATTTTGTTATTTTTATTTTGTTTTTGCGCACAAAAAGTATTCTCGTCGCTTCATAACATTAAGGTTGAACCACTGTAGTCACATGGACTATTTTAACGATGTCTTTAGTACCTTTCTGGACCTCAAAAGGCACAATGATGTTGCTTGCCTATGTGTGGTTCAGAAGCCCTCAGATATCATCAAAAATATCTTAATTTGTGTACCAAAGATGAACGAGGGTCTTACGGGTTTGGAACGACATGAGGGTGAGTAATTAATGACAGAATTTAAATTTTTGGGTGAACTAACCCTCCAATAATAATTCAATAATTTCCCATAAAAAAACAAAACAAATATTGAATATGACTTTCACTCAAGAGTAAGTAAATAGGTTGCAAACGTTCGCTTTAAAGAAACACACACCCTTAATTTGTCAGTTAATTTATCAGGATTCTGTTCCCTAATGTATTTTCCCCCCACACATATCAAGGCCGGATGTCATTGCGGTATTCTTTTGTTTCTAAATGACTCCTTTAAATGATCAAATAGACAGCACAAGATAAGTTCTCCAAATATCATTTTGCAATAAAAGCTAACAACAAATGCATACCTCTGCAGCCACGCCACTCGAAATGTTTCACTTCTCTAAAACTCACTGAATCAATTTTACATGCACGTTGAACCAGGCCAAACCAAAACGGGAAATGCCATAAGAATATGCAATCATCTTGCATAAGACCTCATTGATAATTAATCTGCAAATACCCTGTGTCAAAAACACAACACTGAGAAATGGAGGTGCTCTGCTCAGTGGAGCCACGCTGGATGAAAGCCGTGATTGGATTAGGCTGACTGATGATATGAGGCCAGCCGCTATAATGTGTGTCGTGTTTTGCCTACTCAGTGTCGAGCAGTGAGGGAATCGATGGAAACCTTGTAAGGAGCTTTACAAGCACTTCAGCAATCTATACCGGGCACTCCAAATTTTAAAGAAATATCTTTATAATGCTCTACCATCCCATCAAGTCAGCTCACTGATGGTCTTGTTAGCAAGAAAATGGCCAAAAACAGTGAGTGCTAGATTGTGCTGAGCGTAAGTGTTTGCGCATCCATGTGCATGTGCTTTAAGAGTGTTCTATTATAAAAGCTATTTCTTTGAAGTTACAGTGCCATAAACCAACAGGCATCACAGCACACTTCCTCTACGTCTGATAAAGTTCAATGTCATGCATTTGCCTACTAGCGTAGTTCTGCTCAGGAAAAAAAATGTCCAAAAAAAGTCCACCACAAAACAGATCCTTCTACAAAATTAATGAATAGAGTCTGACTGAGAACTACGATTAGCAATTTCACTCAAAGAAATTCATTCAGCATTGGCCTCAAATCAAAAAAAAAAAAAAAAAACCTGTGAGCTGAGGTTGCGTGAAGATTGAAAATTGTAGAGAAAGAGATAGTGAAAAGGAATGGATAGAGAAACAAGAGAGTATAATAAACATTTGGTTAATTATAGATAACAGATCAGATCAAATCAAGAGATTTTCAGCAGAGCCCTTGAAATGAACAAAATATAGAGGCAAGATGCACAAATATACTAGACACATGACTATGTTCAAGTAACAATAAGTATTTCTAATCTATTCTTCTCACTAAAGTCACCCTGTATTGTAACTAAGGTGGACACATTTATTATAATAATATTACAAGCCTTGATGTGTAAGACAGGGATGCACTATAAATCAGTTTTTTTTATTGTATCGCTAGATACACCACTGGTAAATAGCAGTAATAAGAAATTACTATAATTTAGCAAAGACACGTTCAATTGATCAAAAGTGACAATACATACATTCATAATGTTACAAAAGATTTATTTTTCAAATAAATGCTGTTCTTTTGAGCTGTTCTTTCTATTCATCAAAGAATCCTGAAAAAAAATGTATGACACTTTCCACAAAAACATAGAGCAGCACAACAGTTTTCAATAATATGAAATGTTTCTTGAGCACCAAATCAGCTGAAAATTCAGCTTTTCCTTCACAGAAATAAATTACATTTTAAAGTATATTAAAATAGAAAACAGTTATTTTAAATTTTAATAATATTTGACAATATGACTGTTTTTACTGTATTTTTGATCAAATAAATGCAGCCTTGCTGAGCATAAAAGACCCTTAAAAACATTTACCATTTACCATTTAAAACCGCAGATTTCATACTGTACTGATGCCTAATGTTGTGATGCCTAAATTCATGTTTAGCATTTAAAACAACTGATTTTAGGTTTAATAACCATAACATGAAAATAATTATCAGCTTATCGTTTTAGCAAGATCTTTAAAATTGGTGCATCCCTAGTGTCAAACATTGTTCAGATCCTCATCAAATCTATCAAGCTCTATAAAGTCTGCGGAGCAACATTCTCAAGTCCCATGCAGCGCGTCAGGATGCGACTGATTCTATGCTGTGACTCTGAGGCAAATGAGTTACAAAGCAATAAATTAGGACTTTAGAGGACTCAAGTTACACAATAGAGTGACAAAACAGAGCTCTGAGCACGGGAGTGTTATAGATTCTTGTTGGGGGAAATCTATACTCATTTAGTGAAGGGTCCCAACAGTGGGCAGCAGAGACAGAGATAGAGTAGCGAGGGAGAGGAGGAAAGAGAAAAGGAGAAGGCAAGGATGAGCTAATGTTGGTGACTCAGAGAGGGTCTAGAGGGAGAAGGGGACGAAACGAAAGAAAAAGCAAAAGAGCATTCTTTGAGGAGACTAGTTCTACTGTCTGTGGAAACCATCTTACGCGACTAGTGCTCTAACTAGTTCTACCACAGGGATTGATTGACCATAGGTAAGGGGTCTCGTGCACAGCACCTGAGTCTGGATACGGTTAAGGCCTCTAAACCAGAGGATCTGCCCCCTGCGTAGCTCTCTCTCAGCATGGTCGATCTCCTCCTCGTCCTCGGCCAGCTCGTCCTCCGTCATCTCGTCTGTGCCCGGCCCATGGCCTGCTTCCTTCAGACACTTCAGGTGACTAGTGGGCACTGTGGCGATCACCTGAGATGAAGAGAAGAATTAGTTTAAGAGGAGTGGAATGACCGATATGACTGTGTCCAGTGGTCGATATACAGTAAATAAAATATGCCCAGAATAAGAATCTGTGGCCCATAATATCTGCTAGGTAATAGGGATATTTTATGAGTACCATTCTATTTTAAAATCGCTTTAACGGTTTTGTCTATTTTGGCTACACCAATTCATGAGACATTCGGGTGCATAAAATCAAGCATACATCCTTGGACAAATATTTGCAGGAAGATGAGAACCAGAGAGCACCCTCCACCAATAAAATGCTGTATTGAGTCTGGTGTATAAGAACTTGAACCCAACTGAACACCCATGGGATGAATTTGGGATGAGCCAGACCTCATTACCCAACATCAGTGCCTGACCTCACTGATGCTCTTGTGTCTTGATGGGAGCAAATTCACACAGCTGTGTTCCAACATCTAGTAGAAAAAAGCCTTCCCTGAAGCTGTTATAGCAATAAAAGGAGGACTAACTCCAAATTAACGTCCATTGGTTTGAAATTAAATGCATATGGCATGTGAGTGTAGAGTTTGGGTGTCCACATACTTTTGGCCATGTGGTATACTGTATAATACAATTAATAAAAGCAAATAAGATGTTCACAAAATAATGAAGATTTATTCAAAACAAAGTTTTCTTAAAGTTCACTAAATACATTTGGGAACACATGTGACACGGTAGGATAACCTCTTGTGTTTATCAGACAGTCTGGCACAGTAATCAGCTGATGCAATAATCTTAAAATAGCCAAATATTATCCAATTAATCAGGTTCTTTTTTTGGGGGGGAAAAAGTCATATCTGTGAGAATTTTGAAGAATCTTAAACTTGATGAAATATTCGACACCTTCAGTCACACAATCTTTGATAGTCGTTCTATTTATTTGTTCTTTGTCTCTTACTCTCCTACCTGACCCCACAGCAGCTCTCCAACTCCCACGAAGAGGCACCACAGCCATTGCTCCATATTGAGAGGGGCACAACTGAAGGGCTTGCCCCCAAACTGTACAATCACAATCTGCACACAGATCAACAGCAAACAAGCAAACACCATCAACACTCGGCACAGCCGAAATTTAGGCACCCAACACATCGCTCATGTTACCTTTCATACAATGTCATGGACAGACCCAGATGGAATTTGTTAAATGGATTTAAGAAGTTCCAAACAAATTAAATGCAAAATTCGCCCCACAGCCAAAAAGTTCAGACTATACAACAATGCTATCTATATGATACCTATAACACTATGCTAAGGTTAAGGTTAGGGTTTGGGTTTAGTATTTCTTTCAGCATTATGTAGGAAACAAGAACTGTGACTGAAATGACAGAATCGGCGGTGGGGCGGGATTTGGCTTATGATTTTAAAAAGACACATTTAAGTGAGTAATACACTGTTATTCATAGCTGCAAGCATCAAATTAGTCGAAATACACTACAAACAATTACAGTTAAAATAAAGCATAATCCTCAGTTAATTTTGTAAGATTTATTCTTAAAACAAGAAAAAAAAACTATTTTCCAAAGGGGTAAGAAAAATACATTACATAATAGTTTATAAATATAAACTAAATAATAGTAGAATTAAAGTGCCCATATTATGCTGTTTTTAAAGGAACACTCCACTTTTTTTGAAAATAGGCTCATTTTCCAACTCCCCTAGAGTTAAACGAATCCATTCAGCCGATCTCCGGGTCTGGCGGTACCACTTTTAGCATAGCTTAGCATAGTTCATTGAATCTGATGAGACCAATAGCATCGCGCTAAAAAAAATGACCAAAGAGTTTTGATATTTTTCCTATTTAAACTTGACTCTTCTGTAGTTACATCGTGTACTAAGACCGACGGAAAATGAAAAGTTACAATTTTCTAGGCCGATATGGCAAGGAACTAAACTCTCATTACAGCGTAATAATCAAGGAACTTTGCTGCCGTACCATGGGTGCAGCAGGCGCAATTATATTACGCAGGGCCTCTCACGAAAATGGATTCGAAAACGGTAAAACTCAACTGTTAAACTCTAGGGGAGTTGGAAAATTAGCCTATTTTAAAAAAAAGTGGAGTGTTCCTTTAAGGTTCCTAATTTTGTTTTGAAGGTCTCCTACAATAGGTTTACATGCATCCAAGGTCAAAAACACTTTCATTTTCTCGTAAAATACATTGTATCATCACCTCTTTTCTCACAGTGTCTGAAACGGCTTGATCAAGGATCCAGTCTCGCTAAACCCCTCCTTTCTGTGAGCCTACTCTGAACAATCAGAGATTGGTCGGATGGCCTAGTCAGTTGTAATGGTCTAGCTCTTACAGTGCATGTCGAAAAAAAAAATGGACGTTGAAGGGGCGGTTGATTATGATTTTACTTTTTTAACTTTAGTGTGTAATGTTGCTGTTAGAGCATAAACAACTTCTGCAAAGTTACCACGCTCAAAGTTCAATGCAAATAAAGATGTTTTCTTTTACAGAAATCTCTGTTTAAGGACTACAACAAATGGCTGGTAGGGACTACAACAAGCTTCTTTCAGGCTTAGTGACATCACTAGTCCTAAAATGTACATAAACCCTGCCCCCGAGAACACGCAACAAAGGGGGTGAGGCAATGTTGGGCTTTAGAGAAGAGTAAGAGTTGTTGTAGGAGAGTGTTGTTACCATGCCGTCATTTTACGCCGACTGCTTCACAAACGAGGGTCAATTCAATGCTGGATTTGCACAAAAGATTAACATGACGGCACATACTAGTCGATGAGTTGAATCAACTCAAATCAACCATTGAGAAATGTCCAGTTGCATTCTAAAAGTTGTAATTTCTTCCTGAGTCTCTCCATCTGTGTCTGACTCAAGTTTGAACAATGTAAGGCTGAACACAATTACTGACAATCGTCATTTTGGCTTCGTGAGATTCTCCAGCTTTGTTGTTAATGAGTATCCGAAGATTGAGCTGTTAAAGCTCCGCCCTCTTCTGGAAAGCAGCTGAGAGCAGCAGCTCATTTGCATTTAAAGGGACACACACAAAAACGGCATGTTTTTCCTCACACTCAAATAGGGGTAAATTTGACAAGCTATAATAAATGATCTGTGGGGTATTTTGAGCTGAAAATTCAGACACATTCTGGGGACACCAGAGACTTATATTACATCTTCTAAAAGGGGAATAAAAGGTGCCCTTTAACATATCTAAATTTCAGCTCCGGAGGTTTCCTCAGCACTTGTACACAGTACTACGAACTGTAACGAATGATGTTGTCGGTTTTACCGTATAAATTCAAGCCCGAGTCCTCATCCTTTGGAAGTGCATGCAAAGTGGATTTGCTTTTGCGGAGCATAAAACAGCGTCTTCTCGAAATGTCGACAACACGCACCACTTCCAGGCCTCAGCTACAACTACAGTGTCTGAGGGCGGGTCAAAGTAGACATTTGACAGTAACTCCATTCATCATGCACTTGAAATGATGATTTTTGAAACTTTACAGACCTTTTACATTCACAAACAGCTACATTACACACTACATGAAAGGTAATATCTGAAAAAGCATAATAGGAGCACTTTATTTAATTTAATTTAATTAATTCAAGGTATATTCTCTGAAAACTAGTCCTAACATCTTATGCAATTTTCCACTTCAAATAAATTCATCTGGTTTAAAAGATATTTAGTTTTGTTTTAAGGACAAACAAAACAAAAATACTGATTAAGAAAAGCAGTGTATTTAATAAACTAACACACAAGGGGTGAGAGATATGCAGAACTTTGTTAATGACGGTCTTCTCATGGAGCACAGCACAAACTACAGTAGCTCTGACCTGCACTCCAAATGTTCCCAGAACAATGCTGCAGAAGATAGGGTTCCCGAAGATGCCGTCGAACACGTTCCTTTCGCCGTGAATCTTGCGAGCATTGATCTCGTTGAAGAGCTGCATCAGGACAAAGGTATTGAAGATGATGGTGTAGTGTTCAGATGGGGGGGAGTGTAAAGGTGCATTACGGCCGCTGTCGATGTTGAAGATTTTCTCTCCTTGGCAGGATAAAAGAGATGAAGTCATACAAAATTAAACTGTTCTTAACAAAGGTGCACTCAGTATGTACTAATTGTTTTCCCCTAGATCACTCACTCATGCTTTTATTGCTCTCATTTGTAATTTGTTTTGAAAAAATGCATCTGCTAAATGAATAAAAGGCTATAATGACCATAAAGTAGGGCTGTAAGCTGCTACTTGATCAGCAAAGTTTCATACTAATTATACATCATATAAATAATGCAAAACAACACATATTGATCCTTGAACTCTCTGTCCTACCGACAAACAGCAGGGTGAAGATGATGACGAGCTGATAGACTCCATGTCCTAGGATGTTCTTCATCATTGTGAGTGAGATGAGGGGGTTGTTGCGGCCGTAAGGTTTCCTAAGCAGCAGAGCTTCGGTCGGTGGCTCAGTAGCAAGAGCCAAAGAGGCAAATGTGTCCATGATCAGATTGACCCACAACATTTGTACAGCTTTTAGTGGAGAGTCCTACACGCAAACACACACAGATTACAGATGAATGTACTGAACTACCCTTTTAGCCAGTTAAGTGTATGCAGTACCACAAGTCTCCAGCAGGGGGCTCAGTGCCTGGTTTAATTGCAGCTTCCTTTTGCTAAGAGCTTGAGAGGTGCAATGCAGTCAGTTCCCCTAACCTGCATGACACAGGGCTATCAGCGATCTAGAGCAGCCGTTTCACATTTACTGCAACACTATGGGCTAAGACAAAAGACACTGATCCGAGGAGTAGATTTAGAGGGGACGCAATGTTTAAATTGAGTGAATTGCCCTTGCCCTGCCTGATCATTTGTTTTAAACCAACAATGAACAACAATATTGCAGTACTTATTATAAATGATTTATCTGCGCACATCACTATTTTTTTCCCTGGTAATCTTTAATCAAAATAACTCCCCATCCCTCTTGCAGTAACATCTCTTCTCTGTTGGCGTGTTTACTGGCACAAGAGCGGGACAACCTGTCACTCACATGAGATTGACAAATAGCAAACCACAACAATCCAACGATGGGCCAAATCTCGCCCTACATTTGTTCTTCTTTGAGAAGTCATTTTACTCAGATGCACGTCACAGATTTTTTCAACAACATCTTCTCTTCTGTGTCATTTTCATACGTTGTTTTCGTCCAGTGCAGTGCTACGTCAGAACGCCGACTCATTATTGGCCGGCTCCTGCGTCAGCATCACACACATGTGTCGTGCTGCTCACGTGATCAGCTTTGGCCAATACTGAGCCGGCATTCGAACGTAAACACGGAAGCCTTCACTGTGCTTACTGCGTCAGCTGCGTAAGGATAATGGCAGGGAAGAGAAGAGATTGTTGAATATTTTGTTTTTGTGCACAAAAAGTATTCTCATCGCTTCATAAAATCAGTCACATCAACTGTTTTAACGATGTCTTTAGTACCTCTCTGGATCTTGAAAGTGTTGATTATATTGCTGTCTATGGATGAGTCATATCATATACCTCTCGGGTTTCATCAAAAATATCTTAATTTGTGTTCTGAAGATGAACGAAGGTCTTACGGTTTTGGACCGACATGAGGGTGAGTCATTTTTGGGTGAACTAACCCTTTAAGCTCAATCGACAGCACTTGTGTCATAACGTTGCTTACCACAAAAATGAATTTCCACTTGTTATATTAATACTGAAGTAAAAACTAATGTAATAAAAAACTAATAAAAATGACTGAAAATATGAAAAATAAAAGCTAATTCAAAATATGCACAAATACTATATTAGCATATTAATAATACTAAAATAGCACTGGTGAACGTGTATGTGTTACCTGTGTAATGCAGGCCCCAGTAAAAGCTACGATGACGGCCACTATATTGACAGTAAGCTGAAACTGCAGGAACTTGGAGATGCTGTCGTACACATTTCTCCCCCACATGACAGCTTTCACAATGCTGGAGAAGTTATCATCGGTCAGGATGATGTCAGAGGCTTCTTTAGCTACATCAGTACCTGCTATACCCTAGAGACCAAGACAAAGAGCAAGAGATTTCTAAATCAGATTCATTAAAGAAAAGGGGTTTTTATTCACCAGAGATCTTCCTATTTTGGGTGAACATGATATAAGTGGAGCTTCTAATAAACCAATTTTCATGTCTCATCATTACTCATCTCTTAACAACCTCTTGGATGGAAGGATGAATACATGAATAGATTAGAGGGAAGTTCGTCAGATGTGCTTACCATCGCAAAGCCCACATCTGCCTTCTTGAGAGCCGGTCCGTCATTGGTCCCGTCACCAGTTACGGCCACCACCTGTCTCTGCTCCAACACAGTGCTGTCAATGATGCCTACACAATGGCATCATCACCCAGCAAACAATTACCAGCTAGCACACAACCTTGACCAATCACTGAATACAACTACTGTCACCACAGAACATGAATTCATCTGTCTGATACATTTTAATTGACTGTACGTGTGGCCTACTGAGTGTCAAATTTACATTGTAAATAAATACACTACAGCACTAGTCAACAGGTTGGACACATTTGACTGAATGTACACTACCGGTCAAAAGTTTTGGCGTTTTGAAATTAATACTTTTGTTCAGCAAGAATGCAAGATTTCTATTTCAAATAAATGTTGTTCTTTTAAAGTTTGAAAAAAAAAATCACAAATTTCACAAAAATATTATTCAGCACAACTGTTTTCAACATTGATAATAATAAGAAATGCTTCCTGAGCAGTAAATCAGCATATTAGAATGATTTCTGAAGGATCATGTGACACTGAAGACTGGAGTAATGATGCTTTCACAGGAATAAATTACATTTTAAAATATATTACAATAAAAAAAGTTATTTTAAATTATAATATTATTTCACAATATTACTGTGTTTACTGCATTTTTGATCAAATTCAGCCTTGGTGAGCATAAAACACTTTCAAAAACATTCTTACAAAAACATCTTTTGAATGGTAGAAGTGTGTTTCTCATGGTCTTAAAATCTTTTCATCTAGATGTCTGTTTGATCTACAGTGTGAAGAGCTATTTCAACAGGTTGCAACCTTGAAAAAAAAAGTCAAAATTGTGATTAAAAATGAATTAAAAAATATTGAATAAAAGCAGAATAAAAATAATTTAAAATAAAAGTATAAAATATAATATAATATAATATATAATATATACATATAATATTTCACCACCTTGGAATTATAAGGTTCTATCTGCATTCTGAGCAGCTTTGAGATGTTGAGCTTCTAAGTAATTGCATTCCATACTCCTTTGTAGATAGAACATTTTTATTTCTAAAATTGTCCCAAAATGTAAA
>RJVU01069130.1:3991666-4026854 GCA_003731715.1 Anabarilius grahami
AAAAAAAAAAAAAAAAAAAAACACGTAATGTAAATAAGTTGTAACAGAATAAGATTATGTGAATACCTTAATTTTGACAAAAATGTAACATAGAACCTTATGATTCCAAGGTGATGATTTGTTTAGTAATTTTGGACACTACATAATTTCCATACTGTACATTAGAGCCCGATCGATATGGGATTTTGGGGGCCGATGCCGATACCGATATTAGGGAATAAAAAAAGTCAGATATCGATATATCAGCCGATATTCTTTATGTATATATATTATAGGGGTGCAACAGTTCAAATTACTCACAGTTCGGTTTTTATCACGGTTTTAGGGTCACGGTTTCGGTACGGTTCGGTATGTGTTATGTTCAGGGAAAATAGGACAACTGTCAATTAAAAATAAAGAAAATAAGAACAAATAATCAAACTACAAGCAACAACAGGTTTTTCAGGTATCAGTAGTTTTCAGGTACAGAAAATAATCAAATATGAAATAACACTACATATTATCTTCACAGTATAAATTAAGTAAAGATTAAACATTATTGAAGCTACAAAAGCTATTCAGTCAAGAGCAGTGAGTGATTTCTTTGTCATTTGTTGTTTGATTAACATTAAAAACACATACAGCAGGAATATTAGGCTTCTTTCCCTTTAAGACATAATGCACGATCCAGTACATATACTGTTACACATGCATTGTATTTCTCGACTGTTATACGTTCACTTAAGACATAACCGACTATGTTTGCTAGGATACTCTCCAAAATGGGCATGTTGACATAATTTTTGTGTGAATTGTTCCGTTCAAGCGCAAGATTTGAAAAAGAATTCAGTATTTGCGCGCTTCGGATGAGCGCACACACACAAATCTTCTCACAGAGTGCAAGTTCTCTTTCGCGCCTTGCTCATGAATGTTTTAATTAGCAAGGCTTAAATGAGTTTAGTTTAAACACAGATAGCAAGGTGTGCTGTTCATGTCTCACCTGCACTCGCACCGCACGCTATCAACACTTGGGTGATGACGGTGTAAATGACTGGTCATATTCGAGCATACGGCACTCGCAGTGAACCAAGTTTACAAAGAGTGATTGTTTTGTCCACGCTTTTTGATCATCGCTGCTGTAACGTATTGGGAAACCAGAATGCATATTCATCGACTGAAACATACACTAGCTGAACTCTGTCTGTTTTTTTTAAAACTATATTATAGATGCGTCGACAGATTTGAGATGAACCGTGGTGCAAGTGTGTGCTTCATATTGGTGGCATATCTGTGGCATATACGCCGATGCAGATATATCTGCGACAGGTTCATATCGGCATACAGGCTCTACTGTACATGTACAGTAAGATTCAAGCGAGTCAGGATGGTAGTAGATGGAAAGAGCGCCTCACCTTTTACTAGAGTGTGTTTGTCCGTGGGGGAGGAACGCGCCAGGACTCTGAGCTTGGGCCAGATCTTATCAATCCTCTCCTGCTCAATCTATAACACCCACACACACACACATGCACATACACAGAGCATGGACATCCATGATTCAGTTTAGTTTATATTGGTTTCGTGCTGATAGGTCTGAGATTCAATTTTCACAAACCTCTCCTTTCTCATTCCTGATTCTGCGGTTGAATTCTTTACCCTCCAGGCACAGAAAGTCATCCCCAGGCTGAATGATGCCACACTTGGCAGCAATGGCTCGTGCTGTGTTGATGTTGTCGCCGGTGACCATGCGCACAGTGATGCCTGCTCTCTGACACTTCAGAATGGCATCAGGGACCTGCGGAGGAGCAGACACAGTTTTAAAAAGAGAAAATGCACTTCGAGGATACAGAATACATGATCTTTACTGTACATACCTCAGGCCGAACGGGATCCTCAATTCCGACGACAGCGACGCAGGTCAGATCGGTGACAATTTCAGCTTCATTTTCCCAGTCAGGCTCGGGGTCGCAGGGAAGATCACGGTAACCGATGCAGATGGTTCGCAGGCCTTCACACGCCATGGGCTCGATCACTTTCTTCACCATCTCATCTCGGTCCCGTGGCTTGAAGTTTCGTACTTCACCGTTGGCACCAAGTATGGAGGAACACCTGAGGTAGAAGAGAAACCAGTGAGATCAAAAAGAGGTCTACAATGACAACCAATAAAAAAAAAAAAGGTAAAATTTTAAGGCCTAGATCTTGTCATGCTTTACTCACTTTTTCAGAACTATCTCAGAGGCTCCTTTGCTGTAGAGTCGGAAGTTTCCATCCGGCATCTGTACCACAGTGCTCATGGACTTGCGTACAGAGTTGAAAGTGTAGACTTTGTAGATCTTCTCCTCTGGGATCTGCTCTCTCACAGGGACATAGTCTCTCTTCAAGTCCAGCAGGAAGCCCAGCAGACCACACTCTGTCTTATTACCAACCTGCTTGGGCAGACCCCCTTCCACATCCGGAGGCTGAAAGAGAATTGAAATGAAGCAAGGGACAGGGAAAAGAGAAAATGAAAAGACTTGAAATGGAAAAGTTTCTAATTATGTTTGAGAACCGGGTGAAACAGTGAATTCTTTATAGGGTAATGGTGCTTTCCTGCTGAAAAAAACATCTTACACCAGCCTAAGCTGGCAGGCTGGTCTCCCAGCCTGTACTGTAAAAAATTTTTTTAATCTTAATGGTAAAATACAGTAAAAATGCTATGGTAAAAACCTGTTAGTTGGCTACTATATACAGTATGGTGAAAAACTGTAGTAGATTTAATAAGATCTAATCATTTTAAATAATTTTACAGTAAAATGCTTAAATGTACAGATTTTGGAGGTAAAAATGAACAGATGATTTACAGTGAAAAAACGATATTCCCAGAATTTCCTGCATGAGACTTTGCATTTGATTGTATTTTGATTAATCAATTATGTTTCTTGTTAGTTTATATCAATTATGTACACTTGGTTTTGTGTTATATCTTATGTTGTTTATTGCATTATTTTAGCGTTGTGTGTTACCATGATAAGAGTTTTGCATTTGTGTATATTAGTATATTAAATATTAGTAGTTACTTCAGCTTATGGAAAAGCTACTTGTGATGAACTTATGGTAAAGTTCTGGCAAACACAGCTGCTGTTTTGTTTTGTTTTTTATTACCTTAAATTTCAAAAAAAAATTTTTTTTAGTGGTTAGGATGCTGGGATGGCTGTTTTTAAAGGAGTTTTGAGCACTTTTCACCATATGAAGACCATTTCGTCCAGGCTGAACCAGCTGAGGCTGGTTTAAGCAGTTTTTTTCAGCAGGTTTTTTATTTGCACAATATCCAATCTCTCACTATGATCTTGGAGGTATAGGCGCAGTTGATAGATATGGCATTGACAAGCACTTCTAGGGTGTTGGGGTTGATCTGGCTGGGGTCCGGGACTTCACGGAAATGCTGGTCATTTAGATAGGCCTGCACTACAGTCATACGGTTGGTGGTGAGGGTACCGGTTTTGTCAGAGCAGATGGCAGTGGCATTGCCCATTGTCTCACAGGCATCCAAGTGACGTACTAGGTTATTGTCCTTCATCATTTTCTGAATTAACAACAATAGAAGATTTGGATGGTGAAAAAATAACAGTGTTGACAAAAGCAAAACATGCTGAAAATATTACATAAAAAAAAACATCCAGAACAAAATTCTCAAATATGCTTATGTAATCTGTTAGCTCTACAATACATTTGATTTGCTGATTACACACACGCTCACACTGTGCACCTGGTCTCTCTCACCTTAACTGAATAGGCCAGGGAGATGGTAACAGCAAGGGGAAGACCCTCAGGCACAGCTACCACCAGCACAGTCACACCGATAATAAAGAATTTGACAAAATACTGCACATATATGGGCGTGCACTCTGGCAACCAGGTCCGCCCCTCCACCACAAACGTCTCAATCACAAAGTACAGCACCAGGATGATAACTGTGATGGCCGACATCACAAGACCTACACAAAAAAACAAAAACAAAAAAACCCAGCAGACTAAATAATCCTCAGGATACTATTTTCTAACAATATTATGTATGAACGCAGCTTGCGGAATGTCTTCAGTGATGAGGTAATGTGTTATGCAATCAATCTATTGACTATAAATAACAAATAAAGTAATTCATTTCTTATCGAAGTTACAGCATAATATCTGATTAACATATACATTTTTTTATTTTAATAAATTTAAAAAATAGGGATAAACTTTAAACTTTTTTAAAGAATTAAAAGGGCTATTTTAAAAAAATTGTGTGCACTCAACTGATGAAGAAAAAAGTAACAAACACAATTAGTCAGCACTTCCACTAAATTAATGGTAACAATATTACAAAAAAGCAACACAACGCGTTACATTAGTAGGGGTGTAACGGTACACAAAACTGACGGTTTGGTACGTACCTCGAATTTGAAGTCATGGTTCGGTTCGGTTCAGTACAGTAGGAGGAGAAAAGAAAACTAAACAAAATTGCTTTTAAAAAAAAATTATAATAATAATTAAACAGTAGTTTACTGAACAAATTGTGTCTCTGTCTTTAAATGAATTCAATTATAATTAAAAGTTTCTGAGGGTTAAAAATATATATCTCTGCTAATGCTGTAAAATATATATAGGGATCCCTTACTTGGACATTACTATAATTTTAAAGGTTCAGAGCCCATTAACCTATTCAACTGCTATTTATTTTTAGATATAATAATCAACACTCAAATAACAAATTGTATGCAAACTTTAAACAGTAGGGAGCAGTGCGGGGCGAATTGGTACACCATGAGAGTATTGCGGTACGTACCGTGGGTGGTGTATCACGTTTTTTCGGTTCAGTTTGAATATCGTTACACCCGTAATAAAAAGTAACACTGTAACTATTACAGAGTGAAAATGCAGCACAAAAGTAACTTAACATCTGACTTTACATATAAAGTAACACTGTCATGAATTTAGTCAGCACTTCCACTCAGTTAATGGTAAGAATATGTAACAAAAGCAACACAATGTGTTACATTTCAAGAAAAGTAACAGTGTAACACAATTAGTGAGTGCTTCCTCTCAGTTAAGAGTGAGAAAATTTAGCACAAAAATGTAACAATGTAATGCAATTAGTCAGCACTTTCACCTGATCATTGGTGAGAAAATGTAACACAAAAGTTTTTGTAAATGTAACAATGTAATTAGCAAGTTCTTCCTTTCAGTTAACAGTGAGAAAATTGAACACGAAATTTAACATTACTTTCCATAAAAAGTAACAAAGTAAAACAATCAATCAGCACTTCCACTCAATGGTGAGAATATTTAAAAAAGTAAAAGTGTAACACATTTAGCAAGTGATTCCTCTCAGCTTCCTCTCAGAACACAATTCATTACTTTTTTAAAGAAGTAACAGAATATTGTAACACTAGTTTTAAAAGTAACATTAAAACAATAGGATCAGCACAGTAGTGTGTGAGTGTGTCAGCGTGAGGTGATTTATCTTTCCATATGATATCACCTCGTAATTGGCCACATGAAGTCCCACGCACCTGCTTTGCCAATCTGTACAGCCAGTTTGGTGAGTTTGCCCTGCAGTACAGACTTCTCCTTCTTGGGCACACTAGATTTTTTCTTCTCTCTCTCCTCCACTTCTCCACCCTCCGCACTCTTCAGAGGCTGCATCTCCATGGCAACGGCTCCATCCTGCTTTTTGGCTGGTGGGCGGGACATGATTTAGCGTCACTACATATGGACAACAAATCTGTCGTGTCACAACTCAGAGGCATCGTGAGAGGCCTCCGGCATTAACGAGACTCATTCAAAGCTCTGAATATCTTCATGCCACACATCAAATATTTCGACAGTTATGCTCAAAGTGCCATACACGCATAGACTGGACACATAACGAAGGAAAGCAAGACAAATGTGGACACGTGCACAGCATAAACACTGACAATGGTTAGTGTCAGACCACAAAAGTATCGCCCCTCTCAAGTTCTATTCAGCGAAACGTGTTTGGGTGCTTTTCCTCGATGAACTACAGTTACGATACACAGGAAGCAGTCGTCATGTATGCCGTTGATCAAACGTGTGCTTGACGTCACACAAAGAGTGTTTTTCTTCCTCTTTATGTATGTAGCTGTGTGCATACATGGTAATAATGTTTCCCATTGCTACCCTCATATAGCAACAACATAGCTGAGGAGTCCACACAACAAGAAAATAATTAACCCTTCATTCTCTTCATTCATCTATTCCACTATCCCTGTGGTACCTTTATTCTGATTGGTCTCCACAGCTGCCTCTGGCTGCTTGCCTGTGAGAGAGAAAGACAGACAGAGAGAGAGAGATAGAGGGGGAACAAGGGAATAAAAAGGGACAGACAGAGACAGAATGAGAGACAGAGCACACAGTGTTCTTGAGTGGGGAAAACGAGAGCGCACAGAACTATGGAAACAGACACACAAACGCAAACATGCGGCACACACATTGAACTGCGCTCTTAAACTATGACATGTTAAACCTGTGAATACACTCCACCACAATTCTGGGCTAATCCGTCTCTAATCAGTGCTGACTGTAGTCACTTCATCTACGCTGAAGGTGTTCTGTAACTCCATTGGACTAAAACAACAGGGCTGTGGATTACGTACCATTGGTGATGCCGCTTGGTTTGGCCATAGTTGTGAGTGAGTTACTACTGTCCTCTGATTGGATAGCAAAACAAAAGGATAATGCGGGTGTGGAGGAGGGGGATCGTGGGAAATTGTTAGGATTGGGTGGTGGTAGAGGTAAGAAAAAAGAGAAATCAATGATGATCGCGTTGTATTAAGGGGAAACTGAGTTGCTTGTAGGTAGATACAGTATGAAATTTGAAGTACTGAGAACACTGATCACAGAGTAACTTTCCTGCAAGTCATCTAAGAGAATTTTCCTAATTCGTATATAACAATTATTAGGGCTGTCAAAGTTCTAGCAAAATTTAAATTAGTAATCTAGTTAAAGGCACAATATGTAAGATTTTTGTAATAAAATATCCAAAAACCACTTGCACAGTGTGATATACTTCATGCAGCTGTGTACTTATATTATCCCAAAAGTTCCCAAGGATTTGTAAATCCAGAGAAATTCCAGTTTTAAATAATGCCTCGTCCCTTGTCATTGTCGCCTATCAATCCCTCCCTGTCCCAAAACAAAAGTAATCGTAGATCAACTGAGGCAAGCAGGCTTTGGGACAAACGGAGAAATAACACAAGGATCAATACTGGCGTGGCGTTTTTTTGAGATGGAAAGAGCTTCGCAACAAACTCAGACTTGACAGAGACTCCGCTTTCGCATGTTTTAATAGACACATTTCATTTCACGTTTCTTGCAGCAAATTCATTACCATGACATAAAACAGTGTGATCAAACGTACAGTTAATACAGAAACAAATTCAATACCTCATCCGTGAACATGATTTGTGAATTACTTATATCTCTGGATGGTGAAAACTACATCTCCCATCATTCCACTCTCCTTCATCAAGCTTCGCCTTTGTTATTGTTTTGAAAATGCGCCCCCTGGCGGCGAAAACTTACATAGTGTGCCTTTAATTTAGTGTATTATCAGCAAAGACTAATGAGCAACAAAACAAAAATGCAGGAGTCTTAAGAGGTGTTTTTAACTACATTTAACTGACAGTGTCTTAAAAATGCAGCATTCATGGTGCAAGTTGCTTAAAAACTGAGAAACAGAGCAATGGCCAAAGACATAGATCAGTAATTATAATATCTTTTCAATGTCTGCCAAAATGATGTCTTTTAATTCCCTTCATTTGGGGGCTTTTCTCCGCAAATATTTATATATGCAATTAATTGTGATAAATGTGAGCTTTTTTCATTTATTGATATCCCTCATTATTATACATGTAGTTTTGATGACCTCCAATTAATTAAGACACAACATGTAATATTTTAAAAATTCACATCACAAGACTACAAAAAGGTGATACTTTTTTTTTCAATAAATAAGTAAATAAAAGCAATTGCTGACCACTTACTGCACCTAAAATATACACTATCCCTTATACATTCATATAGATTTTAACCTCAAGTCTTAAATGGGGAATAAAAAGAGGCCTGTTGGCATGTGCATTTTTATAAAATTATACACACTAATCTGTAAATCAGAAAAGATTTACAAATATTACAAATCAATTTTTGCATAATCAAAAAAGATAATTCAATTGTCACTGTGAGGCAGTTATAAGTCCATCCGTGGCTGATGACACATATAGAGCGATTCAGTGGGACAGTAACAGAACATGGCGCCACTTCATCCTTCATCCACCCACATCCAACCTTTGCTCTCTCTCCCTCTCTCTGTTTCTCTCTTTCGTTCCCTTTCTCTGAATAATTAATCAGCCTCCTCCAATATAACTCCTAATCCTTCTCTATTCCACTCTCTCCAGTCTCCTCTCTGTTGGCTGCAGGTTAAATTACCCATGACATGGGCCATAAAGTTTGCAGCAGTGGAGCTCTGCTTGTCTCTCTTGCTCGTCTTACCATTCATAAATATTCCTGCAGGCTCTGAGCCCACCGGTCTTCCATTCAAACCCATCCCTCTCTTATGTAAGGATCTCCCACCCCCTCTCTCTCCATTCTCGACTGTCTGGTAGTGCTACTCACAACGTGTTAGTGTGCAGTCATTCTCACAACATCCTACACTAGCTTCAGCATTTTCTCTGAGTATTACGGTGCGTGTTTTGGTTGGAGTTTGATGCTTTTCCTTCTCACACCTACCTTTCTTCTCTTTCTTCTCCTCCTCCCCTTCCCCGGCTCCCAGTAGAGTGAATATGATGCCACTCTGAGAGTTGACTCCAACTGCGGTCACCAGCATCCTCCCTGATCCCTCCATTACATGGGTACCTGTGAAAGAAAGACAAAGACAGAGGTAGACATCAATGTTTGATATTTTATTGCAGACCATTGGAAAGACGTGAACAAATTTCTCCCCCAAAAAAAAGCCTGATAGAACACGATTTCACACTGAACAATGTTGCTGATTTGTGACCTCCCAGCATGCAGTGCAGCATCAATAAATAATGTTCTTCCCTTCCCTTTCAAAGATTGTAGACTTCACTTTATATTAGAAGTCATGTAAAACTATATGTAAGAATAAAAGTATGCCTTTTATATTTATGCCAGTATATATACTTAAATATACTGGGTTGCGCAAGGACAATAATAATTAAAATTTAATAATAATAATAATGTCTAAATTATTTAAAAACAATACAAATAAATACTTTTCTTGTAAAACAACCACAAGCTATATCAATTAAACATTATTATTATTGACAACAATAACAATAGTTTAATTTATATAGCTTTTTTCAAAATTACAATTTTATATTAGTATAATAATAATAATAATAAAAGCAATATTTAAATTTAAATAGTATTTTTTCAAAACGCAAGGTCGCTTGACATAATAATATTGTTTAATTATTAAAAAATAATAACTGAATAATAACAATAATCAATAAATAAAATTTACATTTTCCTGTGAAGTGGCCTAGAGCTTTAGAAGTTGTTAAAAACGTTTTTTAAAAGCTCAAGGTTACTTTTCAAGAAAACCTTTTTCTTTTTTTTTTCTGAACAATAATCACATTAACAAGAATCTACTGGCTGAATGAGACATTTTACATTTAATGAACAAGTTCAAATTGGTTAACTAAGAGTTAATAAAGGCAGTTATTACGACAGTTGTTGCAACTCATATTTTCATTGATTATTTTCACATATTCTCAACAATTTCTTTTATACAGTGACTATATATCTACAAATACAGACAGGCTGGTCTGCTGGAGTTCACCATTAGCATTTGACTTACACAGACACCAGACCGCACACAACAACAGCCTCCATACATCAACTTCACAAAAATATCATTGGGATATTATTCAATAATATCATCAGTAGAGCAGGACAGCCTCATAAAAAGAATGGAGTTATCATCCCAAGTGTCTAAGAATAGCATGAAGGAAGGGAGATGACATGCACCAGTGCTCACAGCAGGAAACAGAGATTCTCAGATCTAATTAACAACATCTGGATGCCACTGCAGCATCTCAGTTATTCTGACACACAGAATGCGGATGCTCCGAGCATGCTTTGTGCCCGCTGACTGACAGCTGAAGGAGCGCAGCCGAGAGCAGAATACAAAGCCACTTCAGACACTTTTAATGAAAGGCTGACCAGTCTCAAGTAGAGTGATGGGCATCAACCTTTAAACAATGATTTAACTTATGTCATTTCATCACTTTTAATGCACAGTGACTTCTTTGCTATCAGCATAAAAGGTCCCTAATAAACTATATTAATAACTATATTAGCATCCACATCAACACAAGGTAACATTCTGTTTATAGTGCAAGCTGCAATTACGTCACCTGCCGCTTTAAATGCACGAGCTCTTTAAAACAGGATGGATTATGATTGGTGGTCAATGTATTTATCATTCATCAGCTGGAGAAAAATAATCATTCTGAAAGTGATTCCAACAATTGTTATTGTTATAGCTGTGGTGTGGATTTCCCCATTCTCATAGAATTATAGTTATCAGCCTTGTTGTGAACAAGCCTTAACAAGGTATATAGAATCTTATAAAACGGTTAGTTCCTGTTCTTGATTCTGATTGGTCAATAGCTGTGATTTATTCATGATAAAACACAGCTATGACCGCTTCACTTAATGGTTCTGTGTATCACTACAACCTTAGCAACCACTCTTAGCAACGTAAACTGTATGTTCTCAGTTGATATTGTTCATTGAAGCTTACAGTATTATGTAGAAGAGTGTTGTGAGAAAGAGATCGAGTGAGCGAGTTTATTACCTGCATTCAGATTTAGCATTTTCCTTCAGGTCAGTCCTATGTTCATAATAAAAAATCTGTTTAAATGTCTGATGTATTATCTTGTCCTTTTAACAGTTAAGGGTTTTTCCGTGACTGACAGCGCTAGTCAAAGAATTTTTCAGTTGCGTCTTGTTCCGTTTTCACAACATTTCTGTCTTTTCAATGTAAAAGTCTTCGCTACTGACTGACACACTCATAAAGACAGTCTTTGTCACCATCTAATAGCTTCGCGTCGTGCCTGACAACGCCCTTCAGCCGTGACTTATTCACGATACAGCACAGCCTCGAGTACCTTATTGCTTACTTAACCCTTTAACACGTACGATCACACCGGTGTGATCAGTCTTGGCTGGCCCCAGGAGCGTACGATCACACCGGTGTGATTAGAACGTTCAGCGCATCACGCGATCAACTGCCAAATTCAAATGTGTGTGCGCGCTTTGGCTGGCGCTAAACCAGAGACGGACNCAGCCTCGAGTACCTTATTGCTTACTTAAAGATGTTGTAAGCAGTTCAATCAATCCAAGTGACTCAAGGTCACAAGAGATTATATGATTGACAATTTTTTAAATAATTAAACAAAATTGGATCTGTCAGTAAGATGTACATCAGTAATGGTGATTTATTTGGTTTAACTTTATTTTGAAATGTCATTGGAACTAGGGCTGCACAATATTAGAAAAAAACGTTCCAATATTTTCTGTGATATACAGTACAGTATATTGCGATTTTAAGAAAAACTTAAATGGCTAGCTTGGAAATAATTATTTAGTCTAGAATTGTGATTTTGTAAAGTGAGGGCATCTAAATATTTTAAAAAGTTTAAAATGACTTTTTTTTTTAGGGCTGAACGATTTAGGGAAAACTTGAAAAAATCTGGGTGTTCACACTATACTTTTTACAAGAACCAACTCAAAACCTCTTTCAGTAACCATAAGTAAACAGAACAATTCCAACATTCCCACTACAGTGCTTCAGGCGTGACATCAAAACCCAGAAGACTAATTCACCAGTGGTTCTCTTGAGATTGTCCAATAGGTTTTTATAATGGGGTTTTTTAATTTATGAGTAAAATAAGGTCTGTGACATCCAACATAACTTGACGATACTTGAACGTTTTGTAATGTAAACTCACACACTCACACTGCAAATGTTCTTATCTAGTTACTTATTAGTCCTTATCTAGTTACTTAACATACTTTTTTTTTTTTAATAAACATAACAAAATTCATGTTTTCGATAGTTTTACATTGTAGAGTAAAACGCCTAAGTATCATAACAAATTGAAAAACTCATAAATCTTGAGGGAATTTGACGTCATCCCTGCAGCACAATAACAATGATTATTTTTACAGTAGAAAATATTAAACAAATTATAAATACATACATATAGAGTTTATACATGTGTGCAGCTCATGATATGATATTTCAGCATCTCAGAGTGGCTTTACAGAACAGAGACCCAGAAAAACCTTTACAAATTTTTAGCCATGTCGCAATATCGATTTAATTTTGATATATCATGCAGCTCTAATTAGAACAGAGAACATTTACATAAGAGATGGGTAAATGGAGATAACACTTATATGTTAGGAACCTTAACGTTTTCGGTAACACTTTAGTAGGGGGAACAATTCTCACTTTTAACTAGTTGCTTATTAGCTTGCATATTGGCTGTTAATAATACTTATAAAGCACATATTTATGCCTTATTCTGCATGACCATATTCTACATCCTTAAATCCTAAACTTAAAGGATTAGTTCACTTTAAAATTAAAATTACCTCAAGCTTTACTCACCCTCAAGCCATCCTAAGTGTATATGACTTTCTTCTTTCTGATGAACACAATCGGAGTTATATTAATAAATATCCTGACGCATCCAAGCTTTAAAATGGCAGTGAACGGGACCAACGCGTATGAAGCTGAAGAAAGTGCATCCATCCATCATAAACGTTCTCCACACGGCTTTTTTTCTTTAATTGCAAGAGTTTTACACTTTCTTCATAAGTTGCATACGGAAGGTGGTCTGGTGGAAGCTAGATATTTTATTTTATAACTTGTTAAATATGGATTTTTTTTTTTACACAAACGCATCGCTTCATTTCAGAAGGCTTTTATTAACCTCCTGGAGCCGTGTGGAGTACGTTTATGATGGATGGATGTGCTTTCTTCAGCTTCATTCTCGTTGGTCCCGTTTACTGCCATTATAAAGCTTAGATGCATATAACTCCGATTGTGTTTATCAGAAAGAAGAAATTCATATACACCTAGGATGGCTTGAGGGTGAGTAAAGCTTGGGTTAATTTTAATTTTAAAGTGAACTAATCCTTTAAACGCTACAACAACTACCTTACTAACTATTAATAAGCAGTAAATTAAAAGTTTATTGAGGCAAAAGTCGTAGTTAATAGTGAATATGTGTTCCCCATACCAAAGTGTTACCAAGTTTTCTTACTTGGATACGGAGAAGAATCATGATGAAATTCCGTAAGATATCTTGCAGATCACACCATCACAGGTGATTTTTCAGGGGGCTGAGATGCTGAATCTCCTATTAAATAGGGTCTAGCAACATCTATGACCCACACATGTATGCACGCTTACCAGAGAGAAGCATGGGGTCCTTGTCGGCTGACTTCCGCACATGGTCTGATTCACCGGTTAAAGAGCTTTCGTCGATTTTAAGGTCATTTGCCTGAATCAGGATCCCATCAGCAGGTAGGAGGTCACCTGAGAGAGGAAATTAAAGTAGGACAAATAAATATCACGTGATCAACGGGGCATCCTTAATATCCCAAAAAGCATTCACTGTTCCTACCAATAATGCTGTATTATAATGCTACATTATCAACAAATGAGTTTCCATTGTGATTTGTGGACATGTGAACATCACTCTAAAAATCCTTCTGTGTTAATCCACACCTTCCTCATATATTAGATGAGTTAAGCCTAATCTCAGCATTCATTCCATTCTCTAGGCTCAGCAGAACAGGAAACTCACCATATTTGACCTGTGCCATGTCCCCAACCACCATCTCAGCGACGGGGATCTGGATGACGTTTCCATTGCGCACCACAGCGAATCGCTGCTCCAGCTCGATGCGACTCTGCAGTCCCCGGAACTGCTTCTCTTTACTCCAGTCGTTGAAAGCGGTCACCAGCACCACACAAATGACGGATAACAGGATGGCTGCACCTTCAATCCATCCTGCCTCTGCCTCCCCCTCATCTTCAGCTCCTCCTGACACGTTCCCACAACCTGCAGAGGGTTAAGGTCGCTATTTCATGGCTGTCTGGCATACTTGATTCTGATTGATCAATAGCAGTAATGAGCAGTCAAATATTTTGGTATGATAACCTAAAAAAATGGATATTTCATCTTTGCTCATAGCACCAAACCACTGTTGATCCTATTCCTATTCTACATGGACCCCAAAACTATTTATGGGCACTGTTTTTAGTGCCTAATTATTGGAAAACCACTTTGCCTATTTATTCTTCATCATCGAAATATGGTAATTCATGTATTTTAAACATTCACTTTAAAGGCATAAAATATATTTTAAACATTTTAAACATAAGATATATTACAGAAGCAACAAATTGTCTCACTCTTTTTATAAAAATGCGAGTTTGACGCCTTCTTTCAGCTCATTGATTAAGCAGCACAACTGATTTCAACATTATGATAATAGTAAAAAAAAAATTTCTTGTGCACCAAATCAGCATATTAAAATTATTTCTGAAGGATCATGTGACACTGAAGACTGGAGTAATGATGCTGAAAACTCAGCTTTGCCATCACAGGAAATAATTACATTTAGAATTGTAAAAATATTTCACAATATTACTGTTTTACTGTATTTATAGATCAAATAAATGCAGCCATTATTTCAATTCAAATCAATATTTAATATCCCTTTATTCATTTAATTGGTAAACAGCCATGTAATTAATGGGATAATGTACAGTAATTAAAAAATTGACTGCTTCAGAGATGTGATCATCCTGCAGGGTTTATTTTTTATTTTATAATGATCAGCTTGTTGTACATTATCCCTTCCTTATGCAGAAGTGACGTTTACATTATGCAGCACTCATTACGTAATTGCATAAAACTTTCAGAATTCTTTCCACAAAGCTACATCTTGTACTGTTTATTTTCCCCCAGCACCCTTAAACTCCTCCCTCTTGTTTTCTCTCTTTCTACATTCCTGCTTGACATCCTCTTTTCTCAGTCCATTTTCTCACCTTCATTCTCACCTTTTTCCTCCCACACTCCCTTGATTCAGTTCTCTCTCTCTTCCCTCCCACTCTTTATCCGTCATTCCCTCCTCCCTCGATCCACACCATCCCTTTAACTCCCTTCCTTTACACACCTCATCCCTCTAACATCCCTGTCTTTCTCTCTCTGTCTAGCTTCCCTCTCTCTCTCACCCTCAGCCTCATGTCCGGGTGGCTGATAGAAGGACAGGCCGAGGGAGATGATGGCTGCAATCTCCAGGATGATGAGGGTGACGTCCTGTAATGCCTCCCACACCAGCTGAAGGAAGGTCTTGGGCTTTTTCGGGGGTATGAAGTTTTGTCCAAATGCCTGTCTGCGCTTCTCCATATCTGCTTGGTTATCTGACAAACCTGAAAGGAAAGGAAGAAGAGTCAAACCAGGGTCAATAGTTTTGTGTAGCCAGACTTTCAGACGGTCGGCAGAAAGTCTAGACTCCATAGCTGCTTTCATTGGCCAACGACTGCCCTGAGGCCGTCTGATTGACATGTGAAGCACAGTTTGTTTTGTTCAGCGTCATGTTTATGGGCGTGAAAACATAATTTCGATGTCCCTATAATAACAGACTGCCGTCTAAATCTCCTGGACGTATTTTAAAAAGTCTATGCTGTAAACTACACACACTTTTGAAAATCCAGCGTGTAGTTGATCCTGATAAATGCTAATTGTTACAGTTGTAAACACGATGGCTTTTTTCTTCCATGAGGTGGTTAAAGATTATTTAGAGACCATTAAAGAACGCAACACACGTCTCCCAGAAATCCTGTAAAATTCATCCAATCAGATGATGACTTTGAAACTCCAATTTTGTTTTCCCTATGCATCAGACGTTCAGCCTGAGACTAATGAGTAGGACATATTGTACCATAGAGCAGTGGTTCTCAACATATATATATACATATATATAGTATATATATATATATATATATATAATAAAAAAAATTGTTGACACACGCAAGTGGTGTGTATTATATTATTACTGTAGTATATTAATGTACGAATATGACTAATACTGATGAATAAACAGTATAAGGTAAGGCTATTAAATAGCCCCAGTCCCTAGTTTTTGTTAATCAAATAAAGTTGGTAAGTTGGCCACCACAGACAGTAATTTAAATATATACATAATAATACAAAGTGAAAATAAGAAACAATACATGCCATTGTAAATACACAATACTAACATGAACCGTTAATGAAACATGGAAACTGCTCCTGATGAATAGAATGAACATCATACCTGCGTGCATGCAAATCCTTCCCAGCTAACACACCACTGTACCAGTTACGTGATTTACTGGTACTTTACTTTTTTTCATGACTTACTAATTGACAACGTACGTTCCATGCTTGTAGTTTCTCTTGCGCTTTATGAAGTGATGTCAGTGCGTGCCGTTGCATTTGCGCGTGCAATTGAAGAGTGCACACTACGAGCACAGTATAATGGCTGACAGGACAGGAAAGTTTTTTTTTTCTGAGGTGAGAGACTTTTTATTTTGTAACAAGCTACGAAAATAATGTTAGAATAATGACACTGACATATAGCCTGACAACATATCATCTGACCGCAGATACCGAATCGGGACAACAAGTTTTTCTCAGGCACTCCGCGACCCGGATCTCAACCCACACCAGTTGAAAAACAACACTGCCACAGAGGACCTTAGTGTGCCGCTCTCTTCACAGGGCCCGGGACGTTCCTGCAGAGTTTCAAAGCATCCTGTGCATTCAACTTCACCAATGCAGGGCACATTGTTTTTAAAAGGCCATTCAGAATGAGATGTTTGTGTTAGCTGTCTGCAGCCTCGCAGTCTGGATTTTAACAGTCTCTAGCCCTAATGTCTTTTGGCAAGAAGCATCTTTGGACCAAGCTAAAGTCTTTTGACAAGGGCACTGTAAAGTTTTACTGATAAATAAATCCTTGATATTTCCCTAATGACAGATATATCCCTGTATACCATCTGAGAAAAGGCCATTCCTATTCAATGGATTTAATAATCTCCATGGTTTAAAAAATAGGCTAAATGTAAAATGTGAATGTTAACTACACTAATGACTTTAAAATATAAACATATTTTAAAACACTAGGCACTTAGAGACTCTGAAAATGGTTCCAGAGGAAAAACTGTCTTTCAAGACGCTCTGAATGCATCAAACTTACAAAGAAACATTGAAAGAAGGCACATGACAAATGAAAACAATTTGTTTTCCAAAATTGTTTTCTAAAAAAGTTTAATATGTTAAAATAATATAACTAATCTAAATCGAAATTATAAAAACAATATTAAAAACTAACAAAAACTATTAAATCAATAACTAATAACTAAAAATCAGTAACTATAGTTTTAGTTCAAACATACAGGTCTTGAAACTTGTGTGTCATTAATTTAATATATACATTTCTGTTAATAAGAAAGTTTGAAAACAATCAGTTTTGTCATAATTACAGCATACATACTGAAAGTATTTTAGCTTATATTTAGGGGGGGGACTTTGAATGTTGGACAGCAAATATCATAAAGACTAAAATGAAACTACCTAACAATTAATACTTATATATAAGTAGGTACGGATTTGACACCCGAGTTTCCGTCATGTAAACTAAGGGTGCTTTTCAAAATTTCAAGAAAGAAAAGTCAACATATTAGCTAGCATATATTGGTCACTAAATACATAAACAAATGTAGTGGGAAAGATGCAGCTGAACTAATGTATAAAAAGTAAAATACTTTGTTTCCAACCATTTGCAGAATCAAGTGAATATTACCTGTACAACCGTTTAGGTTACAGATATACAGTCTGCTCAAGAAAATGTAAAAATGCTGTTCCCAAAGTCACAACATTTTAACATATTGAAAAAGAAAAAAAAAATTATCACAGAGAATCATGCTGCCCTAGTTTTCAGTGTTAATCCAAGAGTTCAGGTTCCTACTGTGAACAACTCCAATACCATTTCACACAAAAACACACACACTAGCTTTAAATACACCATGGAGCTAATTGACACCTTTAATAACATATGCACTGCTTCCTTTCCTATTATCACCATGCATTTCAAAAACACATTTAGCCATCTTACAATCTGAAAGAGTCAAATGAGGGTCACTAATACCACAACGTGTGTACGATACAACAGAACATAACTAACTGACAATAATGACCCAAGCGCAAATGTATTATAACGTAACGGTTTGTTAAAGCAGATTGTTCCAAAGTAAGAAGAGATGCGAGTCAGACTGAGCCACATATATTGAATTTCTGATGTAAATAATTAATTGCATATTTCTGCTCATTTCAAAAGGCTCCTATATAGAATGAGGGGCTGAGAGAAGACAGGAAGCATGATGAGAAATAGATATGAAGACATGAGACACACTGCATTTAATGTGCCNCCCCCCCCCAACTTCCTCTTTCCCTAGCCATCTATGTCTTTCAGTCTTTCTGAGTCTTTCTCTTACTCTCTCTTTCACTCTTTCATAGATTTGTGCAGTTTCCATGGCGATGAAGACATCAAGCACAAATTGTCCCATACTTCAACTTCCTGTCTTCGGGCACCTTTTCGCCCAGCTACAGATGATGTCATTGATTCGGTGCAGTCCATACAAAACTTATAATAGATTTTTGATTGGTCCGCTGTGAAAGCTGTTTTTGCAAACAGTGAGTCTTTTAGAGCTGGAGAGAAAATTCATTATATTTTCAGTCAGTGTTGAAGTCAGTAGAGTCACCCGGAGTGAAACCCAGTATTACAGCTCAGCTGAATAAGGCACTATTGACGTCAGTCTATGAATGTGCATGTGTGTGTGCGGTGAACATGCTTCAGGGACGTATAAGGACAGGACAATCCAACCAGAAAATACTAAGTGGACAAAGGAGAAATGTATGGGCTGGTATGTATACCACGACTGAGTCAGAGCATCAGGTCAAATGTTGGCAAGAGCACCTGAGGGTTATACACTGATCGCAGACACTCCATACCCGCACTCAGCACTAAACCTTGCTATTACCATTACTGAATGCATGATTATACAACACTCTAAATGAGAAGTGGACGTATGAGTGAAAGACAGAGAGAGAGAGAGAGAGAGAGAGTCAGGAAGGACAGAAGATGAATGAAGATGACAAACTCATGTCATCTGAAGAAGGTGTTAAAGTGATAATTCACCTAAAAATGAAAATGCAGTAACACTACACAATAGTGTTCCATTTATTCACAACTTATAAAGAACCAAATTTTGACAGCCTTTATTTTTCTTAATGATAATTTCATGATCATTTACTAATAGATTTTTCAAATCAGAAGTTGTATGTGTTGACATTAGTAAATACATTTTGATGCAACTGTAATTTTAATAACATTAACAAAGATTAATAAATGTCTTAAGGCGAGACACTACAGGCTAAAATGCTGTTTTTTCAATTTTGAGATTTTGGGCTTTTTGGCTTCTAGTTTTAATACAGTGTTTTTTTTCCCGACTAGTAGTAAGAAAACATCCAAAACCCACCTTCAAGCATTTATTTTTTGGCACTTTAAAGGCCAAAACGATTTAGCCTACTATAATTGTCCTGCATGTCATGCCCGGGGCTCCGTATATTTCAAAGAAAAATTGCGAAAATTATTTTTTTTCTGAGTGTTCACAGTATTTTCTGAATTATGGAGTGATAAAAAGAGATACCCAAAATCTCCTCTGTAACCTTTGACTCTTATATGTCAAAAAAATGTAACAATAATTCTTAAACTGACTTAATCCAATGTTTAGATTTTTGTACTAGAAATGTATGCATATTAGCACATTTTTAAGTAAATAATGCCTCATTTGCATATTTAAACATAACATATTCCCCTGGTTTCACAGACCAGGCTTAAGCTAGTCCTAGACTAAAATGCAAGTTTGAGCTGTTTTAACTGAAAGCAACTTGTACGGACATAAAATATGTCAGTGCCATTGTTTTGACTCAAGATGAACACCAGTAATGTTTTTTTTCTATTCACCTGCAGAGTTTCACCTTAAGAAATTTGCTCATTGTTGGTGTGTTATCTAATGCATTCACTAATGTTAACAAATGAGACCTTATTGTAAAATTTTACCGAAAATTATTCACGCACCTTTATATCTTCTGTGGAATACAAAAAGAGATATTTTTTAAAGAAATTTTCGTCACTCTTTTCCATTAAAGTACAATGAATGGGGACCTTTCAAGCTTTAACAAGGACACAAAAGCACAAAAAAGTATCATAAAGTGATCCATACAAATCATGCACTATCTTCAAAGTCTTTTTGAAGTCATGTGATAGAATGGTGAGAGAAAAATAATTTTTGAAAGTCATTATACATTTAAAATCTTTCTAGTCTTCTTGGCACATTCATGAGAAAAGCAGCTGAATTGTGAAGGAATCATTTGTTTAAAAATAATCTTTTTGGTGAGTTTGATGAATTGTTCATGAATCAGACTGATCTAATTTGCTCACTAACGGGTTGCTGCGGTAAACAGCAGAGAGAAAAATACTGAAATTGAAGTCATTATTTACTGAAAATCTCACCTAGCCAGCCTTGGCACATTTATGAGAAAAGCAGTTATGTCTGACTTGTGAAGAAATTGTTTTCCTGAATCATATCTTTTCAGTCATTTGACTGATTGATTCACATATCCAATCGAAATGATTCGGACTGATCCGGGTTACAAAATTGAATGATTCATTTATGAATCTAGTTTACTCAGTAACTGCAGCTTGCTAGAGGGGATTATCAGTGAAAAATAATTGAAAACCCCTCCTATAAATCAAAATCAATACATTTCAGTCTGTTTCTCACAAAGCTATAGTATGACTTCTTAACACATGGAATAATGTACAGCAAACGTCAAACGAACCACTCTTATGATACTTTTGAGTGTATTTTGAAGCTCTAAAGTTCCAGTCCCCATTCATTGTAACTGCATGGAAAAGAGTGACCAGCACATCTTCAAAATTTCTCCTTTTGTGTTCAACAGAAGAAAGAACAACAGGAGGGTGAGCAAATGAACACAGGATTTTCATTTCTAGATGAACTGTCCCTTTAAGAAAAACTGCTGAGTAGCCATGCCCGCATCCATTCGCTTTAAAGAATCTCTTGCTTTTCAAACACCCCACCTCCTTCTCCCCCCCACCCAACTCACTCACTCTCTCTCGCCATCTCCCCTTGGTGTGTCCTTGACAATGCGGCAAGCTGTACCAGAATTCCTTCTCTCTCCTTCCATTCCTTCCTAACCTCCCTCTCTCTCTCGCTTCTCTTGTTCATTCTCTTTCCACCCTCCACCCCCATTGCTCTCGGATCTCCATGTCCTGCTGCAGCAGAACAGGTATCTGTGTACGTTCAGGCTGATAGATTGATACGTCCACGCCCTGCACTGAAAATAGTGTTTATTGCAGGCTGAGATCCATGGATCTGCAGTCCGCACACTGAAGCTCAACTGAAACGCATTGCTGGAGAGGATGGAGAGACACTAATGGACTTCCATTTTCAGGGCCTCATCTTCACAGTGTCAGCCTTATTCAGCATCACTTCATCTCCACCCCCACTGGTTTCCTCTCCTGTTGTCTCTGCTTTGTCATGGCCATGCAAGAGGATTAGTTCTGCTTCTACTTGCACTTAGAGGCAAACTCCATTTATTGTATGACTATTAGCATCAGAAGCATCAGGTTTTGTTATCACCTGTCAACAGAGCAGTTCCTGATGACAGCTGTTGGCTATCTCCATACATATAGCTGGTTTGAAAGCTTTCACATCTTCTCAACCATTACACCGATGAAGGTTTCAAAACCTTTTGTGTTTGTTTTTTTTAGGTGTAACTCCTGAAAGGGCTTTTACACAGATGGGCAACATCTAACAACCACATTTCCACATTTTCCAACTGTCGCTACAAAAATTACTAAAGGATAGCTCACCCAAAAATGAGAATTCTGCCATCATCTATTAACTCTCATGTTGTTCCAAACCCATATGACATTCCGTCATCTTCAAAACATATATTTTTAATGAAACCTGAGAGACTTCTGTTCATCCACTTAAAGTCCACGCAACCAAAACTTTGACTGTTCAAAACCTTCATGAAGATATACAAAGGAATCACGTGTCAAGCAAGCATTATTTTAAAGTGTCATAGTATATATAAATGAACAATGTGTACTCTTTCTCAATGTTACCTGCACCCAGATCTCTCGGTTTATTTATCAGCTCCATTGTTTTTGGTAAAACTACACATCATAGTTCCATATTTTTGTATCCCTGGCCACAGACAGGAAGATTGAGCCCAGTGCATTATGGGTGTTGAAGTTTTTTTCTGTTTTTTCTAGTCATGTAACCTTTCTACTGTATAAACCGCAAAGTTTTATTAAAAACCCATGTTGCCAGTGGATAATTACGCCTTTAAATCTGTTCATCATATAAAGCAATCGTGTCTCCTCTGAAAACCTGGATAAAACAGCTTGTTTCATGGATTCTGTTTACAATGTTTTTTATCAACTTTTTGAACAGTCAAAGTTTTGGTGTAATGGACATTCAATGGAAGGACAGAAATCTCTCAGGTTTCATAAAAAATATCTTCATTTGTGTTTCAAACATGAGCGAAAGTCTTATGGGTTTGAAACAACATGAGAATGAGTAACTGATGACAGAATTTTCATTTTTGGGTGAAGTAACCCTTTAAGCAAAATGTCGAGTGACTGATAAATTCTAGCACTTTTTTTCATTCTGATCTTTAATCAAATAAATAAATAAATAATTCCAATCAGCTGAGATGTATTGAGTGATATGTAATATTGTAATGGTGCTTTTTAGTTTCTGCTCTGTCCTCAATAGGATGAAGTTTAAAAGAGTCACACATGAAGATGGCTTCCTGCTTAATGGCACTGATGGTGGGAATTTGACTTTTTGACTATTTGAATTATATGATTATTTATTTACAAAGTAAATTATAAGTTAAAGAATAACACCATGTCTAGGGATTAAACAATAAAAGAAAATAATGATCCAATGGGGCAATAAATGTTGATGAATATCAAAAGAAAATAGAGATGGAGCAGATGACTTCTCTGGAGAACCGAGTTCCACCAGAGGAAGTACTGTTGAGCCGACTACTATACACTTTTATACTTTCCACCCACATGTTAACCAATTAACAATTAAGTCTCCAGCCAATCACATTTTAACATCATACTGCCCCCAAGAGGTAAAATGTGGAAGACAGGGCCGTAACAATATTAACTATTGAAGACGCAAATGCTTCCAGCTACACAAGCTCAATTTCATGCATCACTGTGTTCCCAAAATGTGTTAGATAGCAATAGACTAAGCATGATCGCTTCTGCTTTAGCCTAGTTGTCACCGCAACTTCCGGTGCAGTGCAGTGTTTTTTTGAAGAACCAGGATACTCATTGTCTTGGAAAACTGGGATATATGAGGGAGACTCATTTTAAAAGTGTGAATTCTAGATTTGGAAAAGTCATGTAAATTAATAAAATCTTAAAACTCCATGGACATTTTCCAGTTATGCCAAATAATAGATAAAGATAAATTAGCAATACAATATATTATTTAAACATTAGATGGAGAGGAAACCATCTATAAATGGGGCCTTCGATTATTGTTGTGGACAATTATGGCCTTGGAGTCAAAAAGGTTGAGAACCACTGCTATTCTGAAATCTTGCAAAGATTAGATTTTAGCAGAAATATGTAGGCACTTGCTGGCATACAGTCCATTCATATCACAACACAACTATGGATTATATTCTCTCAGTATCGCCACAATAGGTGCTATAATGGGCATTATGCTAAATTGTCTTCTATTATCATCTTTCCCTTTCAGGTAAACTTCTGTCATGGCGAAGCAGTTTGAGAAGACTCTAACTGAGCATGCCAACATGTTTCTAGCTAGCTGAAACCAGAAAAATGAAACATTCAGTTTAACGACACAGATATTTGAAGGTAACTCCATCGCCCCCTTGAGCACTGAGGTTTCTTAGTGCCACAGTAATTTAATAATGTGTGTAAGTGTGTACAATGGGGAATTGGCTAAACATTTCGGTCTGTGTTTGCATATGTTCGAAGAGTATGTTTCTGGCCTTAAAGTGGTTGTAGGGGGTGAGATAGTCTTTAAACAGCAGGATGCAGTACTAGAAAATCTAAGCAAAAACTGCACAGTAGGCATTCACCCCTCACTGACATCCTGCAGGGAAGAAAATCACACATGAAATCTCAATAATATCTCAGATGTTTCTAGTCACCAATGAGATGAAATGAAGAGCAAACTGAAACTTTTGCTTAGTAATCTCACGTGTCTCCTCAAACAGTGTCACAATCTGTGCTCAGATTTGCCAAAAAGTCAATACCAAAAATAGAGATTTCAGAATGAAATGATTGATTTCATTGATTCTGATTAATTTCACAGTTCTGTTCTTTTACTATATGCCAACATTTTGCATTTTTCCTAAGGAATCGGAGGATAAACATGAGAGACAAATCTAATAGTTTAATGAGCTATGAAAATGCAACCTCTAAGGAATAAAAATTTTCTCAGCTAATTTCCTAATGCTAATTTTTATGTGCTTTTGCAAAAGTCACAACATGACCCCTCTAAAAAAACAAAAACATAAAACATACAAGATATTCTAAGGAAACTAATATGGATGCACAATATGTCTATACCATATTGATTTTCTGCTGATATCAGATAATGTTTTATTTAATCGGTATTGTCGATATTTGATAGTTAATTGTGCATGCTCATTTTCCATTTTCCCTATTTTTACATACATAGTAACACTCACTTAAAGTTAATGTTAAAAACACTATTTTAATAACACTATTAAATGTAATCTTTAGCATGTCTCAAAATGAATATACATTTTCATAGTGTACGTTATAATGTTCTGATGCCAAAATTCACTTGTTCCATACAAGTAAAAATTATCAACTTTTATTTATTAATTTAAACAACATTTAAAAAATAATAATTATGAACTTATCATATTGGCTACAATTTTAACATCAGTGCATCCATAGAAATTAACCATAAACATTCCAAAAAACACATATTAGAAGACATCTGAAGGGACGAAAGAACCACAAGCAATAGCTTTATCATAAATCCATAAATACTCTCAATCAGTACAATTCAATTTGAGTTTTATGGAGTTTATCTGTTTCTCATGACTGAGCATTATCTCCTCTGCTATCTAAATTCTCATCTGCAGTCATCACAGCAACACATTCAATTACGAGTCAGAAGAGGATGGATGGATATGCCAAGAATTGTGATCACTGCAGGGACCTTTCGAGTCACTGACTCTAGTGAGTGAGTCTCTCCACTCTCAACTCTGTTTACCCAGTAACCCCTCTCTCTACACCCACCTCACCACCGACAGTGCCGTCGCTTAGCAACCCACAACGACGCGTGCACCCAGAGTGGGAAGTTGGCCGAGTGAGACAGAGAAAGAGGTGGTGGACAAGTAGTGTGAAGAGGTGAGAGAGAAATAAAGAGAAAGGAGGAAAGAAAGGGAAATATTTGGGGTTTAAAGGCGTCTTTGAAGGCGCAGCTTAAAGATAAACACGCTTCATCTGATGAGAAATAATGAGCTACACTCTTAAAAATAAAGATTCTTAATTGGCATCGATGGTTCCATAAAGTCCCTTTAAAGGGGTAGTTCACCCAAAAATGAAAATAATGTAATTAATTACTCACCCTCATGTCGTTCCACACCCGTAAATCCTTCGTTAATCTTCGGAACACAAATTAAGATATTTTTGTTGAAATCCGATGGCTCAGTGAGACCTTCATAGCCAGCAATGACATTTCCTCTCTCAAGATCCATTAATGAACTAAAAAACATATTTAAATCAGTTCATGTGGGTACAGTGGTTCAATAATAATATTATAAAGCGACGAGAATATTTTTGGTGTGCCAAAAAAACAAAATAATAACTTATATAGTGATGACCGATTTCAAAACACTGCTTCAGGAAGCTTCGGAGTGTTATAATTCTTCTGTGTCGAATCATGATTCGGATCACGTGTCAAACCGCCAAACTGCTGAAATCACGTGACTTTGGCGCTCCGAACCGCTGATTCATAACGCTGATTCATAACGCTGATTCATAACGCTCCGAAGCTTCCTGAAGCAGTGTTTTATAATCGGCCATCACTATATAACTAAGTCCTTTTTTCTTTTTTTTTTTGCCGCACCAAAAATATTCTCGTCGCTTTATAATATTAATATTGAACCACTGTACTCACATGAACTTATTTAAATATGTTTTTAGTACCTTTATGGATCTTGAGAGAGGAAATGTCATTGCCTATGCAGGCCTCACGGAGCCATCGGATTTCAACAAAAATATCTTAATTTGCGTTCCGAAGATTAACGAAGGTCTTACGGGTGTAGAACGACATGAGGGTGAGTAATAAATGACAGAATTTTTATTTTGGGATGAACTAACCCTTTAACATTCATGGAACCTTTCCATTCCATAAAAGATTCTTTATAGTGGAAAAAGATTATAAAAATGTTATTCTAATGTTCTTTCTAATGGTTCTTTTAAAGGATTAGTTAACTCCAGAATTAAAATTTCCTGATAATTTAATCACCCTCATGTCATCCAAGATGTTCATGTCTTTCTTTCTTCAGTCGAAAAGAAATTAAGGTTTATGAGGAAAACATTCCAGGATTTTTCTCCACATGGTGGACTTCATCGGGGACCAACGGGTTGAAGGTCCAAATTGCAGTTTCAATGAAGCTTCAAAGGGCTCTACACGATCCCAGCTGAGGAATAAGGGTCTTATCTAGCGAAACAATCGGTTATTTTCTAAAAAAATAAAAATGTATATACTTTTTAACCACAAATGCTAGTCTGACACTAGCTCTGCATGACTTCACGCATTACGTAGTCACGTTGGAAAGGTCACTCGTGACTTAGGCAGAAAATCGTCTGACATTATTGTTTTACCTTTTTTTGGTAAAGGCCGTTTGCACTTTCGCTTTGTAAACACTGGGTTGGTACTTCAGAGCTAGTGCAAGACGAGCGTTTGTAGTTAAAAAGTATACACAATTTTATTTTATTTTTTCTTAGAAAATGACAGATCGTTTCACTAGATAAGACCCTTATTCCTCATCTGGTATCGTTTAAAGCCCTTTGAAGCTGCGCTGAAACTGTAATTTGGACCTTCAACCCGTTGGTCCCCGATGAAGTCCACTATGTGAAGAAAAATCCTGGAATGTTTTCCTCAAAAACCTTAATGCCTTTTCAACTGAAGAAAGAAAGGCATGAACATCTTGGATGGCATGGGGGTGAGTAAATTATCAGGAAATTTTAATTCTGGAGTTAACTAATCCTTTAAGAACTGTTCCCTGAAAGTTTCTTTGGGGAACTCAAAATGGTTCTTCTATGACATTGCTGTGAAAATCCCCTTTTTGGAAGCTTTATTTTTAAGAGTGTAGGAGAGGGGGACATTTAAACTGACTGAGATGTCAAGAAATCAAGACAGAAAATAAGTAAAACATTTCTCTCACCATCACTGGTGGAAGACTTGAGTCTCTGGCATAGGCCTTCTACATCTCCAAAGCTCTCCTGAATTTTCTGCAAGGCCTCGGCTCCTCTCAGCTCCATCAGAGACCGGAGCTCATCCAACGACACCCCAAAGTCACCAGCATGGTTGGATTCTGCACTTCCTCCACCCCGCTTGGGGTAAAACTCCACTGCACTGTTGGCCATCTCACCCATGGTCGCTGTGGTGGACATCTTGAGTCTTAAGGTGTTCGGTCCACGATGTTTGAACTATATGACTTCTTCTCGTCCAGGAGGTTTCAGCAACGTGAGGTCAGTCTTAGTGATGATTCTTGGCTTGAGATTTTTTGGGATCGAATTTGCTCCTCCACTCCACTCCCTCCCCGGTAGTTCCTCCAGTTCTTCTAACTCTCCATCAGAGGAGGGAACCGGGACAATGGCAGCCAGACACTTATAGTGTATTTGGAGAAATTCTGTCCTCTCTACTCAAGCCCCTCACCCCGAGGGTCAACAGAACGAGGGATCTGGCCGCTTCCAATCCATCAGGACACAGAGAATGAGAGCAGAGAGGGGGATATTTTGTAGATTTGCAGAGCTGATGCGTTAAGATTCAAAGGGTGCAGGATGTTGGGATTGGCGAGGAAGCCTGCAGAGACACACAGACAGAATAACACATTACAGTCTTTAAAGTGCTCATGTGGGCAGCAACTCAGAGTATAGTGGGCATTCCTTAAGAGACAGAGCGAGCATACAGTCAGATGGCTCCAAGCTAATTCTTTCAAACGTATCAGCACATTTTCACCTCAATTCAAAGGTCTTTTGTGTTCTAATTGAGTCACACATTTCCCTTAATCTCGTTAATAAGGTATTAGACAGGTTTTTGCGACAGCAATTATGCTAAACGGAGAGGTCAGTCCATTTCGAGTGCAACACAACTAAAATTCCCGGACATACAGTGAGGTATACAGTATGAGAAATGTGTGCTTTCACAGATGGTGATGCATATAGCATATACTGTATCTCTAGCAATCCAGACCACTGCATTGGCCCATAGTTGCCATGGAAACCTACAGATGCATCTGACTCCCACAAAGCTCCTTCGGCCTTGCTATATCCCAGCACACACACACACACTTGGTTCTTATTCACACTCGCTCACAAACACAAACACATTGACACTAGCACAGAGTTTCCTCTCTATCTCTTTCATTTTGCCCCTAATACCATCTTCCGACTTCGTCTTTCTCTTTTTTCTTTCCATCTCCCAGCATGCCTCTGTATCTGTCCCTATGTTCTTAGATGACAGTCTCAGCCTCAGACGGCACGCCCACAGACCACCCACGGTCCGTTCACTGAGCATCTGATGCACACAGCACACAAAACTGGAAAGAACTTTCTCAATCTGGCAATATCTAATTTCATTGGCTGACTCTATTCAACATCCAGGAGTAAAAGACAGGTTTTTTTAGCAGTCCGTCTGGAAACAAAGTTGTGTTTAGGTATCGGAATAATAAATATATTGAAATATTAAATATGGAAAATTATTCAACAAAAATATATGTAATATTTTAAGAATGAATATTAATTAATAAATATTTTATGCTTGTCTTTTCACGCTTGTGGTATAATCTGTGATCTTTTATGTTTGTGGTATAAACTATTGTAGAAAAACTTGCCAAAATGCAGTAAAAAAAACTAAATGAACTGTGACTCATCATGGACCTGTGAGTTTTTCATCAGTCTGCCAGGAAAAAAGTTGGAATTAATCAAATAAAATGAACTGGAAATAAATATAATTAAATGCTATAAATATAAATGAATATATATAAAGTTTGAAAATGGCTTTAATTTAAATATTTAATTTAAAAATTCAATAACAAATTTTATATAAAATTTAATGACCAACATCCATCCCAAAATGCGGTAAAAGCATTTTGAACTGAACTATGAAATGAACTGTGGTTGGTCAGGCAATCCATTCCTGTCTAAGTTCACGGTTCCAATGTCGACCAGGCTGTATGCGGTTTAGTCAAGTTCTGGCTATGCAAGACTGCTTAAATATGGTGATGAGTCTGGGGTATGCAGCGTGCTGTGTGAGTATTTGTGTAGGCAGTGTGCAGGAGTGTCATCATTCTCATGCTGACTCACTAACCTCAGCCTTCCTTTCCCCCTCCTTTTCCTCTTCTTCTCTGATGCACTGCATATATGCACAACAGGAAGGTTCCGCACAGTCAAGACTCAAGAGATAATCAGGGGTCATGTGTAGGCCCAGACACAATCTATGGATATTTTTCACTTTTTCTGCACTGATTTTGAGGGGGAAAAAATGCAGAATTGATTTAAACATGGTAAAATGTGTAAAACGGAGCTGAGGTTATACGCTTATTGGGAGCTGAAAGCAAATTATCTGAAGTATATCATAAACGAACAGACAACGAGCTGAGTATGTGTTAGTCTAGTGTACCCAAACAGGACAGTGAAAAGTCTGGTCTGCTCTTCATTGCAGCTTTTTCTGGCCAAGAACCGCCTACTTAGATGGGAAAATACTGACTGAGCGCCGTGTAACATGACCAACCACAGTTTATTTTTTAGTTGTTGTTTAGGGCCAGGTGTTATCTGTAAAAGATTACACCCTCCAAAAAAGATATTATCTAAATGGTGGTGAGATGGTTGTACAGAAAACATATGAGGTCAGTTTTTTGGAGAAAAAAGTCTCTTATGCTTACATAGCTGCATTTATTTGATCAAAATACAGTAAGAACAGTAATGTTGTGAAATAGTACTACAATTTAAAATAACCTTTTCTATTTTAATATATTTTAAAATGTATGTATTTATCCTGCGATGGCAAAGCTACATTTTCAACATCATTACTCCAGTCTTCAGTGTCACACGATCCTTCAGAAATCATTCTAATATGCTAATTTGTAGTTCAAGAAACATGTCATGGTTGCCCTTTATTTACAGTGTGCATGTACTTACAGTGCACTTACCTAAGAAAGTACTGGGTAATATATTGTAACTACATTAAGGGTTAAGGTTAGGTTCAGGGTTAGTACCTAGTTATAACCCAGTTATTGTAATTACTATAATAAGTACATAATATGTACACGGGGAACAGGACTGTAAAATAAAGTGCTACCCATTTCATATTATTTATTATCAATGTTGGAAACAGTTCAATATTTTTGTGGAAACCATGCTACATTTTCTTTAGGATTCTTAGATGAATAAAAATGTTCAAAAGAACAGCATTTATTTGAAATAGAAATCTTTTGTAACTTTATAGATTTCTTTACTGTAATGTTTGATCAATTTAATGCGTACTTGCTGATTAAAGGTATTAATTTCTTTCAGAAAATAAATCTTTCTGTCCCCAAAATTTCAAACGCTATAGTGTATCCAAAAAATGTCAAATTTGACATGGATACCTGGTTAACATAATGGCACTAACATTCTCCTTCAAAAAACACTCATTGCATCAACACAGTACCCTCTAAACATGAAAGCAGCCAATCAGATTGCAATTTTTTTTTTTTTTCATGATATATGCTGAGCACATTTGTGTCTTTTGGGGTCACTTTCAGTAATGGGTCTATGCAGATTTCCCTCACCAAGAGACTGCTTAACCGTGCAGTTATGTTCAGTGTGCAGGAGGCAGATGGTCCGGAGATTATGCTGAATATTCATATTGATCCGTGTTTTCACAAACCTTTCAGCAAGTGTGCTCTAGTGCCATTCGGTAAGACACTGTTGATACTCTACTGAGCTTTCTCAGGACTGCCTTGCTCAGACCGGCCCCGACTACCACAACCCAGCCCAATCTGCTAAAGTTAAAAGGGAGAGACAGAGGGCCAAGCATTACATAAATTGTTCAGCGCCTTATGTAATGTGTCTAAGTAACTAACAGAGAAGTACTCGCGCTCACACCAACTCATGGGCACAGACACACAAACAAACACAACCCCCTAAAGCTAGAAGAAACTCTAACCCATATTCAAACATTAAATAAGAGCCACACCAGTCTATCCACCATATTCACACCAGGAGCCAATGATCTGACGCTGTGAAACAATGCAGGAGATTACTTTGTTGAACGGCAACATTTACAATCCAGAGGTCTGCGGCACAAAAAATAAATAAAAAAGCAAGCAAGGGTCGATGAGTCAGTGCGTTGCTCACTTCACGCTTATTACACAGACAGACCACTGACAGAGTCCGAACACACACCCCAACCACTGAGCGAAGTAGTTTGGCCGCACTTCCGTCCACTCGCATCCAGACATCAGCTGAAAGGACTTGTTTAACAAGGCATGACAGTTTCAATGGGGGAATAAAGACACAAATTCACTCAACACCTACTAAATGAAAACAGATATGAACACCAGTTGTATGAGACTATTGTGACTGAGGCAAAAGAAGCTTTAAAGAGAATAAAACAAACTGAATCTGAACATGAGATGTCTTAAGGGGATAACTCACCCAAAAATGAAAATTCTGTCATCGTTTACTCACGCTCCTGTGGTTTCAAACTCGTATGACTCTTCCTTCTTGTGTGGAAAACCAAAATAAATATTTAGCACATTCTGCAAGCTGCTCTTTTCCAGTGAATGAATGGGAATGCAATTGATTTTGTTCATTGAAGCTTACTGCATCATGTAGAAGAGTATTGTGAGAGAGATATTGAGTGAGCAAGTGCATTACCTGCATTCAGATTTAGCATTTTCCTTCAGGTCAGTCCTATGGTCATAATAAAAAATCCATTTGAATGTCTGCTGCGATCTTGTCCTTTTAACTTTTAATGGCTTTTCTCGTGCCACGCTGACACTGACAGCGCTAATCAAAGCATATGTCATTTACGTCTTGTTCCGTGTTCACAACAAGTTTCAATATAAAAGTCTTTGTGACTGTTGGAGTGACTCGCTCCTAAAGACAATCTTTGCCGCCATCTAACGGCGTAATAATGTAACTTCTGTTGCTATTCATGGTCAGGGACAAGTGGAAGGAAGGCTTTTAGTGATTTTACATCATGATAGTTGCATTGATACATATTTTTTGGCTTTAATATTTGTATTGTGTGGTAACCGTTTTATAAAAGCAATAAGCCCTGTGAAGCCGTGGTTTACAGTGAATTTATAACAGCTAAGGGGGTTTTAGGCACTCCACACCACGTAGTTATAAATTCACTGTAAACCACGGCTTCTTGGGGCTTGTTGCTTTATAAAACAATCTGCTAAATATTTTTTTAAGTGTGTATGTGTCCCACACAAGAAAGAAAATCTTACAGGTTTGGAACGACAATTTTCTTTCTTTTTTTTTTTGGTGTGCTGTGAGACTCTTCATTCATGCATGGGACAAAATAGGAATTACTTAGCAGATCATCCAAGCCACGATGAAAGTGAATAGGGACCAACTTCCCCATCCAGTTTCATTGTATGGAAAAGAGCAGCATGGACAATCTGCTAAATATCTCTTTTTGTGATCCAAGCGAAAAAGAAAGTCTTACAGGTAACTTTAATTTTTTTTTTGGGTGGACTGTCCCTTTAACAAATTACAACTATGAAACTAATTCAATGTCAGTGAGTTTCTTTAATCAGAAAAAAAAATTCCTTCTGTTCAGTTTCTAAAAATGGAACAAAGAGAAATGATATAGAGAGAATAAAAAAGGAAAGAAACATCAGTCCAGCCCTATGCTGCTTTGATGTCAGCGGAAAGACATCGCTTGAGTTATTTCTGCAGAATGACAAATTCAGCTACACTTTACAGGACTCATCTAATTGTCAAGTGGTAGTTTTTTTTTTTTTTTTAAAGAGCAGAAAATAAACTCTTCTTCCCGTGAGCTCCCTGTTTATGTAGTGTCTCAGTGACAAGGGTAAATACAGCACAGAGGCCTGCAGCCCTGCTGCTGACAGGGCTTTACTAACAGGATCAAACACAGTTGTGGTAATGAAGGTGCTGTCATACTGAGGGAGAGAAAAAAGTGATTTTCCCAAATTGATGAAGTAGGACACAGCAGACACACTCCCTCTGGAATATGCTATAAGGTAATAATTAAGAACAGGCAACAACTCACTGGAGAAAAAGCCTTGGGTCAGAATGACTCTGAACACTGGAGAATGTTGTATAAGATGCTTTAGAGCTTTTGTTACATGCCATTCTTCCACATACCCATGACACATAGAGTCTGAACACGCTGCTGAGATATGAAATTAGCTTGCCATGCAGGGTTGTTTGTGTTTTCTGAACTTTTTTATGCACATTCCCTAACAAAACCTGCTTGAATTACCTCATTTAAGATTATGCCTCCCTGATCTTCTCATGTGGGCACAAAACCACTCAGCGCATGCTGCTCTAAGTGAACATTACCTTCTCTCTTTATAAGTTCATAAGATTCCACCCCCCTCCACACGCACACTCCATTATCTTCAATCTTATTCTCTGTCCATCTGTTCTTTGCTCTTCCATTTTTACCTCCTCCCATCCACCGTCACTGCAGTGGCCTGTATTCGTTACACTGGTTTCAGGCTTTCAAAGCGAGACATGGACTGCATTGGCGTAAGAGCCTGTAGGGAGTAACATAAGCTGCTCGGCTTTGATTCTAAATACCTGCTCACGGTCCAGACATTTGTGTGATGTTGATGAATGCACAAGGATGGTATGATTGCATTGCAAACAGGCTGGAGTCATGTTTATCTCATGGAGATGAAATATAACAATGAACCCCCATCCCATGGGTCATTTGTTTTCACCATGCCTGGGTCTATACATGTTATCTAACCCAGCATCAGCTCTGCCATTCATGTGTCAAGACGCATCCACAATACATGCTCCACAGGAAATATCATTGTCTTATACATGCTCATAGAGTGTATGTTTATTAATATTCATTCCTTGCAGGATGTCACAGTTGGTTTTCTATGGTTTTTCAGTTAAAAAGACAAAAACTATAAAGTATGTACAAAAATGAATTCAATATTTATTTATATTATAAATACAGCTTATAAAATTTAATTAAACAATGTAACTTTTACATTATTTCTTATCCATAGAAGACAGCTGCAGTTTTGTCCAGACATCTTCTAGGTCAACTTTCCTTATTACTGCAACAGCAGCATTCAAACTGGGGCAACCTGGACAGAGAACTGGAGCACCAATAACTCTTTTTTTTTTCTTTCTATGAAGTTTACAGGCTACCAGATATAAAGTTACTCGCAATGGGGGAAGAAAAAAAAAAACAGTCAAGTCAAGTCAGTTAATGACACTAAAGCTGACTTTGTAATAATCAACGCAAAAATCTTACAGCTGTACATAGGCTTACAGTACCAATATATAAGATAAACTTTGCAAATCAGTTTGTTAGGGGAGACAAAGGAATATTAGATTTTGCTTAAATATTTTTCTAATTGATGTGTTTCAAACCTTGATATAATCTTATGTGTAATCTCCTGTGTAAATTTATATATATATATATATAGTTAATTTTAATATATAATATAATATTATT
>RJVU01069130.1:4026868-4044972 GCA_003731715.1 Anabarilius grahami
TTATAAATGCTATTGTTAATATATTATAAAATATATAGGCAATATATTATATTTCATACAAATGTGAATCTGGACCACAAAACCAGTCATAAGGCCAATCAATCAAACTTACGTCATCTGAAAGCTGAATAAATAAGCTTTCATTGATGTATGGTTTGTTAGGATAGGATAGTATTTGGCCGAAACTATTTGAAAATCTGGAATCTGAGGGAGCAAAAAAAATCAAAATATTGAGAAAACCACCTTTAAAGTTGTCCAAATTAAGTCCTTAGCAATGCATATCCACTCACAAAAATAAATGTTTTATATATTTACACTAGGAAATGGAACATGATCTTTACTTAAAGGTGCAATATGTACAATTTCTGCTAGAGGTCGCTAGAGGCCTATTCAAAACAAAGGCATAGCTTGATGACGGCAAGTTTGAGCGCGGAATCTAGGGACATGTGGTCTTCACCTCACAGCCGGTGCAAAAGATTAGGGATAGGATAGGACTCGGGAAGAAATCATGTTCATGGAGGCAATTATTAACGTTACTGTAGTATGAAGCAGAGCAGGACCGAGTGTTGTGGAACTTGAACGAGGCCGCTGGAGCGATTGCGCAACACACTCCACGAGCAGCGGAACTTTTATTATGCCACAGTCGCCGGCGCCGCTTCCGCTTTTCCGATCATGAGTATGAGGTAACGCAGCTCTGTTTATCATATTAAATACATTTGAGAGCGTTGAAAATGATGTTATAACATTCTGTGCGTTCGCTCGGCTGATGTGAGACACTTGTTTGAGACACACTGCTGTAAAATAGATCGATTTTAGATCATATTAAATGCTCTGGATGGCTTGTGTTGATAAATGGCATGCAATTAATTTTAAAACATACTGTATGATGGAGAAAAAGCTATATTACTGTTACTAAAAATAAAGCTACATCTGATTATGCTATGTTAGCTACTTGACAAAATAGTGTTTTTCTCTGAGGCATGTTAAAGCATGGTACTCGCAAAAAATCAAGAAAATTAGATTTAAACAATAAGACTAAACGTTTTGAGCTATATAACAACAATTACTTTTCTGTCTATAAACGTAACCAAACAGTTGTTCCCTTGCCTATTAAAACATGTAATATATTAAAGCGTCTTTGGTGTTTCCATGGTTTCTACAAAATAAAACCTGAAATCAAGGGTAATGCGGGTATGAAGCAATTGACAGGCAACTCCTCACACGTCCCAAAGCCTTGGTTAAAATTGCTATTTTCTCACAATTTACAAATAGTTGGAAACATTTGGGATATTTTAAGTACTCAAGTGAACAAAATATATAACACTGGCATAGTGGTTTTTGGATATTTTACTGCAAAAATCTTACATATTGCGCCTTTAATATCCTTATGATTTTTGGCATAAAAGAAAAATCGATAATTTTGAGCTATACAATGTATTGTTGTCTATTGCTACAAATATGCCAGTGCGACTTATGACTGGTTTTATGGTCCAGGGTCGCATACACTTGTGTGATTTTGCATATAAAATTATTCATTAGCATAATCATCATTTAAATAAACCAGATGTAAAATGATCCAAAAATTATTTTTGTCCTGCAAATCCTCATATTCTTACACCAAGTCGAACAACTTCTTTTGTTACCTCAAGAGGATAGTATTGTGAGATTGATTTCACCCCTGAAGGTCATTTGTAATTAGCAAAACTGATATAATTGACAAGTTATAACACTGCCCAATTCCCCTAAATTGAGCAAACAAACAAACACAAAGAACGTAGAAGCTTTCAGAAGACTGATTGATTAGCCTGAGAATACAGCCATCAATTTGTAAGAAAGGAAGTAAGAAAGAAAGAAACAGGTATTGATCAGCCAGTAGTGACTGAAATGTTTGAAATGTCTCTTTATTCTACACACAGTTACACTGCAACAGTCTCAATTTCTCTGAAATTATGTAAACCCCCAGAACTGGGATCCTGCTTTGACGGTCATCCGTAAATGGCCAATCAGAGTCGAGTATAGATTTACGGACTCATACACGGTCACCGGGCTGTCTGAGCCGTGCGAGACTACAACTACCCCCTCCTCTCCTCGTCCCACACCCAGCATACTTCGCACACCTTGCAGCAGGAAGGGGAAAAAGTCCGCACGGTTGCCAAGGAAAATGACAGCAGAGCACCTTAAGCAACTCAGACAGTGAAGTTCCCACACCGCGCTCCATAAGTCAGGTGTGTTTCCCATCGCGCTGTTTTCCACAATAAAATGACCTTTACTGGTCACCTTCAGAGGGCGACCGGTTCTCAAACAAAAGCCAGTGTGACAGCCCGGATAGTTACAAACAAAACGCGATTCTTTTGAGTCTCGTGAGCGGCTCGCGATGTTAATTGAATTAATAGCGCGAAGATGCTGCTTGTGAGAGGATGGTGCGCCACTCGCATCCGGAATAAGCGCAATGCCCCTCCGCAAGGTGACCAGTGTGGGTACCAGTGCGAGATGTACACCCTCACAGAGATGTTAGACAAAAACAACACAACTATTAGCTGGATGTACGTGTGCTTGGTTGGTTTACTAACAAAATGAAAGCGCATGATACATTTTCTATAGGAAAACGTCAGAATACCCTGGGAAGTCATACAGTCCAAAACAATTAAAAGATAAGGGATGGTAAATAGTCAACAAAACACCTCATAGATAAGAAAACGTGTCATTGGGAATAATTAGATAACTAGTAGATTATTAAGGCTTCAATGCAGTAGTTTTAACGTGCCTGACAGCTATCAAAATACATGACAAAGAGATCTGCATTAGAAAAACATATGCAGGTACAATTTAACAGTATGACAGAGAGCGGTCATTAATGAAAACGAACTGCCAACTGTTACCATGGCAAACACATCCCGATTGGTGTAAATATCAGATACTCACCAGGCCATGCTCCAAGGACATTGCCGTGGTTTGTTGGGAAAAGGGAATATCCTGGAGAAACACAAGAGCGGCTGGATTCACTCAGTAGCTGTTATCATGTCGTCCTTTATCACCCAGGAGTTCAGCAGTGTGTTTACTACGGATGGAGATGATGGATCCTAAAATAGTGCAGTTGTTGCCTGGTTAGATGGAGGTTCCGCAGAGGGAAAAATTAGAGATGGAGACATCGTTTTGAGATGTCCGTCCTGACCAATGTATCAAAAAAGGCAAATGTATTTTCTTTGTTTTTAAGCTTCTTCTTGAACGTGTAAATCTAAAAGGTGGTGAAGCGTGGTGATGCAGTATTTGGATTTTATATGCGATGTGTGATGAGAGCCCCCTCGCTGAGCTGCGCGCTGAGGACCGTGGACGCAGCATCCGCGCGGGCTGCTATGCGCGCGGATGGAGAGGACGGAAAGGAGGAGGCGCGGGGGAGGGGGGACACTCTCTCTCTTCCCACCCTCAAATCCCTCCCACTCTGCTCTGTTACAGTGCGATCACGTCAGCTCACACAACATGCCACATGCGCCGAGTTCAAACCACCGAGATAATGCATGAACGGAGAGGTGCGACCAGGTCATTCTACGAAACAGGTGCAATTTAGCCTACATTTCCACAAGGTGTTTTTAAAGTGAATTATATATATTTTTTAAATATTCAAAGCCTTAAAAAGTGCTAAGTAACTGCACTGTCATCTCAAGCTAAATTAAATTAAATAATTGTATATATATGTGTATGAGGACTTCAGATGCAAAAGCCTTAGTGCCATCTGAAATTTTTTTCTAAAATGAGCATTTTTATCAAGCTCGTATGTTTAGGTTCAGTAATTTCACTTTAATGACAATTAATAGGTCCTCTTCATTGCCATTAAAGTGAAATAACTGAACATAAAGATACAAGCTTGATAAAAATGCTCATTTTATAAGAAAATTTCACCATCCTACATATAGCCTACTTTATAGGCTACGTAACAAAATTGATGGTAGCAGATACCTTGTGCTCAAGGTCACAAAACTTTTATTTCGTGTTTATTAGAATTTTATTTCGAAGTGTTTATTGGAAAGACAGTTTACCATTCATTTTTCTACAGTATAAATTTGTCAATAATCAGTTACAAAATCATAATAAACAGGGTCCGCTGTTGGTGATCATCGTATACTGAAAAAAAGTGATAATAATAAAAATGAAAAAAATAAGAGACACTTGTCCTTGAAAGGGTTCATGGTGATGATGTCATTATGATGAGTGTATTAGTTATGGAATTGTACATATTTTTAATAAATATTTAAATACTATGCCCCTAACAGAAAATAAATACAGTACAAAAAATAAGGCCTAAATAAAATAAAAGTTAAAATTTTGTATTTATATTACACACACACACACACACACCTATATACACAGATCAGGCATTACATAATGACCACCTTTATTGTGTTGGTCCCACTTTTGCTGCCGAAACAGCCCTGACCCATTAAGGCATGGACTCCACTAGACCCCTGAAGGTGTGCTGTGGTATCTGACACCAGTTGCGAAATGTGGCCTCAATGGATTGGACTTGTTTGTTCAGCACATCCCACAGATGCTCGATTGGATTGAGATCTGGGGAATTTGGAGGCCAAGCCAACACCTCAAACTCGTTGTTGTGCTCCTCAAACCATTCCTGAACCATTTTTGCTTTGTGGCAGAGCGCATTATCCTGCTGAAAGAGGCCACAACCACCAGGGAATACCATTTCCATGAAAGGGTGTACATGGTACAATGCTTAGGTAGGTCGTAAGTGTCAAAGTAACATCCACATGGATGGCAGGACCCAAGGTTTCCCAGCAGAACATTGCCCAAAGCATCACACTGCTTCCGCCAGCTTGCCTTCTTCCCATAGTGCATCCTGGTGCCATGTGTTCCCCAGGTAAGCGACGCACATGCACCCGGCCATCCATGAGATGTAAAAGAAAACCTGATTCATCAGACCAGGCCACCTTCTTCCATTGCTCCGTGGTCCAGTTCTGATGCTCACGTGCCCACTGTTGGTGCTTTCGGCGGTGGACAGGGGTCAGCATGGGCACCCTGACTGGTCTGCAGCTATGCAGCTCCATACGCAACAAACTGCGATGCACTGTGTATTCTGACACCTTTCTACCAGAACTAGCATTAACTTCTTGAGAAATTTGAGCTACAGTAGCTCGTCTGTTGCATCGGACCACACGGGCCAGCCTTCGCTCCCCACGTGCATCAGTGAGCCCATGAACCTGTCGCCGGTTCACCACTGTTCCTTCCTTGGACCACTTTTGATAGATACTGACCACTGCAGACCGGGAACACCCCACAAGAGCTGAAGTTTTGGAGATGCTCTGACCCAGTCGTCTAGCCATCACAATTTGGCCCTTGTCAAACTCGCTCAAATCCTTACGCTTGCCCATTTTTCCTGCTTCTAACACATCAACTTTGAGGACAAAATGTTCACTTGATGCCTAATATATCCCACCCACTAACAGGTGCCGTGATGAAGAGATAATCAGTGTTATTCACTTCACCTGTCATTGGTCATAATATTATGCCTGATTAGTGTATGTATATATACAATGATAGAATGAAAGATTAGACAGACAGACAGACAGATAGACAGATAGACAGATAGATAGATAGATAGATAGATAGATAGATAGATAGATAGATAGATAGATAGATAGACAGATAGATAGATAGATAGATAGATAGATAGATAGATAGATAGATACTCACTTTCTCGTTGTTTTTTAATTCATAAATTCAGATGACCCATCACACCCACGCAGGTGTAATCTTCTAGTTGTCTCCAAGCATACAGGGCTCAAATCTAATAGCCCTAATGCAGGAGGCCTCTCAGACCAGCGAGAAAAAGCTTTTATGTGCTGACGAGTGCTCAAGTGTGGCTCTCCTGAAGCCTTCATATGCAAACACACATGCACATAAGCACAAAATGCTCTTCCCCAGATATTCGCGCTAATTCGAAAGCACAGAGGGAAAGACCAAGACTTGGATCAAAGTTTTTATTTTCTTCCCTACTTGTGCACACAAGATTGCATGCTCACACTGAAATATTTGTGAGGCATGTCCAGGAAAGTAAAGAGAAAGTTTCAGATGTAGAGTTATATCTATAATTCAGAGGTGAGGGTTTAGGAGATGGCTGTCCCTCTGGGAGCTGCTGTGCATTAGCCCTGCAGGTAGTGCATCACAGCCTTGGAGCCCAACCCAACAGATGGAGTCTCACTGTCAGTCAAAACAGTCAAAGCCCAATCGCGTGTTACATCTCGCTGCTTTACTGAGGAACTCCGTACAAAAGCTACCAGAGTGAGGCCGTTCCATGTCTGTGAACTCTAACCCACATCTCCAGGATTTGGTGTGAATGTTTTCTAAATCTAAAGGCTCTCAATTCTGGGGTGGAGATTACATTTTTGCAGCTATTTCAGCAGAGTTGTTGAGCAGAAAACATTTCGTCACCAACATTAACTCAAAATTATGTCACCATTTACTCTCCATCATGTTGTTCCAAATCTGTATGACTTTCTTTCTTTAGTGGAACACAAAAAAAAAAGATATTTTTGAAGAACTGTTTGAAGTTTTTAGGTAAACTATTCCTTGAATGCTCCATTGGCTAATCAACCCATTTCTAATCCAATTTACCTTTAACTCTTGTTTCTAGATCCCCCGCACATCTTTCCATCTCTCATTGTGCTGTAAATACAGAAAGATACATTACAACACTTTAATTTAGATTTCCTTAAGCACTCTCTGTATTGAACATCAGTAGTTTGCCCCTTTGAGAGTTGATTGATTTGGCTGTGGTCCCAGCTCTGGCAGGAGTTCTGGTGTCAAGAAGAGAAAAATGCTACATCTTTGGTCTGCAAAAGATATTGTAGTACTTCCAAAAGGGTTCGTATACATAAATAGGAAGAGGTTATTTTAAGGGGGGGGTTGGGTTCTTTGCAGGTTGGGCCGTGTACTGAAGAAACTAAACAATTTGACGAATAATGCAACAAAAAAATTGTACTTGCTCAAGTATGCCTGTACAGTGATTTGCAGTTTGAATGGCTTGTTCAACTTTTAACTTTAAGCTAATACAAACAACATTAGGCCCCATTGACTTTCATATCCTCAACAAAAAACATTCAGACCTTTTCCAAACTATCTTCTTTCATGTTCCACATAAGAAAGCAAGTAATATAGGTATGAAATGACACATATTAAATGATGACAGAATTTTCATTTGTTGGGTGAACTGTTCCTTTAAATCTTGCTTTTCCCCTCCCCCAATGCATTAAAAAAGGTCTGTAATAAAAAAATAAAAAAATACTTCATCCAGCACCAGCAGATGAAAACGGTAGAGAAATATTAGCAGAGAAACCTTGAATGGGAGAAAAGAGTTTAGAGTATCTATAGTATGAGACATTGAGGAGAGAGCACAGGAAAGAGATGAAGGACTACGAGATGGACTCCATGAGAGGGAAGCACAGATTCAAGGATGTAACAAAGAGGCTTATTTTCACACAGGACAAAATCTTGGAACGAGGGACACAGATTGAAAGTAGAGAACCAAGAGAGATGGCAAAGAGAGTTAGGTTTGAGTCTCAATCAATCCCATCCTTCCTATTCCCAGCACTCCATCCCATAGTGAGGGCCATGCTGATGTTTTATTGATGGAAGAGAATCCGGCTGCACATGTACCCTCTCCATAATTCATGATGCCCAGCATTAGGGCCTGCCTGCTGAGAGATGTGTGTGTGTGTGTGTAAGTGTGTGTGTGTACATGAACTGTGTGCGTGTGGCAAGGAGAGAGAGAGAGTGAAGCAGGAATGTTCAGATATTTTTCCCCAAATATAATCCTTAAAACGACTTACTGCAAAGAAAATTCATCCATCTGCATCGCCCCAAACGATAGTGTAAACTGTACAATTTGAACACTAAAACTTTCAATATGATTTTTAGTGCATTAGTTAATGCATTAAGAATCATGAATTAAGAATTTTTTACAGCATTTATTAATTTAGGGTAATAATGTTAAAATTGTTCATTGTTATTTCATGTTCGTTCACGATATATTAACTTTGAAACGTTAAAAATGTATTAATACGTGTCAAAATTAACATTAACATTGTTAGTGCATGATGCTTAATGAATTATGTAATGTTAATATATAATAACTTGGAGCTGATCAAATTTATGCAAACAAATCGCCATGATTGTATTATTCTGTAGTGATTAAATCCACAATTTCTAAATCATATTGATTTCATAATCCTTCTTGTTCAAAGATTTGGAAGACAGATAAATGTTGCACATACTGAAATCTCTTAAAGAGCAGTTGCAGTCACTGGTGAACACAATTCAGTTAGCAACAGGGAAAACAGCTGTTTAACATGTTAGCAATGACTGATTTGGTAAATAATGACTAAATTAGTACATTTCCCCGACCACAATTATTTGATGTGCTGAGGTTGACAGGTGTGCTATAATGGAGTCTCACATTTGTATGTTTCAAAGGCTACCTCCACAATAGCAGTTGCCATAGTAACTTATTAAGATCCACTCTAGAGCGATGTCCTGACATAACTAGATCCAGAAATTTGAAGTAGAACATCATAGATGGGGAAAAAACTACAAAGAAAGACTATTTAAAGGTGCTGTTTCAAAAAAACTAGAGCAAAAAAATGTTTATTAGAAATTACATTTTTAAATATAGACCTTAGAATCATTCGTCTGTCAGTTCATGTTCATCAGAAGCTGAGAATATAAAAAGTTTTTATTTTTTTTATTTTTTTTAAGTTTGAAATAGTAGTATGGTGTCTAAAAAAATGATGGAGCTTTGCTTTACAGCATACAATAATTCTGCTGTTGGGAGCTACATAAAGAAGCCTACTGGGACAAGTTCTGTAGGGAGAGGAGGAGAGTAATTAAATTAGAAAATATAAAAGAAATGGCCCAGATCTCACAACGTTTTACCTCACAATTTAGCTCGGAGGGCAGGATGGCTCTTCTTTTGTTTCATTCTTCCTTAAACCAGCTATTTCATCTCTTTTGTAATTTCTCTCCCCCTCTTTAGGGGAAAAATAGCACAAGGTAGGAGAAGAAAGTAGGTCGGTGGCTGAGAATTGATTGATGTGATGTTGCTAAAGTCTGATTTTCATACTTCCACTTAAAAAAAAAGCCTGTTCCTATATATATCTAAATTCCCCTCATCATTCTTAATTCTTGAAGAGCCTTTTAAACCTTCATGTTCTGTGAATTAACGTGTAGAGCTTACATTAGGTTACATCACAACATCAAAAGAAAGAGGGTTGAGTCCAGGTGTCACAGATCTCAAGTGATCAGTGTTTTGTTTCCATATCAGTGTTTAAGTACCAGTTTCATTTTTTTGGCCCTCAGGTACACTTGGCCTCCATGTCATAGAGCTGCAACAATTCACTCATGATGGTCTCAATCTGAGTCTTGGTGATGTCCGCACAAACAACCTGCAGGGAAACAAGCAAACAAACAAACAAACAAAATCAACCATCAATGCAGATCCCAGAGCTATTTTACCTGCACCCTATATCTGAGATGACAACTAAATATTATTTCTGAGGTAATTAATAATAGTTGTGTTGTGGTGTTCTTGCAGTTTAGTGAAACAACTGCTGGGTCATTCCATGTCAAATCAAATTTCGAAACTTTCCCCGTTCACATTTTTTATTTTTTTTCCATATTTTTTCTGAAGAAAGTCAAACATAAATAGTGATGAAAGCTAAAATATTAAATGTAATGGATGAATATTGATTGAGCAATCCACTATTTTGCAGAGCGGGGTCAAAATGATCATTTTCCCCTGAGATTTGGAGCCAAATTACAGGGGGGTAAAAATGACTTTAGAAAGGTGGCAGCATCATTATTTTATTTTTACACATAGGTTGGTCTATTAATTATATCTGTTCACTTTAGCAATCATTGTTGCATTATATGCCAATGGTGCCTATTCAAAAATAGGTAAAAGCAGTTTTCAAGTGTTTTTTTGGCATGTCTGTAACTCAAGCAGTATTAAATATATATTAACATCCTTTTAAATTTTGGTTCTTAAAAAAACTTCTTTTGGAATCTTCATTTTGCAGGCCATATATGGTTTAATTCCACAGATATTAGGATCTTGATATGGGTCAAAGAGTAAATTTTCAATTGTCAAGAACCAAATGTGGGTCATTTTGCATACATATAATACTTGTTTTCCTTTTAAAGAGGAATGTCCAAATTATTGAATATTACACATTTTCAATGTTCAAAAAAAAAAAAAATGTTGAAACTAGAAATGCAGCTCGTTTCCCTCGATCAAAAACATTTGCATAGAACATACCCATCTGAGTGCCAAAAATACACACAAAAAAGTCAAGTTGTGGCACATTTAAGGTCTCTTACACTTGAAATAGTTCATCCTGGGTAATACTAAACGCGGGTAAATGGGATCCTGGGTTTCTTATTCCATGTTTCACACTGTTCGTACTTTACCTGGAGTTAACAATTAATCCTGACATATCATACTATACATACTGAAAGTCTGAGTTACTGGTCTTATTTGCACATATGCAGTGTCAACAGTCATGACTGGATAAACACAAAATCACATTTGGTTTTCAACCATTGAAAATGGGTAAAATTCAACAATTTGGACATGGAGATATTTTTAACACTTCTTGAGTTACAGGCAGGTAAATAAAAAGAAAATTTTTGGCACTCAGACAGGTATGTTCTATGCAACTGTTTTGATATAGGGAAGCAAGATACATTTCTACTTTCAATAATGTTTGTTCTTCAGACGTTCTTCTTTAAATACAGTAAAAAACAAAAATGCATAGTTTAAATGCATAAAAACTAAAAGCTCACAGGCATACATTGACTATAACATTATAATTACTTATTAATATTTAATTGGTTCTCTCGTTTTTGCATGTGTTCATCAATGTATGACATCCTGGCCAGAATTATATCTGCATATTGTGGCATGTTTCATTGCGTTATCACAAATAAATCAAAGGACTCCAAACACAACTATGCAAAATGCTTACAGTTTTTTTAATTTAATAACATTTGAAAAAAGGGGGAAGATGTCGATTTTCCTAAGCTGGACCTCACTTTTGGTTTACACTTTAATTTATTGGCTTAAATATAATAACCTATTTTACTTAACAGACAAATAATGATAACATAAAATAAAAAAAAAATAAAAAAATCACATTTATGACCACCAATATACAGCACTGTGCAAAAGTCTTAGACACGTTAAAGTTTTCAACCCAAAAACCTGTGTGGAGCATATCGGCTCTTGTCAGACTCCTTTTGTATACAAAAATCTCACTGGATTATTACACTTAATGGCAAAAGGAATGTGTGGAAATGTAAACTGATATTTCTTACTGACACACTACAGCAAAAGATATAAATTATTGGCTTAAAACTTTTTTGTGTGTGTGTCTGTGTGTGTGTGTGAAAATACTAACATGCCTGAGACTTTTGCACAATACTGTATATGGATAAAATTTAATCTGATTGGCTGGCTTCTAAGAGCAATGGAGTTTTCTGTACAACCATTTGCAGACACTGCCAGACTTATTTGAATCCATTTTCCACATCATTATTTTGGCACAAGTCAGATATTCCTGCACTAAACAACACATAAAGCAAAACAAACTGAGGTTGGCCGCTTTATATGCCAGTCAGATGCTCTCTTCTTGTCTAAAAATATGATTATTGGCCAGAATAAGATAAAATGAGTACCAGAAATTATGCTGCAAGACTACATAGCTTCTATGATTGTCTAGAAAAACAAATCGTGCCTTAAATTGGGAATACAAAGTCTATTGAATTCATGTGATAGCACTTAACAGAATTCTAGGAAACTGAAGCAAAGCAAGTGGCTTTGAAACATATTAAATGGTTTGGTTCTTTCTTTTTAAATATTACTTGGGGGTGTCACCAAGGGAACTTGTGTGAAGGACAAAGCTATTTCTCTCAGCCTAGGCAGCAACCATTAGGTGCCCCTATTGCCATGGGAACAACATCCAGCACTTTAAAGGTTACTGCAATTGTGGCTCAATTGATGCCTGATTCAGCTCTGGCACCAGTAAGACTCAAACTAGTCAACGTTCAGTCTCAGTGACTCAATGCAGACACAGCATGACCCAAATGCTGCCGGACATTTTATGTTTTTCACCACATGAAACTGTAAAACTCCTACCTGCCACCACTCTAGTTCTCCTCTGGGGAGCTGCACTCCATACGTCTGGAGAGCAAGATAGAGGGAGGTGAGGGCAAGGTGTTGAGGCTCATGGCGGACACACACAGAGCCATGGTAACTGTCTTTTAATACACCCAGGGCAGTCTCTGCGATGGGGGTTCGAGACCAGGCATGGCGATTCAACAGACTCCTCACAGAAAGCAGGTAGTGCAGCAGGTACTGGGGAGCAGCAAAAAGAAGTTTGTTAGAAGGGGCAAATTAGTTGGAGAAGGTAGAAAGATAAGAGTAATGTTGCAACAAATAATTAATAAAATTGTTAACATTTGAGAATGAAAATAATAAATCAATCCATTAAGTCTTGGCATTGTGCGTAACTTCTGCCAGTGACAACACTTTAAAGGCTTAGTTCACCCAAAAATGAAATTTCTGTCATTAATCACCTTCATGTCGTTCCAAACCCGTAAGACCTTCGTTCATATTTTTGATGAAATCTGAGAACTATCTGGTCTCCGATAGACTGCAACACAACATCCACGCTGTTTACATAGTAAACACAGTGCAGTGCTTCCGGGTTCTACGTCAGAACGCCGACTCATTATTGTCCAGCTCCTGCGTCAGCATCACACACATGCATCATGGTGTTCACATGAACAGCGTCGGCCAACACTGAGCTGCCGTTCTGATGTAGAACCCGGAAGCCTGCACTGTGTTTACTACATCAACTGCGTAGAAGACGAGAAAAAGAAGAAATTGTTGAATAAAGCTGTTATTTTTGTTCGTTTTTTGCGCAAAAAAAGTATTCTTGTCGCTTCATAACATTAAAGGTTGAACCACTGCAGTTATGTGGACTATTTTAATGATGTCTTTACTACCTTTCTGGGACTTGAAATTGGTCGTTGTGTTACAGTCTATTGGAGACTGTATAGATAGCTCATGGTAATAATACATAATACAGATAGCTCACGGATTTCATCAAAAATATCTTAATTTGTGTTCCGAAGATGAACAAAGGTCTTACGGGTTTGGAACGACATGAGGGTCAGTCATTAATGACAGAATTTTCACTAATCCTTTAACAAGGAAAAATTAATAAAAGAAATGAATAAAAGCAATAGAATTGAATAAATTCAAATATGAAAGATTTTGCATACACCAGTATAACATATTATAGTTTGTATTAATATTTTCAGTTTTGTAAATATTACTATTTAGTATTCATTCATTTATACCTTTATTTTAGTTTCATTTATTCATTTTAATGTTTCAACTTATTTTCGTTTAGTTTCAGATTTCACATTATATTTATATCTCAATGTTGTATATTTATGCTTTAGAGTAGTGAAAAGTGCATGTCTGTGGAAAAAAAGCTTACATTTTACAGTTAAATGTGGCATTCGATTTAGCAAAACTAGTTCTTTACGTCATAATTGTAAATTGATTACAGTAGAGCATTAGTTATTATTTTACACACAAGGTACAGTATACATTCTATAGACTTCAATTTGCAAACCATCCAATAGTTCACCCAAAAATGAATTCTGTCATCATTTACTTAGCCCATGTTATTTCAACCTATACAACTTTACTTTTCTCTGGACAACAGATATACCGTGGATACAAAAAAAAGCTAGGCTAGTTAAGAACCATCACATTCATTACCTTGTGTGGATGCTCAAAGGACACTTGGAAGTTAAGCTGCCGAAGGATGAGGAGCTCACACTGCACTATACTGTCCCTCAACTCCCAGAACTTCCCATCCAGTTCCAGTGGTTCACTGTCTGGGTGAAAATACCTGGATCGAAGAAAAAAAGAACACGTGAGCTAGTATGCATTGAGCTTGAAAACTAAACAGCTATTTAATATCCCCTTTTATACCTGTGACAGACATTGATTATATCTCTTGTCCTGAGATGCTGCTCTTCTACTTTGCCTGCAAGGTAGATGGCAGACATGGCCACTAGGTAAGGCTCATACACCTGCAGACTGGCAGACTGGAAGAACCTGTGATACAGCACACATGCTGTAGCCATAGGCACAGATCTCATGCCTAACTTCACTCCTACAGATGTGGAAAACATTGGATGCACTTAATTAGAAACTAAAAGCAATTCAACCTTTAACAATGATAATGAACAAGCAGTTCATACTTATACTTCTGACAGTTATTGAACTTAAAAACAAATCTCTAAATATTTCAGATTGCGAATTGCAAATACCAGTCTCGATGATAAACCGGCAGACTCTGAAGTGTATTTTGGAGTCCTCGACATATTCAGCACTTCCTCTGCCTCTCGCCTCATTGACAGCTGCAGATGTTGACGCCTGCGTGCTCATTTTACGTCTTGCAACAAACTGGTTATAGCTTCAAAGCGTATTATTCAGTTTAGACTTACTGTTTGTGTGCATTTTACAACGTAACAACTACATAGTACTATTCGTGCGCATAAAGCTTGAGACTTTACTTCGGCCGATCGTTAAGAGACCAACGTAGTGCTCCAATGGTCTACAGCGCCCCCAAAGTACGGGAAGATAAAACAAAAAATAAATATTTATTTTTATTTAAACTATTATATAAAAATATTAAAGTTGATTTTGACACTTAAAAATAGCCACTTTCACAAGAAACTGTCTTAAACAGTCAAAGAGCACAAAAAAGGGAACTGGTTTAAAACGTTTAAAAGTATAATTTTACTGACATTTTAAGAGGTTGCTAGGAGACCACTGCCAACACATCCGTGCGGAAAGATGTCGACTAGTTACTCTGCAAACCAGGTCATTATTCTACAATGTTATTTTATTTTTTGATTATGATATTGAATAACCTTGACATATAACATGTTTATTATTATTTCTGCAGTATGAAAGCGCCTTTAGGTCGCAAAAGCTCCAGAATTGGACCATCCCAAAACATTTCAAGGAGGTAACGTCAAAGTCATTGAGCAAGGAATTTGGTCTCTTTTTTCCCACACAGAAATCTTTCGTAACATTATAAATGTCTTAACTGTCACTTGATTAATTTAATGCATCCTTGATAAGTATTGATTTCTTTCAGAATATCTTACTGACCCAAACGTTTTAACTGTAGTGCAGGCTACATTTTACTGTTACAGAGCATTTCCATTAGGCAAAACAATGAACAATGCCACTGTTATTAAACTTTAAATGCTAAAACATGCACGTCAATCAAACAGAATGCATCAACATTATAAATGTCTTCACTTTTTATAAAGAAAAATTTATTATTGGCTTCAAGAGTAGTTTTTTCTTTAAATGAAGCAGTTACACAAAATGGAGTGGTGGATCCAAAATGGTCAATATTCATATTTATGTTAATCATTTGTGGCTTATGATTTATCAATTTTACTTTTAATTCCATATATTTATGTGCTCCTACTTTATATATTAATTCTCATATTTTCAAGTATTTACACTTTATTGTACTCTTGTGGTCATAATTCTTTTACATTTCAGAGTATGTATGCTTGTTATGTTCAATTGTTCTTTAAAGTGTTCCAGTGTGACTGGTCACGTCAACACGTTTGTGGTTAGATATTGGACGCCTGCCAAGTACTGCAGAAGTGATGTTTTTCAGAATTAGTTGCTCATTTGAATCCAATCAAAATACGTCTGTTTCTATTTCTGCTGACATTCGATAATGTAAGATTTGCACAATACCCTTAAGGGATAAATCCATTGACCTTTCTCATTAACGAAAACAAGGTCTGAGTAAAGTTCCATATGTTTAAGTTATAAAACTGACTGAGTTATTGATAGGGTAGCTTTTCCCTCCTTTGCTCTCCTTGGCTTCTGCTTCTTCTCTCTTATCTGCAAATGTCTTAATTATTGTTCTTTTTGATCTTCATCTATTAGATACAATACTCTGGATTTTATAATACTCTAAATTTTATTATTAACTATTAATAACTTCTTTCTGATTGTTACTTTACCTTTTGGTTTTATTCAATATTTTCATTATCGATTAAAGTTTGCGTGTGAGGCTAAATTTAATTTAAATGAATAAATATTTTTTCTTCAACATCATCTACAGCCTGGATCTCATTTTCTCAAGTTTTTGCATCATGGAGGGAATGTTGTTCATATTACAAATGCATGTGTTTGGTCTATTTACTTATTTTTTTGTTACTCAAGAGACCATCAGCAGCAGAAGGCCACACTACATTTATAGCCACAGACCGTGGCCATCTTCTACCTGGTGTGAGAAAAAAGGTTTGCTTGAGGATTTACATGAGTTGCATTAAATGTAATCATCAAGCTTATGAATTTTTGCAACATACATTTTTCTATTTATAAATAATTTCATTATTAGAGTGGAAGTGCATGGCCAGCATTCCAAGGCACATGGGATTTACCTCGCCAAATCCCCCCTGCTTCCATAAACCCCACTGCCCGCTCACAAGAGGGACAGGATCGCCTCCAGACCTGGGGAAGGATTACATTTGCCACAAATCAGGCTCATGAGGCTATCAACAGATCCTCTCACAATGTGTTGGTGGGTATTTAATATCGCTAACTTATGATGTTGTTATAAAAAAATGACACCGTTTATGAATTCTGACAAAAACAATATCCTTACAGGAAAACATAAATGTGGAACAGCCTGCCGAAGAGTCAGAAATACCTGTGAGTGACCCAGACCAAAATGAGAGGCCCAAATCACAGAATAGCCAAGATAAGTCTAGACCAACAAGCCAACAAGCCCAGTCTAACCCAGTAAACCTTCATGAAAACCAAATGCAGTCTAGACCAGGAAGTCACCACAGCCAACAGGCTCCATCCAGACCAGCCACTCAGGAAAGCCAAGCTGGGTTGAGACCACCAACCCAGAACAGCAGACCTGCATCTCTGCAGAAATAACACCAATTTGAATCAGATCCCCTGCATGGGCAGTTATAAAAGTTCTTCCATGAAATGGCATTATATAAGTGTAACACTTCTTTGAAAAACACTTACTTTACAGATATTATTTTTGTGTTTCCGTTGATTTATAACTGTCCTCTCCGTTTGTGCAAAATGTGTGTGTGTCAGAACACATTAACTGAATTGTTTCAATAAAGCTAAAGCTGATTAGTTTGACTAAATGGCTTTTGTAATGGAATCTGCTTAGATGAAATGCTGCCTGAGTGCAGGGTCAAGTATCACCAGAAAATATATCAGAGTACCTGATATATCTGTATTTTAATAATATTCTTAAAAAAGATAAAAACATCATTAGAGATTTTTAATATTTTTTCTTTATTTGCTCAATAATGCACTGACAAACCTGTAGGGCCCATACAACACAAAATCAGCTTGATTCACTAGTCATCGGTTAATGTTTTTGGTGCCTGGAAGTAAATGAGTGATTTTGGGTAGCAGACACTGAAAGCTTGGGAAACCAAAGTTGAACTTACAGTGATGGTTCACCAAAAAATTAAAATTCTGTCATTGTTTACCCATCCTCATGTCATTCCAAACCTCTATGACTTTCTTTTTTCTGTGGAACATAAGAAGGTATTTTCAGAAATGTCAAATTTTTGTCCTTACAATGGAAGTCAATGGTCACCAAAATTGTCTGGTTACCAACATTCTTCAAAATATCTGCTTTTGTGTTCTGCAGAAGTAAGTCAGTCATACAGGTTCGTAACAACATGAGGGTCAGCAAATGATGACAGAATTTACATTTTTGAATCAATTACCCCTTTATGAATCCCTCTAAGTCAGTCACAGTTCCTTAGGTGAGGGCCCAATACCCTTGTTAAAACATTTTTCCACTCTCTGTTGATAAACGTACAATAAAACAGCTGCATGGTCAACTCACAATGTTACAATGTTGTCGATGTGTTTATTTACAAGATAACAGTAATACCAGAGGCAAACTTCAATGTAACTCACACAGATGGAAATG
>RJVU01069130.1:4045042-4065003 GCA_003731715.1 Anabarilius grahami
AGTCATCATAGCCAAAAAAATACACATTCAAATCAACAAATTGTCTGACCAAAAATGACATGACAAGAGTAGGTCACATCTAAACTGTTAATATCAGATGTAATAGTGTTCTCAAGCTAGAGACTATTAGGCATCACAGTAGTTTAACACTAATTCCAAATATCTGATAGAAAACTATATACTTTAATAAATATATATATGGTATACCAGGGTCTTGCAAATATGCTAGGATGAAATATATTTTTACCTGCCACATGCATTTATTTACAAAAAGCTACACTTTTTGTAGTTTTAATACAAAGGCAAAAGTTATCAGTTGGTCATACTAATAATTGTGTATCAAAATCAGAATACATACACTGATCTTTAAACAGACTCTTTGAAATGTATATCTAGGTTTGAAATATGCATACAGCAAGATATGCACCATGTCACATGAGCACCTTCAGACTATCATTTACAGAAAATTATTTAATCTTTCCTAATAGCATGTAGTGGAAAAATGTCAGTGGATCTGCTAATATAATGTGCAATGCGATTTTATTAAGAACTTGTCTGCCGCCGATATCTTTGTTCTTCAAATGTAGCTTATACTCAAGGATTGTATTTAATACAGAGCGCCGTTTCATTTATATACTGAAAAAGTGCCATGATGGTGATACAACCAATATTTTTGACTAACAAATAAAATTCTTGCTGCTATATTACTAACCATAAAAGTAACCATTACCCATTTACTGTTTATAAAATCTTAAAATGTCAACTAACACCGTACACTAAATTCACGCCTTCAACCTAAACCATCAAATCTATTCAATTTAACAGAAACATATTCCTGAATTCAAATAATAGAAGTCTGTAAAGATTGTAAATATTTTTGTCACTTTATATGCTTATCCCAATGATTGTCTACAACCAAAATGGAATCCAACAAAGGCACCACACAATACCTAAAATAATTAAACTCTTTTACACTGTATCATAAAACTATTAATAGGTATCTGAGCAGCTAAAAGAGAAAATAAACCAGCGCTCACTATCAAAGATCACACCTTTCTAAGTTTGTACAATTAGACCAAAAATAGACCACAGTGATACACATCTGCTCAAGCACTAGATCAAAAAGCAGTGTGTGCTGATTAGATATTAAAAGAAGAGAAAAATAGATAAACATGTGGAATGAGCACTGAACTCTAGTATTAATAACAGTGGTGTGCAGTAATAATGCTTTTGGCTGAGTCATGGCATGTTGATAAGAGACTGGTTCAAGGGTAAGAAAAGGCACAGAAAAACAGACCCACACAGTGGGATGAAGAGCAGCAGCTGGCAGCAGGTCGGCTCAAAAACACACGGGACTTGCACAGGTACGTCGATAGGTCACTTTCGAGAGTGTTTACAACTTAACCCATTCTGATACGACTCCTACATCAAAACGAGATCTTCAGCAAATGATTCCAGACTTGTGCAAATGTCACCATATCAGCAGCTGAGCAATATTCAGAGATGGCCGAACAGTTTCAGTCAACTTTTAGTGGAATGAACTTATTTGCCAAGTAGCAATGCTTCACGATATAAAACAAAGCGCAAACTGGTATTCCCTCCATTGTCTGTTAATAACTCACCCTGTGAAGTGTCTGTGGAAACTCGATTGTCAATATCATCCTACTTCTTGCTTCACAGGAGCTTTTTTAACAACACTTGAACTTTCATTACTGGCTTTCAAGTGGGTGGGCTCTACTTTTGTGGAATTAGTGATGGCCACACCCACTTTTTTAGTTTTAGTCTTGTTAGTTGGAGCAGGTTGTGGCTGTGACTTCCGGGGAGGAGCCTTCAAAGTGGGATGGTGTGGATGATCCCCAATGTTGACAGACAAATTGGTGTACAATGGCTCCAACTCTTTGGACAGGAGCTCATAAGTCAGTGAGTTCAGTCCATCTGAGCGCCAGTTCAGCCTTGTGCGCTTCAGCAAATCAAACCTACGAGAATCAAGTCATGAAGAAGAACTGACTCAATAAACAGACTGAACAAATGGATAAAATAGTAAATCAATCAATCAATCTATAACAACATTATTATATTATACTATAAAATGTGTAATATAATATAATATAAAATATACAACAGTTCATTCTGGTTCTCGAATTTGATCGGCTGGGAGGTCTTTCCAGCCAACTAGAGTGCTGCTTTTGTACGTTTGACTGAACTGTTTGCTTGTGTTTATTTCCTATTTTACTTATACTGTTATAATTTTTTATATAATAACATGCATGAGATGGCGGCAAAGACTGTCTTTATGAGTGAGTCAGTCAGTCGCAAAGACTTTTATATTGAAATGGACTGAAACAAGGAAACAAGGACGTTGTTTTTACTTTAAACATTTTAAGAGACGCAACTGACAAATGCATTGACTAGCGCTGTCATGGGAATGTCTTAAATGTTAAAAGGACAAAGACAAAGATATCGCTTTCCTCAGCGGACATTCAAACTGATTTTGTGATTATGAGTATAAGATTGACCTGAAGAATATCAGCTAGATGCAGGTAATGCACTTGCTTAGTCGATCTCTCTCTCTCTCATAATACTCTACCCTATATATAACAATGAGTTTCAATGAAGCAATTCAATGATTCTTCATTACTAGTTTCTAAAGTGACGTTTTAGAATTATTAACGAAGGCTTGGGCTCAACTGTTAAACTGTCAACTTGAGATTTGAATCTGTGGCGGAAGGAAGTACTTCCTCACTAAAGAGGGTTTTTAAAGGCAATCCGTTGTTGTTTCTTATTTACATACTCGTGCCACCGAACTGTTGTATAAACGCAATATCACACTCATAGCCATGCGATATGGCTATATATCAGCACGCTGTGATTACCAACGGCACTCGGCCTGATATACAGTCATATCGCATGGCTACTCGTGTGATATTACTCATACAATATAAATTGCCATGTGACATCACCTTCTTGGGTTCTGCTCATTACCCCGATCTCCTTTATGTTTGATCATCTTATAATGACCAATGGCCAAAGGGGGACGCATTATCTTCATCCCAGAGAGACGGACTCTAAAGGCAAAACCACAGGGCAAGTACAAATAGTAAAACAGTATATAAGAAAAAAAAAAAAAAACATGGTATGAATTATCAAAAGGACAGAGACAAAAGAGAGAGCAGCACAAAGAACAGCAGGAAAACCATTTCCAGCAGAGTCCGCAAGGTGGGCCAGATGGATGTGAACTAACTAGAAAACTACTGTTGTTGAGGATTCTTATGTAAGAAGGTTCTAAACACAACTCAAAATCCCCAAAAGGTCCATCTAAAGTTGGTGAGTCTAATCCAGCTTTTAAATACTTAAAACTTTGGGTTCTTGCCTCTGGAGCAGCCATCTGAGTCATCAGGCAAGGATACTAACTGACGGTTAATTATGCGACAGTCAGGTTTGCAAATCACCATGAGCTGATATGCCCTTCAAAATGATCTCCAACAACACGTAACGTCAGTTTTCCCAAAACACAAAGCCAGCTCCTGGATTATCTCCACTAAAAATACTTTTTTCGAGAACTAGATTTGATCTGTACCCTAAAAATTTGCTCATGGTAAATCAAACCGTGTACGCATATTAAACTACAAAGAATATAAAAGACACTTATAGACTCAGGTGCTGCCTTGTCAAAGACGTTCAGCAGCAGGCAGAGGTGTCATGCCCATTCAAAGCGATTTCTGAGCCAAATGGAGTTTGAATGCAACTTCCAAAATATTTTTACATTTGATAATTCAGTTTCAAGGTTATTGTAGATACAAAATTATTAATGCCCCAAAGTCATCACCTTTTGCTGAATTTCGCCGTTTTGGAGCCAAAATATTTAGCCTAAATTATGTGATTTTTACATTTGATAATTCAGTTTCAACTGGTTGTTCATATGACAACATGAAGCTAAACATTATTTATTTAATACTGCTTAATACTGTTATTTAATATATAGTTCAAGCCAACTATTGTCTTGCATTTATGTCACCTCTAAAAAGACTGAAAAGTCAGTAAAAAGTCTATGCAAACACATTTAATTTTTGCATTTCTTTTTACAAATACACCTTCCTCAAAAGAATTGTTAATGGAAATAATCTTTAGGGTTTAAAACTATAAAGAACATGTGTTTCAAATCCTTAACACTATCCACTACACCTAACTCATTCTGGTTTCAAGGCTTCAACAACTTCAGACTTTTAAGTTTCTCATTGTCAAAGAAATAACAATACTTGAATTTATAATTGAATCAAAGGCAATAATCACTGAAGTAATACTGTCATCTAAATAGTTGGAAGCCTTGAGTCCAAACTGGTGATTCATGCATGTACTTACTGGTCCCTCCTGTGGCTATGTGGGGGAGGGCATGAGGGATAGACGGATGCAGTGAAAATGAGAATAATGACAAGAGACCAATGAGAAAGTGAACTGAAAACAAAATGATAATGGAGAGATGTGCAATACAAATGCTTAATAGGATGTAGATGTGCCAGTTTATTTGATCTGTACTACATTTCAGGCTGTTTTATGCTGAAATAACTCATGCAAATGCATCATAAACCGTATTCTGCCATCCTCACCGAGCTGCGATGTCATCGTCCTCCCCTCCCCAGCCCCAATACTGGTTTGGAAAGCCGTTCATTTTAAGGTACTGCTCTGGAGTTACAGCAGACACCCCTCCGAAGTACTGAGAGTATGGAAGCCTGCGGTGGAGTCAGAGCATGATTTGGTGAGGCACAGAGGAATAAGGTCATCTGTCTCTTCATCAATCATTCCATCTGAAGTGTCACAGCTTCCCCTGCAGTTTAATGTTAGTCTGTACGTCTGCATTACGGGTGGACGGAAAACCTGGACCTCTTATAAAGTAACAAAGAATGCTGATGAAGTTTGTGTTTTAATAACTCAATGTTCTGAACTACTTTGTAGAATAGCATACTACCATATTACTATTTCTGCAGTATATAGTATGTACAGTGTATAGTATGCAATTTTTTCTACGCACTGAATAATCATATGACCTGCTGCATTTGGCAAAATGTGCTGTATACAACAAGGCTAGGTAAAATAACCCACAATGCAATAAGCGCAAGGTGCAATCTTTTAAACTTTTCCATGACTCATTTTAAACTGCTGCCAAATGTAAAAGAAAAACACAAACTTAGACAACAAAACTATATATAATCTGTATAACCATGAATGTGATTTCATTGCATTTCCATGTGATCTTTGTAAAAATGAGAAAAAAAGGATTGTAAAAGCAACTGATGTGTGTGTTGAGTGAAATACACTACTGTCCAAATGTTTGAGGTTGGTAAGATTTTTTAAATGTGTTTAATGCTCAACAAGGCTGCATTTATTTGATGAAAAACACTATTAAAATTTTAAATAACGGCTTTATATGTTAAAATATTTTAAAATGTTTAATTTATTTGGGCAAGGCTTATTTTTCAGTCTTCCAGTCTTCAGTGTCACATGATCCTTCAGAAATCATTCTGATATGCTGATTTGGTGCTTATCAGCGTATCATTTCTTATTATTTATATTAATGTTAAAAACAGTTGTACTGCTTAATGTTTTTGTGTAAACTCTGATACTTTCTTTTCAGGATTGTTTGATAAATAGAAAGTTCAAAAGATAAATCTTTTGTAACATTATAAATATCTTCACTTTCACTTATGATCAATTTAATGCGTCACTCATTGCTGAATAAATGTAATAATTTCTTTACAATAATCTTACTGATCCTAAACTTTTAAAAGGTAGTGTAACTGTGATCGCTCACTCAACCTGCCCTCCAGAGATACCTTGTACACCTGTTCTAAATTCTTTAGTGCTATTCATTTAATTTTTGAGTGATAGCTAGATGAGCTGCTGCTATGTATCTTTCTTCCTAATCTATCTGTATTTCTACCCAAGGACTAACTCTCTGAGTCATGTCTGAATGCTTTACAGCCTTCAGTGGATTCATCACAGAGAGGTCCTGATGCTGTCCTCAGCCTTGGTGGACTGAATATATGGGTTATTTTCTCTGCGATCTTTCCATTCTTAGTGAATGTTTATATCTAGGTGGACATTGTGGCTGCAGAGTACAGAAATGCAGACTCGGTGACCTGAAATGTGCAGACCTGTATGTCAATTTAGAGGACCAGACCCATGAGTTACTGCATACACCTGTGTCAGCACTAATAATAAATGAACTACATAGTCTATTTTACCATGCGTGAAGAGAATGAACTTTTTGTTTCTAGAAGTTCTCTAAGATTTAGCCTATTGTATTCTACAGACTGTAAAAATAGTTGTTTGAAATTGTTGTGAAATTTGACAGTCTGAACATTAACCACAGCAATTTTGGAGTCTCTAACCCAAACCCTCTAGCGCCACCAACTGTCCAAAGTTGCACTAATGTTTATGCTAATAACTTTTAAACCGTAAGGGCTAGAAAATTTTTTGATGAAATTTTTTCCGCCATTTTGAATTTTCTGAAAACATACATTTTCAAACTCCTCCTTGATTGTTTGTCTGATTTTCATGGAAACGAACCAGATCATCTTCAGACCAATGCCGACACAAAAACATGGAATTCAAGTTGATTAGTCAAACCATCTTTGAATACGATGCAAACGAATTTGACAAAGACCACGCCAAAATGGACGTGAGGCTATATCTCCGCAATGCTTTAGTGTATTCTGACCCAACTTTGTGTGCGTTATAACCATGACCTGAGGCTACCTGCACAGTTTCAGCACAGTGCCACTTAAAGCTACAGTTCGTAAAATCTGCCACTTGAGGGCGCACTACCAAAACAATAACAATCGCGTGGTTTGATGACGCTAAGAAGGTGCGTGGAATGATGGGATTTGTTGTCTTCTACCCAACCGCTGACGGCCATCAATCCGACGGAAAGATAAATCATGGATTTAACGGATGAGGTAAAGTTTTATAAATGTTGTGTTTGATGTCATAGTTTTATTATATTGAATTAGACCCGAGTAATGGAAGGTTTACATCGAAATTTTTAGTCATAGATGTTAGAATGTTTGTCCAATTCGATGGTGTGATAACACAGCACAGTTTCAAGTGTTCAAATCAATAATAATAAATGTTATTTTGAACTTACCAATATCATTTGCAATAATAATTGATTCATATTTCTGTATAACACTAACTGACTAACTGTATTTATTTACATTGTTTAACTTGTCAGGTGAAATAAGGCAGTGTAAATAAATCAGTAAATAACCAATTGCAATAACACTGCACCTGCATAAACTTTAGTCTTCAAGAAAACACATTTTTAATATATAAAATAAAGCATGATGAATTGCAACTTCATTATGACCTAAGAATATGCACTTCACATAGTTATGTAAACTATTAAAAACATTTGATATATTTTAAATTGTATATAAACGATTACCACTTGTTCAACAAATATATACACTCGTGTACATTCAAACATAATAATTGGGCATACATAGCAAACGCGAGTTCAACGATTTGAGCGAGTAGATTACATACAAATTCAATGCAAAGACGCGATCAGACTATGGATCAGACGCGTCCTCGCGCGGGTCTAGAGATGCGATGCCCTGCGTTTGACGTGTATGCCTCTTGTCCCAAACTCTTCTTGGGTCGTTTGGTTGGCCCGTACGCTTACGTTTACGGGAGCTGTCCTTGTCGACAGAACCAGCGGGAAATGGTAAACAGTAATTATGTTCCATAAATAAGTAACACAATCCACCATAAAACGTGCAAGAAGTAAATAAGGAACTGCTTGAAGCAAGCTAGTGGTTTGCTGGACGCTAGACACTACTTCCGCATTTGTCCACGACACTGTTGTCATGTGGTTTCTACGTCAGTAAAGGCGGTAACAAAGGGTAACTGACGTCATTGACAGGCGACTGCACTGCCCCGTGTCACTGTTTAGAATGGGAATTTTCTCATGATTTAGAAGTAGTTGAAAACATTAGAGATATTGTTAGTAATCAGCTGGACAAAATATATAACACTAGCCTAGTGGTTTTTGGATATTTTACTGCAAAAATATTACATATTGTACCTTTAATGGTCAGGAGAAATGAAAAATTTCTATTTTAATAACTTCTGAACAATTTGGCCAAAAATCACAAATCACAAATTGTAATGAAATACTAATACAAACAATGCTAACAGCTTTAGATTAATTTTGCCTATTGTAATGAAGCTGTTCTTAATAGACTATTTTGCTATAGTTGGCCGAACTTCCTGTCCACCATTTAGATTTTCTTTAAAAAAAAAAATAAAATTTTCGAACACCTCCTAGGCCATTGCTCCAATTTTCAAGAAAATTAGTTTCAGATTATCCTAAGAGAATGCTGACAAAAAATATGAAATTCAAGTCAATTCGTCAAACCGTACTTGATTAAGTCACGAACAAATTTGATGAACATGCCATGCTATATCTCTGTAACGCTTCAGCATATTCTAACCAAACTTGGGAGTGTATTATGACAAACATGACCTGAGGCTACCTGTATAGTTTCGGCATTGTGCCACCTAGTGGTCAAGAGACATGAAAAATTTGTATTTTTGCTTATAAATTTTGAACAATTTGACCAAAATTAACGTAACTGTATTCTTTAGATTCTGTGCAGCATGTATATTGTAAACTGGTCTTAATAGATTCCTTAGGTCATGCCAAGAACATAGATACCAAATTTACCATAGTTGGCCCAACTTCTTGTTCACAATTTAGATTTCCTTTAAAAACCTTCTTTTTCGAACTCCTTCTAGAATGTCTGTCCGATTTTCACCAAATTGGAATAAGATCATCTTCAGCCCATGCCGGCAAAATGTTATGGATTTCATGTCGATAGATGAAACTGTTGTCATGTCATATGTTTCACCTCATCAATGAATGTGATGGCATAATGCCAAACTGCATCTGAGAGGCTGTATCTCTGGAAAGATTTGATATATTGATACCAAAAGTAATAAGCAATTATTTCGCATTACAAGTGATTATACATATGGGCTTTCAACCATTTTGCTTAAAAATGTCTCCAAATGTCTTTACTCATTTTTGAAGTTGGTCTGATGCTTGTTGCCTTGATTTTTAGCTCCTCGTTCTGCCTCTGTGGTGCTGCTTGCAGTTATATTTAAAAATTGTTGTCCTTTTATTTGTTTTGAAATTGCTTGATTTTAACTGAAAAACATTTTTAGTATTTTTTTTAAATATTATTTATTTACTTAATTTACACTACCATTCAAAAGTTTAAAGTTAATCAGAAATGTTTCTTGAGCAGCAAATCAGCATATCAGAATAATTTTCTGAAGGATCATGTGACACTGAAGACTGGAGTAATGATGCTGAAAATTCAGCTTTGCCATCACAAGAATAAATTACTTTTTAAATTTTTAAATAGAAAGTTTATTTTGTAATAATGTAATGTATTTTTGATCAAAGAAATGCAGTCTTGGTGAGCATAAGTGACTTCTTTCAAAAACAAAAACAAAAAAAATCTTACCAAACCCACACTTTTGAACAGTAGTGTATATTGTATCTAACTTAGACACTGTTCAGCTACCCAACAAATATAAAATTAGGGAAATTATAAAATTAGATAAAATAAGAGAAATGGTTCGTAAACAAAAAATCCAGTCATAGTGGGTAGGGTACCTGTATCTGAACTTGTCCATAGCCACGGAGAGGTGTGTAGGATACTGGGAGTGGCAGGTGTAGGTATTGTGGTCATTCTCAGGTAGCAGGTCGACGTCATGCAGGAAAATACAGCTCCAGTCCTCCTCTTTCAGCGCCTCTCGCACTCCAACATTCAGCAACTTCGCTCGGTTAAACGTGGAGTTCCCTGACTGATAACACAGACTATGAGGAAATCAACTGTACACAAATTCATTCTTCGGCAAGAATAAAACACTAATATAGCCTGACAATAAGCTATGAGGTATGTTTACCCTTTGTCACAGCTACTTCCTCTAATTACTGCTAGGACTTTTTCCATACAATAGATGTGACAAGTCAGCGTAACGACAAACAAGAGACCTGGTGCACAATGTAAATGCCGTAGTGGACCTGCTGGCGCTGCAAAAAGGGGTGCAGATGGTAGAGCAGGGCACGGAGGTGGGTCTGGCGGTTCCGGTAGGGGACCACGATGGCTGTGTGGTGCCGTGGCTCACAGTCTGGTGGGCGGTAATGACCCCCTAAGGTCACCAAGGGGTTCTTCTCTTTTATCTCCTCTAGGGAGGGGGGTGAGGAGAGGTGGACAGAGACAGGACCCACTGGCACGAAGCAGGGGGAGAGCACACATGCACTTGTTGTATAAAATCTGTTCTACAATATCAAATTAAAGAAATTGTTTCCCTAAAATTGTAAATGATGTCATTATTGAATTACAGCATTATGTCTTTCCAAACCTGTATGACTCTCTTCTTTTTTGTTGAACACAACAGGAAAATTTCTGACTAGGGATGCACATTATATTGGACCATATCAATTATTGCACAATATCAGAGAAATGTTTTTAATTTATTGCATTGGTTGATTTCGAATATTTAATTGTTCATGCTCGTTTTAGATTACCTTTGCTGTCATCTAACACTAACTTAATCTTTAAAACACTAAGAACGTAATTTCACTGTTAAATGTAATATTTATGGAGGACTGAGAGTGACAGTTAAAAAGTAAAATTTAATAATTCAAACATAAAAATGGAAAAAAATAAATCACTTTTTTATGGGCAATATAATAGAAATATATATATTTTTAAAAGTATTTAATTCATGTTTTAAAATGTAGCTAAATCAAATATTAATGAATCATCATTAAATGGAAAAAAAATTAATTAGCATATTTAAAAATGTTTATTTAATTAATTATTTCATTTTATTTTTAGGCATTTTTAGTCCTTCATAAACATTAGCATATCTCAAAATGAATATCTGTCTCCCATACCGTATATTATACTGTTGTAATGGCTTTTTCCATACACAACTGTAAAAAGGTATTTCTGATCGTTAACCATAAAATGAAAATAACTGGCATCATCCAGAACTTTAATTCCAGAAGACATGGAATTTAGTACATTCAGTACATTCTTCAAAATAGATTTTTTTGTGATCCACAGGAGAAAGAAAGTCACAAGTTTGGAAAGATAAATTGTAAATAAATGATGATAGAATCTTAATTTTTGGGTCAACTAAACTCATCAAAGTGTGTTTAGCACACTAAAAACGGCAATGAGACTAAGTGAATGAACACATCCAATTATTGATCAATGTCTTAATCACTTCAGTGTGGATTTATATCTACCCAGCAGTGGAGAGGGCAGTGTACAGTCCCTGAGCTGCTGTTCTGGTCCACTGGGTCCTGGATGGTGGAGCAGCAGAGAGGTGAGGTTGGTGTAGACGTCATGCGGTCGAGAGTAGTCAATCTCAGGCTCGGTGGAATGAACCAAAACAGACACTAGGCCACGAAAGCCTCCCAGAGAGAAGTACAGGACAAACGCAAACTGGAAGCCCACCAACAGAGCCAGAGTGCAGGGGGAGTCCAGCGCTCGACCACAGCACACCATTATGACATCCAAAACAGAGCAGGAGTGACAGAGGAAGGGAGGATGGGAAAGTCAAAAGGGGTGGACAAGGGAGAGATAAGAGTAGAGAGATGGAGTGAGGGCGAAGCAAGATGCATGAGAGAGGGAAGAGAGGAAGGATAACGGGGTGACAAGGAGAAAATAAAGTAAGCTCAGTGAGCTAAGGGAAGGACATCTATGGCATGAGTGGGAGTCACTGGAAAAACAGAGGAAAACAAAAATCAATAGTGACAAATCCATCACATCTAACTAGAAAAGAGAACTTTAAAGCGCCAGTGTGCCCTGGATCAGTGCCAGATCTCACATGAAATTAGCAAAGACCATGCAGTTTTTGGGTCATTCCTGTTATAATAATATTGTCATTTTTGGAAGCATTTCTATGAATATATAAATCAGACTTTCAGAATTATGCTCACTTGATTATTTACACAATGCAAAAGAAATAAATCCAAAATAATTATTTTTTTAAAATATGGTTTAATAGAGGTTGTCAATCCGAAGGTACTTTTGATATGTTTAACAACAATTTTCATTGATTTATAGCAATTTCCATAACTTTACATAACCTAAAAGAATGTTTTTAAAATAAGATGAACATTCTAATAACACAAAACATCACAGAATTCTTTAAACCCATAGCTAATACTTGCTCATGTTTGAACTGTTGCTATTAATCATTCCTGGAGGATCATTAAGGCAGTGGCTTTTTATGGAAAGTTAAAATGATGGCTCATGAACAACTGAAATAATTACCAATTATTTACAAGCAATATTTGCAAGAAATCCTGCTTAGTTTAAAACATTTTTTTTTCCTTCAAAAATTCCTGTAATATTTCTTAATAAATTGCATTTTTGTTATCTACTATTTAGAAATGCATGGCACACTCAGACATTGCAAAAATGGCAACATACACTTAATAAAAACAATCACTTAGTTTTGATTTTGTCAACAAATAACTAACATAATCGCCATGTTTAAAAACTGTGAGTACATTAGGCTATTTTAATATGCTAGGACGTGGACAAGTGTGCTGCATAACAGGAATGAGCCTTTTATCACTGATTATCAGAGTGGTGTTTAATTTGAGTACCTGGGCTGACTGGTCATAAACACAGGGTTGACGGACCACTGTCCTCCTCCTCTTGTCCATCACAGAGCATTGTGAACCTTTAAGAGACAGATAGTTCTGGACTGATTAACAACATCTCCTGCCTATTTATAAACAAGCTCGTCTTTTGCATTACGATAATACTGAAATGTATTTAAGCAACCATACATGCGGCAATGACAAAACACAAGCGCACACCAAAGCTGCAAAATAATCGCCAATATGACGGATAATTTCACTTCAGGTCAAGCGTTTCCTCTGACTCACCGGGATCACAGCGACGCTTCAAATGAGGCTCCAGCGGCAGTCGATAACTAGGCCTTTATTTAATATTAATCCCTCTATTGTGAATTATCATTCCGAATTATTATACACGAAACCGTGTATAATACCCGCAGTCGCATTAAGCGCGTTGTGTCGTTGTTTTGTAACGCGTCCTGAGCGCGTCCGACGCTTATAGCAGAGACCCGCTGACAGACATGTTTGATGCGGTGACGCGCTACAGACGGGCATTCTTTGACTCTGTTACAATAAAAGCCCTTAGATACCTGTGTTAAAATCAGAGTGCTGCCTACCAGTGAGAAAACACACGACAGGTTTAATGCTAGAGGCTGTTTTCATACGACAGATGATCTTGTGATGACCGAAAAGCGAAATTAATTTGATGAAAAAGGGACACGATGTGTAATCATGTGGATTATATGTAAGTGGTTATAATGTGATTTTGTAATGTAAATTATGGCGTCTGTGAAATTGTTTCTGTCCTCAACAAAACAGATTCAATCTATGATTACAAAAATGTTTTCATAATAGTATAGCTGGGGTGATTCTGCTCAAACTGTTATCTACAAAAATTGTTCTCTCCAAGATAATAGTTCTTTCAAATATTTGAATTTACAAAGAGATCTAATCATCTAATAATTTTTAATAATCAGGATGTTTTGTAAATGATACTTCTAGAGTCATGTTGGCCAAAAAAATCCTGAAATTTAAATATAAGTAGTCAAATTGTCAAGTGTGGCTGCAGATTGAGCAGGTTTTAATTATATAATCTTGGGCTAAAAAAAAAAAAGAAAGAAAGAAAGAAAGAAAAAAAAGGGAAAAAAGGGGCCAAGCCAAAAAATGCCAAAATATTTAGAGGCCTTTTAATGGTCTTAATCATTTTAATCACAAATCACTGGTCAGGAAATTATCAAAAATTGTAACTTAGCACAGAATAGCCCTCCCCAACTTGCACATAGCTTTTCACAGGAAGAAGAGTCAGTGTTGTTATACTCAATGTTAATGGCTTCAAACAGTTCATGAGTAGTTGAATAATGTCTCCCAGTTCATTGAATTTAATGTAAGACCAACTATTCACTCTAGGGTTCAAATCTGAACTCTGACCAAGGCCAAAACAAGCCTGATGGACTTGTTCTCAAGTCACTTCTTGGTTATCTTTGCATTATAGGCAGGAGCAATGTCTAAAAATAACATCTGATCATTCCTCTTTAGATAACAACTTTTCAATTGTGGGAAGCAAGGCGTTCTGCAATATTCTCTGAAGCACTGAATGACTTTTCACAGTGAAGTAGCTCACCAATACCAGAGGCTCCCCACACAATGACACTCTTCCTGCATGCTTCACTGTGGTAGAGATGCATTATTATATTTCTCACCAGATTTTCGAAGACAGCGCTCTGGAGCATCACCATGCCACTCATGTGATTCATCACTCCACACAACTCTGCTGAACCACTCTGAATCAAACTTGGGTAACACTTTACATTAAGGTTCCCTTTGTAAAGTATTTATAAAGGCACTTGTTCATGACTAATAAGTCATTTACAACTGCATTATAAATCGTTGATAGGAAGTTATAACTGCATGAATAAAAAGGGTGACCTTAACACAATACCTGCCAAAAAGTGAGCTACTTTTAACTCACATTTTATAAATACTTAAACATTTTTATTTATTCACACTTATTTAACTCAAAACCAGATTCCTGGTTTATTTCCTGATGCAGCAAAAATTGACTATTATAGTGAGACCGAAGGGTGTTGTATTTATTTGTGGTTTTCCCATTAATATGTAATGACTGCCACTTTTCTAACTATGTTGCTTACCAGAAGTTACTGTTTCATCCATGATACTCTGCAAAAAGGTCATGATGCCTATCTACAGCAGTGTATAAAACTGATTTCTTGTTATCAAGATGAAATTCAAACTTTATTTTGAAAATACAAACATAAGAGCACAACCATAACTCAATGAGATATTAATAATGAAAAATGTTATTCTATTATTAGTTACCTGTCTGCTTTAATGTAAAGTGGACACTTGTGAACCATTTATTCATGAGTTACATGAGTTTTAGTTTCCTACTAAAGCAAGGCAGTATTTGACTCTGGTAAGTATATCCATAGCAGACTGGTGGGAGAGGCCTTGGACGGCAACACGCCCAGTGCATTATGGGTGTTTAAGTTTTCCTACCTATTTGGCAAAAGGGAAGACAGCAGTCTTATTTTCTCCATTTTGTCTAGTGGTAATGCCGATTTCAATTTTTTTTCACCTTTCTACTTGGCAGTCAAGTTTTATTGGAGGCCCACAGTGAAGGCTTCCATGTTTACGTCCGAATGCCGGCTCAGTATTGGCCAAAGCTGATCACGTGAGCAGCACGACGCATGCGTGTGATGCTGACGCAGGAGCCGGCCAGTAATGAGTTGGCGTTCTGATGTAGAACCTGGACGCGTTGTACATAAACAATGAATGTGAACGACACAGAAGAGATTATATTGTTGAATGAAGTCATTATTTTTGTTTTGTTTTTGCGCACAAAAAGTATTCTCGTCTTTTCATAAAATTAAGGTTGAACCACTGCGGTCACGTCGACTGTTTTAATGATGTCTTTAGTACTTTTCTAGGCCTTGAAAGTGTCGGTTAAATTGCTGTCTATGGACAAGAATTTATATCTCTGATTTCATCAAAAAAAAATTAATTTGTGTTCTGAAGATGAAAGAAGGTCTTACGGATGTGAAACGACATGAGGGTGAGTAGTTAATGACAGACTTTTCATTTTTGGTTGAACTAACCCTTCAGGTTCCAATTGGAAAAATAAAAACTCATTGTAGGCTAATGTTGAGAACTGGTTGTCAAACACTTCACTTTGAAATTCCCTTTGACATGACATATACATTATACAAGTTTGGGTTTAGAGAGATTTTTTATAGAATTTTTATTTATATGCCAAAAAAAATTATATTTTTATTCAGCAAAGATGCATTAAACTGATCAAAAATGACAGTAAATAAATGTATAATGTTAGAAAAGATTTATATTTCAAACAAGTTTGTGTTCAAAATCTTGGGATAAGAAATAGTTCAAAGAATGAAAAATATTATTTTTTATTATGAGTAACAAATGCTTGGCAGAGCTGGTCATGTGACCAACATTAAGGTACAAACCTTGATGAACTGCGACTTCTGACCCAAAGACCCAGGCATGTGTCCCTCAATAAAAGTGGATATTGCTCAGCTGTCTTTGCTACACAGTCACCCCAGAGCTGAAAAACAAAATACACTGCTATCAGTCCACTAAATAAATTTAAATTTAAGTCTTGAAGTCTTCCTAAAGAGTACCACAAAGAGCAAGACTTTTTGATTCTGTAAATGACAATGTAGAATTAACGTTACTTTAAGTCTGGGGCCAGACAGTCTTAGAGTCTTAGACCCTAATTTCCTTTGATTATGCCAGCAAAATATAGAAATACCAAAATAACCCATCATGGTTCTATTGAAACACTTCTTAAAATTGCAAAGTATTTCAGTTCAACATTTCAAACTAATTTATTTCAACAGTTTTGATGTCACAAAGTGTTTCTGACTGCATTATACTGCATTAAAACAGTGATTACTGTAGTGACTTACCATATATTTGATGTTTGTGGATAAGGGGGAACACTTCACCAGACAAATCAGGTGTCGGATACTGGATTCAGCATTCAAAAGACAAGATCATCTATCTTTGACCACAGACAGACAGAGAGAAAGACAACACACAGCAGGCAACAATGAATGCAACTTTCTTCAGGACTCAAACAGAAAACAATTATATTTTTTAGACTGACCACAAAAAAAATGTCAACAGAGAGTGACGCTGCCATGGAGACTGGTGTGGGGGGGGGTCATGTTTTGCCTAAATGCTGTTTAAAATACATTTGAAAAATGTTATATAATAATTTTACAAAATAAATTGGAAGTTTACTTCAGCAGATATACATAAGTCCGTTTAAGGTTGTTGATTAATATATCTTCTAATACATTCATATTTTTGTAATGTGCGAAGCTAGAAGATCCTTAACCAAAAACATGTTTTTGATTATCACGCTCACGTGACATTGTCACTCATGAAAGTTTGTATTATTTGCATGCGTTTTAAAACCACATCAGTTTAAACTTCTAATATATAGTTTTAGCTCACACAGAAATGCAAATATACTGTTTGGTAGCACATCCTTGGCTGCGTTTCTCAAAAGCATTGTGAGCTAAATTGGTAGTAGATTAGATGCTTTTTTGGGGAAACGCAGCCCTGATTGCACGCTGCTGTCTATTCTGTTAATGAAAATCCAAAACAGAAAATCACTTACTGCTCTTTTTAAAATAACTTTAGTACCAATTTCTTACCCAAATATGCTCTAGCGAGGAGATAAACACGACGAACTTTAGTATACAGCCAACGCACTCAGGGGAGGAGCTAAGGAGTTCTATCGTCAGTTATGGGCGGGGCCTGTTTCCATGTGACGTCACAGCAGAAAGCCTTTATAAACAAGACGCTTAGAACGTTTCAGTGTTCCCTTCTGAGACTGTCTCTCCACGCCGTGTACATATGGATCACTTTCACAGGTGCTTAAAACTTTAGTTTTGCGCATATATTTTTGATTTTATTCAACCATTATGTCATAATGGAACTTTTTATTTCCTGGCCACACAGATTTGCACAACGAGGACTTCAGGCGAGTGGAAAGTGCGAAATATCATCTCTACAAAAACAAGCCAAGCAGGCATGAGACAACAACAGATTCCAGAAGAGTCACAAACTAGTAAGATTTGACAAATAAGTTGTCAGATAAGTTATAGTTAAAGGTACACTATGTAACTTTTTTGTTCAAAATTTATATAATGAGTGAGTACGTCATGAATCCATCATCCAAACCATGATTTGTCTTAACCTGAATCACTACGAGATAATAAGCTGGGCATTTTGGACATTTTGGGGGGGCAGGTGCTTAAGTGAGAAAAAATTTCCCCCCTCTTTAAAAACATTTTAAACAGTTTTTACATACTGTAGTAGTTACATACTGTGGAAAACCTTTAAATTACTTTAATACATATTTCTTTATTTAAATATAATAATCCTTTGTTGGCATTATGCTGGAATTGGTAAATGAGTGAAATCAATGTCCATTAGTGACAGAAATTATTATTTATTATTATTACTATTATTATACTATTGTTATTTAGATACACTGCAATTACAGTTTTAATAATGTTATGAGATTAGTGTTTTAAATGTAAAAAGTTAAGTTACATAGTGCAGTGGTTCTCAACTCCAGTCCTCGGGACCCACTGCTCTGCACATTTTGTATGTCTCTCTTACCTGACACACTCAGTTCAGGTCATGGAGTCTCTCCTAACGAGCTGATGATCTGAATCAGGTGCGTTAAATAAGGGATACATACAAAATGTGCAGAGCAGTGGGTCCCGAGGACTGGAGTTGAGAAACACTGACATAGTGTACCTTTACTTTTGAAAAACACATTTAAATAATGTAAACACAATCAAATAATTTGAACAAGTTAGCTGCATTTACATGGACCCGAATAATCAGTTTGTAACTGGACTAGCATAACCACATCAATCGGAATGAATTGGCCAAATCCAATTTAAATTTCATCCAAATTGTAAGGGAAACTTTTTCTAATCCATCTGATAGGACATGTAAACACCTGATCGGATTGAAAAACGAAACTGGAAAGTTCTACACATGTGCAATGACGTAGAAATGGTGTTATGACGAATGATGCACGGAACATGCTGTAGTTGTTGAATATAATGTCATTAATGACTGTTGTGTCAATCTAAAATTCTCCTTCCACTCATTGTCTGTAAAGTGGTGCAGGATAATGTCCCACCAGTCCTTTGCTTCGGACTCTCATTCACAGTTGGTGCCTTGTTTTGGGCACAGGAAGGGGCCATAAACTGCTTGATGAAAATAAGCAGCATGGCACAAAGCTTAATGTGCTCGTCGTCTCCTAATTAGGACCCGAAATCGATAAATATTAAGTCTGCAAAGAAAAGAAGCAATGATAGAAAGAAGATTAGTATTCGCCAACAGGGGGAACTCTGTTTAATCGTGCGGTGTGCGCATGTCAAAAGCTCAATTCTGATTTGAATGTGAACACCAACCCGATCACTTTATTTAGCGTTCATGTAAATACTGGGTTCGGATTCATCAACTGGAATTATTTAATTACAATTGAAACAAAAGTTGTCAGAGTAAATGCAGCTATTGACAAAAATGACAAACACATTGCATTCTGCGCATTACACACCTTGACCAGTTGGATATTTTGGCAAAGCTATCAGTTCACCCCAAGTCAGCACTTGGAGATTGGACTAGGGTGTGTCTTGTAAGGCCGTGGTGGGTGGGACACAGGCCACACCCTAGGTTGCCGGAAAAAAAAAAACGACGACGTACTAAAAAAAAAGGTAACTGAAATCTGAAGTAGTTAAATTCATAATGAAACACTGTCAAAAACATTTCTAAATGAAGTAGCAAAACTAATGCCCAGATATAATTATTTTAAAATACGAAATCTGTGATGAATTGGCCTTTTTTTCGTATTGGTTCCTAGCTCTGGTGCAGCACTCTGGGCGGGACTGACCAGCTACGTGCCGAAAGCGCAGTCTGTTGTAGACTGCATCCAGAAAACCATCAACTGCTTGTTAAGGTTCTGGCAAAGCTATCAGTTCACCCCAAGTCAGCACTTGGAGATTGGACTAGGGTGTGTCTTGTAAGGCCGTGGTGGGTGGGACACAGGCCACACCCTAGGTTGCCGGAAAAAAAAAAACGACGACGTACTAAAAAAAAAGGTAACTGAAATCTGAAGTAGTTAAATTCATAATGAAACACTGTCAAAAACATTTCTAAATGAAGTAGCAAAACTAATGCCCAGATATAATTATTTTAAAATACGAAATCT
>RJVU01069130.1:4076354-4100615 GCA_003731715.1 Anabarilius grahami
TAGGAGATGGAAGAAGAAGAGGAGAGGGTAGATGTAAATCGCCCTTGCAGCTGGGAAATCGATTACAAACGCCACGGTTTTTACAATCGATCACCCATCTCAATCTCGCTTCTTCCTCCTCCCGTGTGTTTCCCGTGTGAGGTACTTTGTGTTGTACATTGCCATGACGTTCATGCACGCACCAAATTACTGCGATGGTACCTAAACGTTTCACAGATGTAAACCCATGAGGCAAGAAAAGCTTAAAAGCATATTCATATATCTTAGCTTCTGGTTACATGAGCCTAAGCTCTTTTCAATAAAATCCATGCAAAATTTAATATCAGATCATTTTAGAATACAGTATAGGATGTACCAAGTATTCTTCAGTTTTATGCAAAACAGAAATAAGACAAATGGAATATCAGATCTCTGTCATATGGCCAAAAAAAAAAAGAAGAAAAAAAGCTTTTTTGCATAGTTGTGTTTTGACACGTGAAAACTGTAACAATGTATCTTAAAAGGTAAAACAATGTAACCTTGCTCTCACTTGAAATGTGTCCCCACATTAAGTCCTTGAATTTGAGGGTACTGGACCTGGAAAGTCCTTGAAATGTCCTTGAACCAAGGTGGGGGAACCGTGTCTCTGGTTGAACCGGGATGTCTCTGATCCCGCATCTCAGATGTCTCTGAGATGCGGGATGCAGACAAAGTGTTCTTGACAACCCCAATCTCGCATGGCGGCCTCTTCAGCAATACTGTTGAGGACATCGCCCAGCAGTTCTTGGAAGTCCAAAAGCAGACAGAGACCTTTTAACTCAAGAATCTGTGGTTTGTTAATTCTCTTCAACCTTTATTTAACAAAAGTTCAAAGAAAAGCTTTTTAATGTTTTCACTGACCAACTTAAGTGTATTTTGTAAATATGCAACACACTCCAAAAGAGTTGGGACAGAGGCATGTTTACATTTACATTTACATTTAGTCATTTAGCAGACGCTTTTATCCAAAGTGACTTACAAATGAGAATAGTAGAATCAAATCAAAATCAACATGAGAACAACAGTATGTAAGTGCTGTGTGAAGTCACAGTTATGTCAGTAAAGTGCTCGTAGCAAGGATTTAAAAAAAAAAATTTTTTTTTATAAAATACACAAATAGATGGAAGAAGAATAGAAGTCAAAGTAAGTGCTACTATTACTGGGTCAAGTGTTTACCACTGTGTCACATCATCTTTCCTTTTAATCACACTTTTTAATTGTTCGGGAACTGAGGATACTTATTGTAGCACATGCTGAATGAGACCTGCATTTACTTGCTTCCCAGGAAAGATGTCATCTTGATGGCAGTCCCAATCCCAATATATGCCTTGCAATATATGCAAGTCACCCATGCCGCTTACACTGATGCACACCCATACCATGATAGATATTTGCTTTTGCTTTTATGCAACTTTTCATCAGAAGTCATGCTCAGTGATTTTCCAATGTGCTGTAAAAGAAAAGTTTAATCTTTTTTTGTTTCAAGTTTAAAGTTGTGTTTACTGATACAATGCATAAAAAATAAAATATTTCAGTAACATTTAGTATGGGGAACATATATTCACTATTAACTACGACTTTTGCCTCAAAAAACTCTTAATTTACTGCTTATTAATAGTTAGTAAGATAGTTGTTGAAGCAAGCTAATAAGCAACTAGTTAAAAGTGAGAATTGTTCCCCATACTAAAGTGTTACCAATATTTCATCAAAAAAACTTTTATCTTCTCTGTGTATTAATAATTAATAAATAACGTTCGCAGGTTATTAAAATTTGTAACTCATGAATAAATGGTTCAGATATGTCCACTACATTAACAGGTAACTAGGGGTGTAACGATACCCTCATCTCACGATTCGATATGTATCACAATATTGAACTCACAATACGATATTATTGGGATACTCAAAGACATAAGGAAAAAGGCTAACAAAAAATTAACTGTTGATTCAAATGCTAAATCTGGTAATAAATTGGAAATGTATAGGTTAGGTGGAAATGTATAGGTTAGGACTTGGTGCTGGTAACCCAATGCACAAGGACAATGGTGAAACCAGAATAAAAATATTCATTGTTCTGAAGCTGAAAATACATAAATATTTACAGGTAACATAAGACATTTAGCATTATCAGAACCCACAAATATTCCCTCAGTGTACATCATTCCCTCATTGTACATAAAATTCAACATTATATATAGTAGTTTAATGTAGGACTGACACTTAAACTCTGTAAACTTGATTTTTTTTTAACACAGTAATCTTCATTTTCAGTGAACTATACACAATATACATATTGTCACTATCCAAAATACAGATTGTTGCATTTTTGTTTTGCACCCCTACAGGTAAACCTTTTATTTTTATTATTATTATATTATTAATATCTCATCAAGTTATGGTTGTGCTCTTTGTTTTTATTTTCAAAATAAAGTTTGAATTTCATCTTGATAACAAGAAATCAGTTTTATACACTGCTGTGCATCATGACCTTTTTGCAGAGAATCATGGGTTAAACAGTAACTTCTGGTAAGCAACATAGTAAGAAAAGTGACAGTAATGAGATATTAATGGGAAAACCACAAATAAATACAACACCCTTTGGTGCATCATGAAATAAATCAGGAATCTCGTTTTGAGTTAAAAGAGTGAATAAATTGATTTATTAAGCATTTATAACATGAGAAATGGCTCACTATTTGGCAGGTATTGTCGGTAAAGTCGCCCTTTTTATTCATGCAGTTATAACTCTTATCAATGATTTATAAGGCATTTGTAAATTACTTGTTAGTCATTAACAAACACCTTTATAAACCAAAGGGAACCTTAATGTAAAGTGTTACTCAAACTTCTCATATTCCATACTACTCATATTTTATGCCAAAAACTTCATTCTGTCTGTGATGTTTTTCTGAGACAGCAATGACTTTGCATTTGCTTAAATTTTGCTAATTTCCTGACCAATAATTTGTGTTTAAGACTGCTTAGTGTTTAGCCATTTTGGGCTTGGCCCTTCCAGGAGTGTGTGTGTATATATATATATGTATGTGTGTATGTATGTATATAGGTATATAAACATACACACACAAACACAATAACCTTAACATACAATACGTCAACACATCTCCCACAAAGATTTAATGATTTTCTATTTTATTTTTATGTATAAAATCTGGAATTTCACTGGCATGGTTTGCAACAAGTAGAATGATGACCCATTGACATTGTGCTTGATAATTCACTCAATCAATATTTGGCATTCGTGTTCGTAAAACTCAAGTTTTATTAGTCACAGCTTTCAAACCATGATGGTATGCCACTTCTGCTCCTGAAGTCAAGCTGAAAGATATTTTATTGGAACATGCAGCAGTGCGCGCCACAGTAACCTACATGCATGCAGTGGTACTGCAAGAGAAAAATCACACTAACAACAGGCTACAAGGAAAGATTTGGAAATCATAGAGAAACTGTGCAAAACAACATATCATTACAATCCTTTTCTGAATCAGCCTCGAAGCCAAGAGGGCTGGGTAAAAACATCAGGCATCTGACTGACTGAATCTTGAAGACATAATTATATTGTGTCTGTGTAAAGTTCCTCCATTGCCCTAAAGTACTCTCACGACAATAAGACCCCTGAAGCAAGGAACCAAGGCAATGACACAAAAAAGGAGAAAAAAGTAATCCAAAACTTGACAAACAACACAGATACACTTATTATAAGCACCATAAATTTAACATTTAGATTCAACCTTACCATTTCAACATCCCATCTTATTAATAGTACAACATAAAATAATAACAATATAACAGTACACATCAATAATATTATTATAAAAGTGTCAAGCGAACAACAAGCCCTTACAAAGTGAACTGATAATGTTAAGACTTTACAGCAACACACTTATGAAACAATGACCATTATACCGGTTTTGCAAATAGAGCCAGTTGTAAGAGCTCAAATTCCTTAGGTTTCTTTTTTATTTTCCAATACTTATTTTTATTGCTCATGCCTTTTCTCTTTAGACTTCACAAGCAAATAAATCCAAAGATACATATTAAAAACTATTTGGAAACACTGTTTGTTGACACCCACTTTCTCCAAAGTTTTTCTTCTGTTTTGTTTCAATTCCAGCATTATTATTGGTCCCCAAATTTCCCTTTCATCCTTTCTTTATTTCTTATAATTTCCAAACTGAATGGCCAATCGGTCACCAACACAGCGGAAGGTGGCAGGCTGCACCTCCCAGTAGTTAACTGGGTTGCCAAATAGGCTGATGCCATTGTAGAAGCTCCTCTTCATGTTAAAACCTTGAGGGCAGAAGTCATTAATGCTCACTTGACTTATGTTGTTGGAATGAAGGTAGACCACCTGAAAAAAGAAGCAAAAATCAATGATCTTGCATGTGCGAATGGGATACTTTTCATTCATCAGCTTAATATCTCGCACCTGCAGGTACTTCATGTCTGGAAGGCCCCTCGGGACGCGGGTCAGCCGGTTGTTTTCCAAATGCAGCTCCCTCAGATTAGGGACGTATGATAGGCTGCCATTCTCAATCATGCGGATATGGTTAAAACCCAGACCCAATCTGGCAAACAATCACAAGCACGACCATGAATAAACAACAGACAATAGATGGTCCGCACACATTGTGGCAGACATCTAGTGAGGTGGAAACACAATAGACTGAAAATACTGTGAACAGGCACTGGGTCAACTGCAGCCCCGCAGGACAAGCTGCACTATAAAAATACAGCACATGCAGGATTTTTGAGCAAAAATTTATTTTGTGTGCCATCAATACTAGGTTTAGTATAGTTTTGAAAAATATCACTTTTCTTTAATTTTCTAAATTTGGTTTTCAATCTCAATTTTGTTTTAAGTTGTTTTAAATGTGCATAGTGAAAGTGATTTTTTAAACATAAATTCAATACAGTTCTTGTCCCATAAAGATAGTAAATTGTATACCAAAATACTCAAAATAATAGCAAAAAGTTACAAAAGTTAAACATTTCATTTGTCACATTTATTTCAAAATAAATGCAGTACTTTCTGACATTGAAATGTGCCATTGTGGGTACATTTAGTAAATTGTGACCATCACTCCAGCATCTCCTGGGCATCTATGGCTCAGCACCACTGGATGGCCCACACAGGAGAAAAACTAGTCACTGGATTTGCCAAAGTTTGCAAATTCAAACACACACACACACACATATATATATTTATATATAGTTGAATCGTTCTCTGAGGAGATACAGGTTCAAGATGTTAACAATCCTGTTGATCTTGAGTCAAATCAATTCTGAGGACTGGTTTGTCCCAATATATCTGAGGGATATCCATCCATCCACAACAAAAGAAGTTCCTGAGACTCGCTTGAGGGTGAAATATTCAATATCGGGTTCTTCTTTTAGGCTTAGATGCCTTCATACCCTTGTCATGTGGAGGAAACTGTGGTTCCTGTCCCAGGGTCCTGTATTGGGGGCATCTTGTTATTGGAAAACAGATGCGTCCCTCACAGGCTTGGGAGTGGTCATGGAGGGCCACTTCATAAAGGGTCTGTGGAGAGGGCATCATCTCTCTTGGCACATACATTTTTCTGGAGATGATGTCTATATTTCTAGCTCTGAGGTACTTCCTCCTAGACCTCAGGGGCCATCATGTTCTAGTAAGAACAGGGGCCTGAGGTTGTACCCTCTGTGCAGACTGATGAATCAGGTCCTCCTTTGGTCTCAAGGCAAGTTGCTGTCGCTCAAGGTGATGTGTAGTTAAGAATTTTGGGGCAGACATACTGTCGAGACAGGGACTGCGGCCCAGGGAATGGAGACTCCACCCCGGGTCAGTTGAGATGATTTGGAGGAAATCTGACCAAGAAGAAGTGGATCTGTTTGCATTTCAAGAGACTACCTGTACACTGTGGTTCTCCCTCACTCATCCAGCTATGCCTTAAAGTGGAACATGTTCACTTTTTGGTGTAAAGAATGTCAGTTGGACCCAGTTAACTACCCAGTGGCTTCAGTGTATTTTTTATCAACAAACGTTAACAAACATTAATAAATACAGTAATAAATATATTGTTCAATGTTAGCTAATGCATTAACTAATGTCAACTAATAGACCTTATTGTAAAGCCTTACTACAAAAATATTGTTTTATTGCTAGTTTTTATCAGCACAATAGTTTTAGTTAACAACAATAACCTTGCACACTCCTGAGATTACTCAAATTAAATTGGCATTGTGAAATTTAAAGGATTATACTTAATACAGTTTTTAATGACTCAATAGTGAAATAACTGCAGCTGTTTTCAGTATATTACAATATATTACTGTAAATATTCACATAATAATACATTTTCAGGGGGTCAAGAAGACAAACATATGGTCTATTTTCATGACTATCATGACAATCTACGACTGCTAACAAGTTTAAACCTATGTGTATTTTGTGTGAAAAGGTATACTCAATGAATTTTGTTTCTACAAATTAAACTTGTGATAAGCATTATGTTTTATAAAAAAAATTAAAAAGACAATGCTTTTTTATTTTTTATAAAACAGACAATGCTTATCACAAGTTATCACAAGTAATTTTCACATCCTTAAGATTTCATACACCAGGTGGCGCTATTGCTTTACAGAAAGCCCACAGGCAGAGAAAAGGCAAGTTGTATGTTGGAGTGCAAGAGAGTCATGAGACAGTTCACCTGTACAGGTGTTTATAGCGGCTCATGTCCTCTAGTTCAATGGCTTGGATCTGGTTATTGTCCAAATGGAGCTCATGAAGACTGTCAGGGAGGTCTGGGAGGAGAGAGACATTCATCGTTATATTATTGGAAGTTGCACCACGTCTCTGCTCTCAACATTACATTAAAACTCATGCAAATTGTGATTTATTACCAAGGATATTCCTAAAGCTCATTCAAGTGAGAAATTATCCAGTTGTTCTTTTTAAAAGACTATCATTTGACAAGCATTCACTCTTTAATGACTTGACTAATGACTAATTATCATAAAGAAAACCTTTCGGTATTCCAGTGAGTTTGGCCTCAGAGATGCGCAGGTAGTTGAGTTTCAGCCCTTTGAAAGCGCCAGGCTCAAAGCCACTGTTCTGAATAGGGTTTCCGCCCATCTCTATAAGAAGCATTCAACATCAGACAGAATATCCCATCACAAAAACCAGCAGGCTCCATCTAAAAAAGGAAATGGTTTGGTCAGACTGTAACCTCTATACCACATAATGGCAAGCGCGCATACAAACCAATGCAGTTCATGCTGCCCAGACCAGAGAACGTTCCTTCTGCAACCTTCTTAATACGATTCTCATGAATCCGCAGCTCCACCAGGGATGGGGGAAGGTTCTGGGGTACCACTGTCAGGAGGTTCCGGGAAAAATAAAGCTTTTTCAAGTGTCGGAGGGGTGTGAAGACTCGTGGGTGGACTTTGGAGATCTTGTTGTTGACCAGTGACAGGGCCTGACGGGGGACAGGAAGAGGTCAGCATTTGGTTCATGGAAACTCATAAAGACGTGATTAATAATAGCTTGACCATGATCATTAAATATGTACACAAAATTAAATGACTTTTAAATGATGATATAACTTAATATCTAAATCTTTTTTTCTTTTACAGGCCATGTCAAATATTGTGTTTGGTTCGAGAGGCTAAATAAATATTAGGGATAAATATTGGGGATAATATGAGTTCTAAGAAGGGAACTAAAACATTCTGTTTGGCACCAGTGTGTGTTTCCAGAACTACAGGAACATTCTTCTTCAGACTCGAACTGTTTGAACATCCTGTCAGGCAGTTTTGCACAGTGCCAAATGTAAAGCAATGCGACAGACCGATTTTTCAAGAGTTAGTCAAAACATGCTTTAAAAAGGCTGTCTTGTTGTTTCTTATGTAAAATCTGTAAAATAAAATCTTAAAAATTAATGTTAAAATATTAATATAATAAAAACAGCTAAATCTTCAGTATTAAAGTAAATAGTGGTATATGGAGCTTGATGCTCAGCATTGGCCAATGGCGAATAAAAATCAAGCTGTGAGACTGGTGCACATCAGTGTACAGCACAAGAAACCATCTATAAAGTTAAACAGTTTTTTACAATCGCTAGGACCCATTTCTCAACACTTAGGTCACTTTTTCAAAACTCTTCACTCGGTTCTCTTAATCAACTTTCAGCTTGGCACAGCAGTATATTTCACATTCAAAATGCACTAAAACACTTCATAAGTCTCAAAATCAAGTAATTCTTCCTTAACACTAGCAACGGTTGTCACCCAACAAATGCAGTTTCCCCTTTTGTATAGATGGTAATGAAACTGAATCTAATTGTTTTAATAGTATTACATTTTTTTGATTTATAATGTATTTCAATTTGATATTACTGTTGAAATGTACCAAATTGCTGTCAGTTTTTTATTAGGTTTTGAACTTTTTTACAATAACAAGGACACATTTCTCAATACTTTTTTCAAAAATCTTCACACAGTTCTCCTAAGCAACTTCACATTCAAAATGAACTTAAACACTTACCAAAACACTTCATGCATGTCTCAAATCAAGTAATTCTTCCATAACAACAGCAAAGGTTGTCACCCTAAAAATGTTCCTGTTACTAACATAACCTTGGTTCCCTGAGATAACTGGAAGGACCATTACGTCAGTCTTTTTTGACGCTATGGGGAAAATCAGTTTTCTCCGAATACTGAAGCCTGATTGGTCCACGTCTGTGCATCTGCACAGACAAATGACTTTTCAGCCTGCCAAAACAGGCAGGGCCGACTGCCTATTTAAGTCGCGCTACAAGCCATTTAGAGTCAGAATTTTTCAACTGAAAAATAGTACGGCAAACTACGCAATGCTCGATTCCATTATATCAGGGAACCAAGGTTAAGTTAGTAACCAGAACATTCCCTTTCAATACGGTTCACTCGCATTGCATTTCTGACGCACAGCAAAACGCCGCAGAACATGGCGCATCGCTTGTGATGACTTCTGCGCCACCGTGAAGCACTCAGCGAAGCCATCGACCACGGAACCAAATAAGATCGAGGGAGAGACAGGGGAGTCGAGGAGGGCTGTCTTGTTAGCGTCCTTGATCTCAGACAGATTAAGCCAAAGGTGGCTCTCAAGGACCACCAGATTGGCCGCGGCATGCACTCTGGGTGTGAGCGAAAATGTTGCTCTGCATGGCTTGGACGGGTGGGAGACTTTAGACTTTCAGCCAAGGGCCATGGGTGGGCAGAGTTTAGTGTATCCTTTTTTCTCTGTGCTGTCAACCGTGGTGAGGGCCGCTGAAGAGGAGTAATGGATGCGCACTGAATAGGGGGAACACCACGATTTTGTTAGTTCTTCGTGGACCTCTGGGAAGAACTGGGCTGGTCACTGACCGGGGGCCTGCTGGCGGCTCCCGGGCTGCAGGAACAATTCATCAAGACGGCTGCGGACAGGCTCTTCTGGAGCCGACCAGTCTAAGCCCAACTCACTCACTACTTTGGTAAGGACACGGATAAGCTCCAAGTCCTGCCGAGGCCTGGCTGTGTCCATCTCTTTAGGCGGCGGGAGGGCAGAGGCCAGAGACGTTGAGTCATCACATTCCTCCTCGGAGCCGCCAAATAAAACCATGCCGCTTGCACCAGAAAAGGGGCGCTGGTCATCACAGGTGAAGAGCACAGGCGATTTAGCACGCTGTGGGGAGAATGAGGCATGCAGGTGCTAGGCCGACCTGAGCTCACTGCAGCCATGTTGCTCTGCCCCGCGGCTCCGCAGTTTCTTCCATCTCGGCCCGAGGGGAGAAGTGCCGAGTCAGCTGTGAGCTGTCAGGTGCTGTTGGTCCGCTGTAGGAGGCTTGCTTCAACGGTGCCAATGGCGCCTCTATAGAGACATAGAGAGGCTTCTATGTTGTTGTCTTCGGAGTCAAATTCTGGAGAAAAATTGCTTGTAATTTGACTTAAATAGGCAGTCGGCCCCACCCATTTTGGTGGACTGAAATGCCATTTGTATGTGCAGGTGCACAGATGTGAACCAATCAGGCTTCAGTATTTTGAGAAAACTGAGTTTCCCCACAGCGTCAGAAAAGACTGATGTAATGCGAATGAACCATATCGAAAAAGAGCATTAACAACAGGTAGCATTATACTAGTACAGAACCTCTAAAGATACATGGTGAAGAAAAAACTACAAGATGTGAGGAAAAATTATTTGCCAATGCTTATGAGTTCGCTTGCAAGATGTTTGCATTCCCCCGAGAAACTTTGCATTCTTATTTTCTTATTTTCTGACTGACAAGAGCAGGCTGTGATCAATTTGGTTCGGGACAGAAATGATATTCGCCTTCGGGAGCACATCTGGGACAATGACACCATATTAAACAATGTGGAAGCCATAAGTTTTCTGACTATTGAAAAGGCGTCAGGTGTCTTTAAAACAGATATACTGTGTGCCTTTTGAAAGAAATGCAGAAAGAGTGAAGCAACTGAGGACTGATTATGTTCAGGCATGATCAGTTTCAAGATACCTGTTGTGAAAAATTCCCCCAAAAAATCTTTATCATTGTAATCACTAACTGTTTTTCCTAAATGTTTTTTTAAGAGGGTGATGGAGCTGGATGCTGATGAAAACCATCACTAATTCATATTTTTGGATGAGGCAGGCTTTAACCTGGCCAAAACAAGAAGGAGAGGTCGGAGTTTAATTGGCCAGCGGGCAACCCTCCAAGTACCTGGACAACGTGGAGCCAATATCACCATCTCTGCGGCTATATCGGAAGATGGTGTGGTAGGACATAGACCTTGTATTGAGCCATATAATGCAGTTATCCTTGCAACCTTCCTTGATGAGCTAAATCAGGTCTGTAGAGCTGATGGTGTGACCTATGTAATAGTCTGGGATAATGTTCAGTTTCACCATGCTCAAAGGGTGCAAGCATGGTTTCAGGCCCATCCTCACTTTATCACCCTGTATATACTCCCCTTTCCTTAACCCGATGAGGAATTTTTCTCCACATGGAGGTTGAAGGTATATGATAGGCAAACAAGTCACTCTTCTCCAGGCCATGGATGAAGCATGCAATGACATCACGGCAGACCAGTGTCAGGCATGGATTCGCAATGCCAGAAGATTCTTTCCAAGATGTTTAGCTAATGAAAGCATCCATTGTGATGTGGATGAGCACCTATGGCCAAATTCACAAGACAGATTTGATGGAAACATGGAATGTGCAGTGAGGAAATGAAGTGACGTGATATGTAGCCAAGTATGGTGTCCCATACTCAGAATTTGTGCTCTGCATTTCAACCATCCAAGTGCACACACAGCAATGGGTACTGAACACACACACACACCGTGAACACACACCTGGAGCAGTGGGCAGCCATTTTTTGCTATGGTGCCCAGGGAGCGATTGGGGGTTAGGTGTCTTGCTCAAGGGCACCTCAGTGTTGGGTAATGAGAGTGGAAGAGAGAGCTGTTCATTTACTCCCTCTAACCAACATTTCCTGCCAGTATTGAGACTCGAACCTGTGACCGACTCTCTGTTGTGATTTGATTATTTCATCAATAAATTTCAAATTTTGTTCAATGATTCCCTTGTGTCTGTACTATTCTCTCTAGTCCTATTACAGTGACATATGTACGTCCAGAACCATAACGAACCTGCATATTTAATGATTGTAATAACAACTACACAGCGAATCTATGGGTATGTTGTGTGTGGGTGATCTAAAGTAATGTTCCTATGATATTTCATGATAAATTAATTATTTGAACCAATGATTCTGCATGTGCAAGGCTTCTTTAAATATATGAAAGCACAATGCTAAGTTTTGAACATACATTTTGAGCCTGTGTTACAAGGGACTGTTTTGTGTCTAGAGTTTTGAAAAATGACATCAAGGTTTTGAAATTGGTGTTGAAATTATTGAAAAAAAACCCTACATATTTTAGAAACATGTTAATTGCGAGCATGCTGTGTGAAAACAACATTAATTGTGTTAATGGTATGGTCCGCAACAGATGGATGTTGTGCTTATTGTGTTCAGAGTTTTGAAAATGTGACTACAGATTGGACAAAAGCATGTTAGCAATTGTTAAAAACTGTAACAGGTGAAATTGGCCTGTAGGTACATAGAGTTTTTGCTGTGTTTGTGTCTAAGTTAGAAAATAATTCATGTTTTTTTGAAGGAAGAACTTCTGTTGTGATCACTCTGTGAAGAGTTTTGAAAAAGTGACCGTACTGAGAAATTTCTCCTAGCGATTGCAAAAAAACTGTAATATAATGAACTTTCTCATTTGAATACTGAGAAAGTTAAGTTAAGTCACCACTTTGAGGAACACATAGAAGCCAAATAGTTTTCTATTTTACTTAACAACTGGCACTTTATTTTTTGTTCAGCCTCATCTATCTTTATCTTCCCACTTGTCTCATTATTAATGAAGAGTAGAATTAATTCGTTTTCTTTAAGTGACCTTCACCCTTTCTAGTTCTCATTTCTTCAATCAGTATCAGTTTCTTACATAGAGGTTTGTAAGTCCTTTGAAGTCATTCTCCTTCAGCTCTGTGATACGGTTGTTCTGTAGGTCCAGGAGTTTGGTGTCTCTGGGAATTTCCCTGGGCACTGCAATCAAACCTAAACAAGATATGAAAATGTTAACATGCTAATTTAACAGAATGTTTAATAGAACATAGAGATCTGTAAACAAATCTCTATACAGAGACACCATTAGCTTACCATCTGGTCTGGATTTCCCCATGACAGGGCTTCTTATTTGACATCAAAATAATAGAATTAAACAGTAAACACAATTGAAAGTCTTAAATATTACAGCATGTCTTTGACAAGAAATTTAGTTAGATATGAACCAGTTATTATGGTCATTTTCCATTCTGTGTCAGATTTTGGAGGTACAGGTATACCGAATCTTTATATTGGGGTGACCTGAGGATGTATTGCCAACATTTTAAATGAACATTTTTAAACCATTTGGGTTCTTTTGCCAGACATGGACCACATAACAAAACTATATCTAAACTCCAACAGAACCACATCAAGAGCATAAATCCAGCATTGTGTCTGTTTTAGCAGTGCAGTGTTCAAGATTCTAAATCAGGCCAATGATTCATGATGATTTCCAGCAGAGCCCAATAATTTATACTAGGCTGGGTTCAACCTCGGTTCCCCTCCAGCCATTTATAATGTTCTTGAGAACCACAACTGCCAGCCCATCTTGCATCAGCCATTTATAATGTTCTTGAGAACCACAACTGCCAGGTCATCTTGCCTCCCTCACAAGAGAAAAGTAAAATCATTGAGATATTAAGCACATTATAGGGATAGTTCACTCAAAAATAAAAATTCTGTCATCATTTACTCACCCTCAAGTAGTTACAAACCTGTATGAATTTCTTTGTTCTGCTGAACACAAAGGCAGATATTTGGAAGAATGTCAGTAACCAAAAAGATCTCGCCCCCATTTACTACCATAGTGGGAAAAATAAATACTATGGTAGTCAGTGGGGGGAGAGATCTGTTTGGTTACTGACATTCTTCCAAATATCTTCCGTTGTGTTCAGCAGAACAAAGAAATTCACACAGGTTTGGAACAACTTGAGGGTGAGTAAATGATGACAGAATTTTTGGGTGAACTATCCCTTTAAAAAAATACATTTTGGATTAAATAATAATAACCTAATCTCTATAGACAGCACAGCCCATTGTCAATTACCACAGAAAATAGTTTTGACAAAAAAAAGGCTGGATACCTTAATCAACTCAAGCATTTTCACAGAAAACTGAATTAAGACTTTTGTGTTTCTGTGTGTTGTAGAGTTTAATATGCTCCTTATTCACATTCTAGAGGTGCCGTTATCACATTAGCTTAGCATTTTTCTGCCCACCTGCCTCTCAAACCAACAAGTCCGCTGACGGACACAATGCCAGACCCTCAGAGTAAAACTGGGCTTCGACAGCTGCCCAGCACATCACAGCCCCCCTAACCACAGCTTTACAGACATCTACAGCCCCTAATAGGAACATATTTTTTGATGAAGGCACATAACCACATAAATATATACACAATTATGAACATCTGTTATGAATAAGAATCAACATCAATACAATTAAAGCCTACATGGCAGAATAACTTCCAGATATACAAAAGAAAATAAGAGAGCGCAGTGGATGGATTAATGTATTTCAAAGAAATCTTCATCACAGTGGGAGGAAGCATATAAAGAACCGCCTAAAGCGAGGGCTGTATTTTTCAATTTTATATCAAATCCACAAGCATAAACAAAGATGCAATGACATTCACAAAAACAAAAACACTTGCAAACACCAAAACACATGAAATAAAGCATTCATGCACATAGGCAAACACAGTCAGACATGCACAAACTAAAAAAGAATACATATAATTAAAATAATAAGCTTCAAATTCCTAAGTTTTCTCTGCTTCTGTCAGTTCTATGGCTGTAAATGTTCTCTGAGGATCATAACTTGGGCAAACTTGGCTGGAGAAGGAAAGAGCGTGCATATCTATAAGTATGCCTATAAGGCAACAGCGGAGCTTCAGTGGGTGCTGTTGGTGCCATGCTGAAAAATACACAAACAAACTGGCCAAATTTTGCCTAACATCCAATTTCTTGAACCTGCATCTATAACCCTGATCTTTTCACTTTCCCACATAATAAAAAGGCAAGCTCCGCCACTGCTTTATGGGTGTGCACATATGTATGGTGGTTGGTTGGTTTGTTTTGTTTATACAATTCTTGTACGTTTGTCCATCCACAATTTGTGTATTTAGATTTGCAAACTGAATGATCTCGGAAAAGCATAACCTTCACTTGAATGACAAAAATTCCTATAAGGTGAGGGTGAATGGTTTAACAAATCAGTTCAGTTAACAGTATTGTTTCCTCGTTGGTTGTAGGTCTGTTATTTCCTATCCTTGGAAAAGAAAACAAGAGTGTCTAAAAGCAGTCACACTGAAAGTGGCCCCAAATGACCATTTTGTGGATGTATTGTTGACAAGACATAACCCAAGACTATTTCTGGCCATTCTGAAATAAACAAATGCTCATCAAAGACTTCAAAATCTTCCTCTTTTCTTATTCTCCCTCTCACATTCCTTCTTACTTTCCCTGTCTATATCTCACACACTGCCTTCCTGTGTGTGTCATAAAAACAACACCGAACCCCTCCTACATTTCAGTGGGAAATTGCACAGGCATTTTTGCGTTTCCAATTCAGGCTCCAGTTTTCTTTGAGACTGTCAAACAGTCTTTATAAGATGCTGTAATTATGGAAATTAAACTAATATTAGCAAAAAATCTTCAAACCTTTAATTAAACTATTACTCTAATGCACTTTGATGATTCATTATATAATGTAAATATCTTTAATGATTAAAGGACCGTTCACACAAAGAATTATAACCATAAAGATAACTATACAGTAAGAATAACTATATTAGTATCCACACATATGGATGATAATGCTCTGTTATTTATAAATACGTGCTGCAGTTATGCCGTCTAGACTCTACAGCATTAAAGAGATAATTCACCCCAAAATGAAGATTTTGTCATTACTTACTCACCCTCAAGTTGTTCCAAACCTGTTTCAGTTTCTTTCTTCTGTTGAACACAAAAGAAGATATTTTAAAGAATGTGGGTAACCAGACACTTGGTGGCACCCATTAACAAACAAAATACTATGGAAGTCAATGGCTACTGTCAACTGTCTGGTTACTGACATTCTTTAAAATATCTTCTTTTGTGTTCAACAGAAGAAACTCATACAGGTTTGGAACAACATGAGGGTGAGTAAATGATGACAACATTTTTATTTTTGGGTGAACTATCCCTTTAAATGCTTGAGCTCATTAAAGTCAGGTAGATCTGATTTTCTGTCAAGTATTTTATCATTCATCAGCTGTCAGATGTGTAAACTATTTGAGTAAATGTAATTAGTTACTGTAATTGAGAATTGTTTTGGCTACTTTGTAGTTTTGCTGAGTATCAAAGATATTAGCAACTTTTACTCGTTACTTGACTACATTTTTGAATAAGTATATGTACTCTTTCAGTGGCGTGCACAGACCTCCGCGAGGGCAGGAGCTCAATTGCATTCCTGGGGGTCTTTTTCCCCCTCGTCCCAAATCGCGAGGGGGTGGGTGTGGGTGGGGGTTTGTTCGGTTGTTCTCCGGAGGTAGAAATTGTACTGTACTTTTTACTCCACCACATTTGCAATGAGCAATGCAATTACTCATTACATTTTGCATGGCACTTAACTTTTTCTGCAGCAGTTTATTTCTGCTACAACAGAAGCAATATTGCCATCTACAGGGCACTGCAAGTACTACATCTTGCGTTTTTTGCCCTTACTCACCGAAACTTTTCAACCAGGCTAATTTACATGAATGTGAGTGCATTAGCAAGTTGTTGTGATTCACTAGCGTCTTATATATGACATGAGGACATGACTGCAGCCACCGATGAGACTGAAATCGGCATGTCCAGTGCAAGAAGGCTTTACTTTTTAATTTTATTTAACCTTATTTTATTTATCAGTTATATGGAAGAGAGCTTTTTGAAGGATATTAATTTACTTATGCTCTGTTTGAGCACTTGAGCTTAACTGAGACTTGATTGTCTATAGACGTTTAAGAGGCTTTTCTGTCGACCTTGATTTATTGCAATTTTTAGGTGTTTGGTTTTATTTTTATTATAGAAAATAGATATGATTGATCTTCTCCCAAATCAACTGTTTCTCGTGTTTCACTGGCATGTCTCTTTGGTGTTGGGGACTAGTGCATCTTATTTAGTATGAGTAAAATATTTAAGTACTGTTAAAATCAGATACTCTAAGACTTTTACTCAAGTTGTTTTGGAATTGGTGACTTGTAACTTGTAATACCTTCTCACAGCAAGGTATCTGTACTTTTACTCAAGTATGGTTTTCAGGTACTCATTACACCTCTGTCAGCTGGAAAAAAAAATCATTCTGAAAGTGATTCCAATGATATTGATCCTCTGTGTTGTTATTGGTATAGCTGTGGTGTGGACAGACAGACAGACAGATAGATGTGATACTCACTCAGGTCTGAGCACTGCACCACGTTGACTTGACAATGGCAACCAAAGGGGCATATAGACACATCCGGTGGCAGCTCCTCCATAGCTGATCCCTCTACATCTCTCATCATTACTGTCGTCAGATCTCCTCCTTCTCCGTCCATAGCAAAGTCCCAGAATCCTCTCTGCTCAAAGGGCAGAGTCAGTGAAGGAGCAGTCAGGCTGCAGACACTGAGCAGCAGCAGCAAGAAAGAGCGGCAGGAGAACATCACTGAGATTCAGAGACTTACACGCACTGACCTGCAGGATCAGGAGAGAGAGATTAATCATTATTTATTTAATTCGATATAACTGTGTGTATTCACACAGGCCTATTAAATAGAGCCTTTAGTTTTCTTGGAGTAAGTATGTTAACTGCACAAGGGGCAATGTGTCCTGCAGTTATTTAATAAGACTCTATGTCTTCTCTTCAAGTTCAGCCCGCAAACCCATTTCCTTAGCTCCGTTTATAATCAATAAAGCAGTTTTCACGAAGTACATCAAAGGAACAGGATGGAACTAGGTTGTTATTTAGGGTTTTGGGAGGATATTGTAACATTGCCATCCGAATATAAAAACATCATTCAGCATAGGACATGAGAAACACTAAGAAGGCTTTGACATTTGTCATGAGGGCATATTTAAACATTACCCAAAATTACTAAAAGTACTATTATTCAAAAGTGTATAAAGAAGTTTGTTTCTTGATATTTAAAACATTTTAATAAGAGGAAAATTACTGAGTGAAACTATTTATTTCATCTTTTGGTATCGTCTGCAGATTTTTTTAAATAAAAAAATATAGTGTAAGGGAAATTAAAAAAAACAAGCGGTGTGTCTGTGTCTGTAACACACGTCTGGTCAGACAGTATGTGGTGGTGGAAAAACTCGAACTGACCTTCTTAAAACATATCTTAAAACAAGCCATTCATTAGACAGGAAGGAGGTAGGAGGGAATTTTTCTGACAGTCTCTGTTTGTCTGTGTGTGCGTGTTTGTGCTTGTGTGTGCCAAGAAGGGTGGGGAGCCACCCATGATGTCATTTCTCAATGTGTTCCAGCTGAGTCCTGTGACATCGTCAGATTTGGGGGCTGAGATGTGGTTAAGGGTCTTGGGGTCCGCAGAACCCACCAGAGGACCTCACTAATACCTTAAACATGGGCCTGTAACCTAAACCGCAAACTCGATTCAGCCACATACCCTCCACCTGTCGCTTACTGACTTAACCTTGGCCCTTGTGGTAAACCTAAACTAACCGAGGCCTAAAATTAAAGCCAACACCTGTTCTAAACCTAAATCGACCACCTTCATCCTGAACTTTGACTCTGAATCATGCATACTTTAATACCTCACACTAAATGTGATAAATGGCTAAAATATATGCAACATAACATTACAATTATCCTTTAAAGCCATCCAACTGCGAAGAAAATTCAGTAAATCTTATCTATGCCATCATAGTTGATTGTCTACACAAGTGAGTCTCCCAAGAGCTGCCACAACACTATGGTATTCCCTACACATGCTGGGAAGAAACACATGTGGACGAGCGAGAGAATCCAGATGTCAGAGGATGCCATGTTTCCCAAGAGAGAAACTCAATGTCTTCCCATCACAATTTACTGCCACATACAAATTTGTTCCCTCAATAACAAAAGTCAGGATGACCCAGAATAACATTCTCAGTTGTTCATTTATTTAGTTGTTCATCAATATCCTAGACTTTGTCTTTTGTGTTACTTTTGTGTTAGTCCTAATCTTTAGGAATATATTATATGATCTGAATTTTCAATCCTAATTCAAGAACACCTCCCCTAAACTTTATTTTTTAAAGTTAGATAATATCTGCCGTATCATTTGTCAGTCAAAGAGGATCATTGAGTTGAGGAATGTCTAAAAGTCATTCTAGACTAACCTCGGTTGCTATTTATGCATTGAAAACTCCCTGTAAAGACTCCCATTATCTCAGAGTTATCCCACAAATGTTGTTCATGTAAATGTATCTGCTGAGTCCTTTATGTCTCCCATTTCACACAGCGTCTGTGTCATTAACTGAGTAATGAGCATGGATGCTTTTGCCGTTCCCCTTGGCTACTCCTCAGTCATCTTCTGTGAACATTCACACTTGTTATCGGTCTGAGGCAGCATAATGATCTTTGAAATGGACTTACAAACAGACATTTACATTACAAATTTGTCACGGTGGCTGACAGTTCCCAGAGCTGACCATATGGCTGATCCAAACATTTGCTAAATATCAGTTCGTGCAAAGTAGGCATTAGAGCCTAAAGTATCCAATGGAATCCCATTCTTCACCCTGACATGCCAACATCTATGTGTGTTCCTCTCATATTGTCTGCCCATCTTTCACTTTAAAGTTAAACACTTGGGAAAGCGACAGCCGTTTTTTATGCCGCTGACCTGGAATAAAAGCAAACAGGGAAGAAAATGTACCCATTTGTAAAAATAGCAGCTTAATTATACCATGCTCCCCAAAAAAGGTCCGGTTTGGACTGGCCAGAGGAATGCAAGGAGAGGGCCGAGGCACAATTATACACAAGTCCTTGCATCCGGCACTCCATTTGAAAACTATATGCATTATTTATGAGCACAAGCACCATAATATGCCATTTTTACAGGATAAAATACTGTTGCGCTCAGCACTTCCACGCAGCAACTCTTTAATGAGCAGCTGCTCAACAAAACAAGGTGTCTTGAGTAGGATTTCAATAGTTATGTTTACACATCAGCAGAATACGATTGTCTGTGCTGTTTGGAATACTAAATACGGTTCTGCAGGGCTCGACGCTGCAAATAAAATAATTACAAATGAGATTTTTTTAAAAGTTCTTAGAATTATTCAAGTTTACTTGGGAAAGATTTGTCTCTGTCCATATGCCGTTTCATCACATTTCATCAGTGTGTGCCAGTGTTTTTTTACGCCACCAAGACACCACAACAACAAAGCCTTGGTAATTTGTGAACAAATGACTCTTAAGAGCCAGTCCTTTTTAATAAGGCAAACAAAAGAATTCACAAAACACCCACAAACTAACTGAGAATGAATCACTTATCCATTCAGTCGTTGATTTGCTCAAAAACCAATACTGAGGTAGCTAACTGATTCCCTCATTGAAGCACAAGTAATTTTTTGGTTAAGTTCAATTAAAAATGAACCAGAGATATATAATTTACTGAGATTTACAAATTAAAAGTACACCAATAAGGCATAACATTATGACCACTGACAGCTGAAGTGAATAACACTGATTATCTCTTCATCACGGCACCTGTTAGTGGGTGGGACAGCAAGTGAACATTTTCTCCTCAATGTTGATGTGTTAGAAGCAGGAAAAATAGTAAGGATTTGAGTGAGTTTGACAAGGGCCAGATTGTCAGAGTATCTCCAAAACTGCAGCTCTTGTGGGGTGTTCCCGGTCTGCAGGGGTCAGTATCTATCAAAAGTGGTCCAAGGAAGGAACAGTGGTGAACCGACGACAGGGTCATGGGCGGCCAAGGCTCATTGATACACGTGGGGAGCGAAGGCTGGCCCGTGTGGTCCGATCCAACAGACGAGCTACTGTATCTTAAATTGCTCATGAAGTTAATGCTGGTTCTGATAGAAAGGTGTCAGAATACACAGTGCATCGCAGTTTGTTGCCTATGGGGCTGCAGAGCCGCAGACCAGTCAGGGTGCCCATGCTGACCCCTGTCCAGCACCGATGCACTATGGAAAGAAGCAATGTTCTGCTGGAAAACCTTGGGTCCTGTCATCCATGTGGATGTCTCAATCCAATCGAGCATCTGTGGGACAAGTCCGATCCATGGAGGATTCACCTCGCAACTTACAGGACTTAAAGGATCTGCTGCTAACATCTTGGTGTCAGATACCACAGCACACCGTCAGGGGTCTAGTGGAGTCCATGCCTCGACGGGTCAGGGCTGTTTTGGCAGCAAAAGAGGGACCAACACAATTTTAGGAAGGTGGTCATAATGTTATGCATGATCGGTGTATATATACATGACAGAACCATAACCATTTATTTATTTACAAACAGACAGAAATATTCTTACAAAACTATATATATAAAACATAAATACAATCAGATCACTAATGTTAGGGTGGTCAATGTCATGTTAGGAAAATGGTGTGATGGTACACTATGGCTGTAAAAATAATTTTTAAAATAGCTTTTCCTAGAAGGTTTTACTGTACAAACTGGTAAAGCAATACATGCTGACCTCACTGATCAACTAGTCGCTTGTTGGATGGGTGGTTGTCTATTGTGATCCATCACCACAGAAGATGATTGACCTATATTCATCATACAGACATTTAATCTGCTATTGTCTGCTGTTATACAGAACAATTTAAGAGTCTCACCTGTAAGTAAATACACTTGTCAATCTCAAAAAGTGTCTGTGTGAAAACAGCCAATAAGCAAAAGCCACATACACCTGATGCCTTTGACAAAAACACACAAATAATTCAATGCCATGGCCTTAGCCAAATACATCAGTGGACAATCCAAAAGCTCATTGTCTCCGACACCAGTCTAAAGACACACTCCTCTCCAGCACAGTGACTTGTATGGCCTAACAACTGCTTCTGCTGTTAATTACACAGCACATACTCCTCAATGAGGAATCCACACAGCTATTTCTATCACTCAAAATGTCAGTCTTAAAGTCACATGTACATGTGTGTTCAAGCATCTTATTTGAGTTGAATCTGTGGGAACACTTTACAATAAGGTTCATTTGTTAACATTAGTTAATGTATTAACTAACCATGAGCAATACATTTGTTATTGTATTTGTTCATCGTTAATTACTAAAAATACAGCTATCCATAGTTTGTTCATTTTACTTCACAGTGCATTAACTATTGTTAACAAATACAACTCTTCAGAATGTTAGAAAAAAAATAGATGTTACCTTTGTCAAGGTCCAGCTGATGCAATTATTTTATTTCATAAAGGGGAGTTTTAGGTCTCATACTATACCTCATACGTCTAAGCAACAGTTATGTTTAGAAGATAAAGAAAAGAGGACAGGATATGACATGGTTAATTTGTACATCATTGTAATGTTCAATCGTTGTTTAACACTTATGGCACTTTTTTCCAAGTCTGCATTTATTTTATTTTTAAATATCGCAATAAATATCGTTTCGTGGACTTAATATCGAAGTATTATCATATCGTGAGATTTTGATATCGTTTACATCCCTATAAGACATTAATACACACATGACGACAGGGAGGTGACGGCGGTGCATAAATCAAGTTCTTCGACTTCCCTCCCACTTCTGGTAGTTTTACTGAGATTTCTTATCCTGTGCGAATATTACAGACATCCTGTGGTAAAATTACATTACACTATCTACCCTTGTAAAACTAATCCCGTCTGAATAGGGCTTTAGTCTAATAAGCTTATGAAACAATGCTGTTTAATATTTAGAACAATACGTGTCTTTTATCGGCATGAAACAATTAGTTACTGTCTAAATCTCCACCTAGTCTGGTGTTTCTGAAAAAGTCAGACAGTAATTAACTAAATGTCAGATTTTAATAATAGAGCACACAGCAGACGCCTCTCCAGAAATGACAGAGACTGAGCAGTACCCACACAGAGATCTCTCTGAACACCGCAGCATGATTCCCATGATTACTGTAATAATAATAATAATAAAACACAAGACATTAGCCAAAAAGGGAATTTCCCTCCAAACTGTGAGGCACGCGTTTATGTCTGATTTGAATGTCTTTAAGACTCATTTGTAGAGTTAAGGATAAAAAAAAACAAAAAGCCAAAGCTATGACATATCTACATGCTTATATATTGATTTTCAATCTATAAATGGGACAAGAAATAAAATATGAGATTTATTTAAGCAATGAAATAAAATAAGTATAAAATGAACTACACAAAAAAGCATTTTGAACGTTTACAGCATGTTTTATAATTACCCCAAAATCAAACATACGGTAGTTCACCCCTTATGCACGTTATCATGTCTGTCAAAACTTATCACATCCATCAAACTTAGGCTGGCTGTCGGTTGGAATATTAGAACTAAAAAGCTGTGGGACAAGACAAAAAGGTTTGGAAACACTGCTTTAGAAGAAAAGCAAACAACTTTATAGATATTCAAGTATGATTGTTAATCAAAAATGTACTGTAAGTAACTCTCATTAGTAGACTGATAGTACACCGTTAGTTAATTATAGTCAGTAGAATGTCTTTTGGGCGACCATCAAAATAAAGTGTGAGCAGATATCAACAAACAATCTACTAATACTGTGATGAGTTAGTTTACATGTAGTTGCAAAGTTACTAATAGTTCGTAGAATGTCTAAAGTGGACCATCAAAATAAAGTGTTACCAAATGCCTTTTTCATCTTTTAGAATATAACCATGAGGAGCTGAATGTTTAGAATTAAATTATGGCACTTATCTAACTAACATACCAAAGTTGGGAGGAGGAAGTTGTTCAGTTTGCACTAACCGTGGGAGCCAGTGAACTCACATGACCCTGGTGAATCTGTGGTTTGTTATATTAGTTGGCAAGGCCATGAATAATGCATTTCTCTCAAAACAGCTTTGACACGTTAATTGTGGTTTGCTTTCAATGTTCAACACCCAATAAAATTCTGACATCAAGCAAATATATGAAAATTCCCAGTGTAATCTGCTCTCACGAATAAAGTCAATCATCTAAATTGAGCCGTTTTGTCTGTTGCATGCATACATGTACTTACTTTTCTCTGTCTTACTGACACACACTTTCTCTCCTGACAAACCATTGGGTGGTTCTGGGCTCTGTGCACTTGGCAGGAATTAACTGCTGGCTTGACTGTAATTTGTTAACTTCAGTCCCTAAAAAAGCTTCTGCCTGGCAATGTCTGTTACTGCTCTGCTTGAATGTGGTGACTGGCACAACAAAGAGTGAAGGCAGATCTGATCATCAGAGCAGCTAGTTGTTAAAAGAGTTATATAGAGTGTGAAACAGTATTATTTAAAAAAGATATTGGCCATTTCCACAATTATATGTATAGACAATTCTGAGAGAGAGAGAGAGAGAGAGAGAGAGAGAGAGAGAGAGAGAGAGAGAGAGA
>RJVU01069130.1:4116794-4129112 GCA_003731715.1 Anabarilius grahami
CAAATCTGACCTCAGAAGACTACAGAGGGTAGTCCGGTCTGCTGAGCGAATCATTGGCACAACCCTCCCCACTCTCCAAGAACTGTACTTATCCAGAGTGAGAAAAAGGGCAAAGAAGATCACTCTGGACCCCTCACATCCAGCACACTCCCTCTTTGAACTGTTGCCATCTGGTCGACGCTACAGAGCCCTGAGCACCAGAACGACCAGACACAGGAACAGTTTCTTCCCTCAGGCAATCCATCTCATGAACACTTGACAAACACGGAATACACAACACTATTACACATTATTGACTTAAAACACTTATTTATATTTCAAATTTGCACACATAACTGTACATACAATTGTCTATATTATATATTGTTTTTTGCTTTTTTTTGCACTTTGTCTATCTTGTAAATTTGTATATTATTATTTTATTATTTTTATTATGTGTCTTGTCTTGTCGCTGTGGAGCTTCTGTCACTAAAACAAATTCCTAGTATGTGTAAACAACATACCTGGCAATAAAGCTCTTTCTGATTCTGATTCTGATATGAGTAATTTTATTTAATGATAATGAGATTTTTGGTGAAGAGATGAGTCTTTAGGATGAAACTAAAATACCCACCATTAGTAGTCAACCAACTTCATCAGAAAGACCATGCTTTGCTGATCTACCAGGCAGACTTGTTCTAACCAGCACATACCATGGGAATTCATGCTTGTCCAAGCTGATCTATACAACTTGTATTTGTGTAAACCGTGTTAGAATTTTTTTTATGTTAGTGTACATTGGTTGCAGCATATGCAGAGGGTTTCTCTCAAGTGCTGAGGGAGCTTGTGAAGTATTCTGCTGTGTTTGCACGGAGAATGGGCCCCATGGCAGGTCATTAAACCAGCACAAGACAGCTAGAGCCAAAAAAGCCTGAGAGTCAACTTCGGTTAAGTGCATTTGAGTGTGTGTGTGCTCTGTGAAGGCACAAAGGCAGCAGAGCAGCAAGAATGAGTGTATGCTTTGTGGGGTTTTTTGGGTGAAGGGTTTCGAGTTCGAGAGAGAATGTCTTGAAAGAAATGGTAGTGTATGAGAGGCTTTTGTGTTTTTCAAGAGGGGTCTAGAGGAGGCAGCTGGTGTAAGTTTACAATGTTAGTCTCAGCTGGAGTCAGGAACACATTTCCTCTGCCTCCGTAACACTGACGGCTGCCCAGTCCACCAGCGCACTGAGGAGGGTCTCGTATAGCAACGAGGGTTATTATTACATCAAAAGATACACTGACCTCCATGTGGTTTTCATTCACCCAACAAGCTCTGATACTGACCTTGAGATGAGAGATGAGACTGTAGATGTTGCAGACTGAATATCAATAAGGATCTCTGGCAGTGAATGTAGCTGACAGAGTTTCAGTGGGAACCCTGAGCTATTATGTTTAGCTGTAGTTTTAAGTAAAATAAAGCAATTATTGGTATCAGCTAACCTGTGTTTTAAAAAGCCATTTAATACTGAACAAAAACAGCTTTAAAGGGTCATGAAACCCCAAAACACTTTTTTTTGAGATGTAAACAGATATGTTTAGGCTGCACATCATTGAAAACACTAAAGGTACTCAATGTTATTCATAAGTGAAAAATAGTTATTTTTGCATTTATCAGAGCGATTTCTGTCTTTCGGTTTGAAAAGCTGAGTCGGAGCAACGTCACAAAATCTGACGTAATCGTGTACTTTCGGCCCAAGTATGGGCATGGTTGAATATGCTGACGTAGACCGTTTCGAGCGATTCTCGACATATATTCACGACATAAAGCTCATTTAATCCAATCACTGCGTTGTAGTATGCATAAGATTATAATTGCGGTATTATGCATGAGGAAGTATCATTCTCTTGCCTCGGTCTCTTGTCATTCAGAGACATATCGTTGGTGTTCGTTTTGCTCAGTGCTACAACACAATGTGTTTTCCTGCGACGCGACCAGAGCAGAGGTTTGTGTGCATGTGGTTTGTTTTGCTGTAATCTACCAGCACAAATGGAAAATATGTTTGCATGAGATCGCATTACAGCAGAGAATTCAAATGTCACAAAAGTGCTGTTCATTCACCTCTGCCTGCTCTAGCTGCGTTCAAACACGCGAGCCATAGGCTGTTTCCTTCAGCACAGCAGCATGTTGTTTGTATTTTGCTCGCGATGCGGTCAGAACTGGAGTTTGAATACGAACACATGAAAAATACGACTGTTATGATATACACGCGGAGCGCGCATATGATCGGTTTCAGCGCGGAGCTTCGCGTTGTGTTTAACAACACTAGCCACGTGGCACATAGCTCATACAGAATAAACAGGCATGTGATTGGCTAAGGACAAAAAAGCAGGAAAATATACTGAGACCAAATACCACTGGTGGCGGATCAATATGGACAGTAAAGCAGGACCCATAACAACTTATTTGAACAAAAAAATACATTTTATTTTATAGCTAGATGTGCAACGTGCAACTTTTTTTGTACAGTATGAAAAATAACAAATTATTTGGTGGATGCATTTTTACCCAACTTTAACAGCTAAATGTGCAACATGCACATTTTCATGTCAAAAGAAGGCCTCAATTTTTGTACGACTCTTTAGCCTTTGTAGCAAGCTTTTTCAGAGCCTCTACACGTTTCTTTTGGAATTTGCGCCTGGCACTCACAGCTGCTGCCACGATGGCATCTTTTGCCATTTTCTTGCTGGCCGTGGGCTTCTCAGAGTGATAAGGCCTTTTGTTCAGTTCTTCTTTATCTCTGAGCAGAGCTCTGTNCTTTTCCAGAGCTTTACACGCCCATTTTAACAGACTTTTTTGAGCTTTGAGGTGTGAACGACCAGGGTAAAACAGGGGGGTTTCATGACCCTTTAAGTAATGTGTCAGATTCATTGTTTCTCTTTTTGTCTCCCCCCCCCCAAATATTCATAATCATGTTCCATAATTATTTTAGGCAAAATTGTTTGTCTAAAACTCTGTGTCAGAAATTTGGGAAAACAAAAACAATTGTCTGTCTTGCCTAGAGCACAAAGGACTAGTGCCCCTCAAAAAAAGGTGCATGACGTTCCTGCTCTTTGGAAATACGTGTAAATGCTAAGAAGCAGAGGGAATTTTTCCCCTCTCTTTAGGAGATTTTCATCAACAATCGGGTTGTTAAATAAATCCATAAATGTTTTATTATGCATGTGCGCAATGGACCACTGTCACAAGAGAGCCAACACAATAATTTACAGCCAGACACACAACACACACACACACACATATATATATACATATATATATATATATATATATATATATGGGTCAATATATATATATATATATATATATGGGTCAATGACGTGATGGGTCATCTTTCTGTCCAAAGGCCTTAATAATAATAAAAAACAAAGATATGACATCCAAAGTATGTAAGGTAGTACGACTAGATCTCTTTTAATTATATTTTGCTACATATAAAGGTATTTTAAAGATTTTGAAGTGTGAAAAGATCAATCGGTTTAACCGTCCAAAGGCCAATACAGCCATTTCATTTGTGATTAAAATATCTTAAAATGTAATAAATGTATAGATTTTTTATTCTCCCATGATTTTATAACATCATATATTAACATAGTGCAAAAAGGTATTAAAATTATGTGAAGTCATTACTTTGATATAAGAAAGAATGTCTGGAAAAATGAATTTCATTGATATCATTCGGCATAACCAATATAAAGGGACCATTTTGGATCAAGTCATGTGGTCAATATCGTGTGACAGGATGTGACATCATTCAGACACCTGCACAGGACCACATGGTCATGAAGCAAAGTAACTAACTCTCTCTTAACTATTTGATAAATTCCTGTTTTCACTTGCTCATACGCATGTCCCGAAATATCAGGTCATTTGTTTAACCGCTATAAAACATGGAAAATGTTGTAATATTTAAAAAAAACTTGTACTAAATGTAAAATGTTTGATTGTCCTTTTGCCAGCTAGCTTGCAAGCGATATCAGCCTGTTAGCATTGTTTGAAAATATCGTCATTTGGTATAACCAAAAGTGGCATTCAGTAAAACTGCATTTTTTCAGTATAAAATTACTTTTTTGGTGACAAACTTTGTTCATCAAAAGTAGTGTTAACTGATTATAAAAACCACATAATCTCATTAACACTTAATAAAACTTCTAAATTAATTATATCCCCATTATGTTTTTTTATACTTTTAAAAACCTTCATTTTATATATATATATGTGTGTGTGTGTCAATATATATAAATCATAATTAAAGAACACAAGAGCCTTGGATTATAAAGCAGTTTCAGGATTATTGGCTTCTGATGTCCTTGTCAGATTTGTGTAGTGACATTGTTTCCACACAGATCTCCCCCACCGACTAGCCAACAACGGTGGGCATCCTCAGGGAGCACTGCTATAATGAGAAGCAGAAGAGCACGGCTGCCACCACATGTCCACGGGCACACCGATTCAAGCATTGCACAACCGCCCTTACATAACCTGGCACGCGGGACAGGAAGACCACTGTCATGATGAAGCACATTTCGTTAGATCTCGTGTTATATCATGCATGCGGGAGACCCAGGCTCAGCCAAACTCAGCCCTTTCTTTTCGGGCACTATGATGAGATAACTATCTCCAGCTGAGGCTTTGCAAATTCATGTTCTTTTTCAGATTCAGACAGGTTTTGAATATTTTTTCACATTTTAAAAGTGAACGGCATCTACTTGTGTATATCTCTCCTCAAAACTGCTGGCTCTTGGTTGTCTCCTCAGGCAGAGACACTTTATATAACTCATTATAAAATAAGAATGTGCACTTCTTGTTGAAACTGCACTAACTTGCGTTTTTGTCTCCCTGTGTGAGAAAACAAGCAGTGCGTGTCCTCTGTCTCACCCCCCTGCCTCATTCCCGTAAGCTCAGTCCAGCTAGCGCATCAACACTGTCCTCGCCATCCATCAAAATCCTCAGTCTCAGGTCATTGGCCTGCAGAGGAACCCTCTCCCAGCACACCCTGTTCTTCACCCCGAGAACCAAAACAACCCTCCAGATGACAGGGGGCATGTGGTGTCAATGCACACACACAAAAACATTGTGCACCTATATAAACACACCAGCATATAAACACACACAGAGCACTGTGGTCCTTTATCCCCAAGTTGCACAGATTCCCATGACATTTGCCTGCGTATTGAAGTTTTGTCACTTTTAAAGAAACTTGTGACTCCCATTAGCAGCTAAGAGAATTAAACCATGAAGGTTGTTAAGTGAAATTAAAAACAGTAATTAGATTTAATAGGTCTGGCACTTGAATCTTTAATTATAGGGTAGTTGTGGCCTAATGGTTACAGTCGGACTTGTAACCCGAAGGTCGTGGGTTCGAGTCTCAGTACTGTCAAGAAACGTAGGTGGGGGGAGTGAATGAACAGTGCTTTCTTCCACTCTCATTACCCACAACTGAGGTGTCCTTGAGCAAGGAACCTAATCCCCAATCACTCCCTGGGCACAGCAGCAAAAATGGCTGCCCACTGCTCCGGGTGTGTGTTCAATATTCACTGCTGCGTGTGTGCACTTGGATGGGTGAAATGCAGAGCACAAATTCCGAGTATGGGTCACCATACTTGGCCACACGTCACTGTCATTTTAAAAGAGAAGGACAGAGCTCAAGGAGGTGAGGAAAGGCTATACACACAATGTTTAAAGGGTTAGTTCACCCAAAAAGGAAAAATCTGTCATCATTTACTCACCCATAAGTCATTTCAAATGCAGAAGGTTAAACATGTATGCGTCACAAGCTAGAACAAACCTCAATGGCTCATGTGCGTCACACATGCATGTTTAAGCTTCTGTGTTTACCATTTTTGAGTGCTCTATGTATGTTTGCTGATCATGATTTATATGTGAGTAAAAGCCTAAATTAAATCTGTCATTTCTCTTCAGAAAATTTGGATTAAACTGCTTCGTTCATGTATTTATGACCTTTTTGGATCTTCAAAGTTTTGGTTGCATTGACTTTCAATGGAGAAACAGAAATCTCTCAGGTTTATCTTAAAAGATTAGTTCACTTTCAAATGAAAATTAACCCAAGCTTTACTCACCCTCAAGCCATCCTAAGTGTATATGACTTTCTTCTTTCTGAATAACGCCAAATGAGTATGAGCTGAAGAAAGTGTCTCCATCCATCAGAAACATATTCCACATGGCTCTGGGGGGTTAATAAAGGCCTTCTGAAGCGAAACGATGCGTTTGTGTAAAAAAAAAAAAAAAATCTAGCTTCCGCAAGACCGCCTTCCATATTCAAGTTACAAAGAAAGTGTAAACTAGCGTCACGTCAGTTAAGCTTTTTCCGTAAGTTGAATAGGGAAGGTGTAGGACGTAGCGTAAGCTTTTTGAACTGCAAGAGTTTTACAATTTCTTCGTTAGTATAATACGGAGGGCGGTCTGGCAGAAGCTTGTTATTTTACTTCATAACTAGTTAAATATGGATATTGTTTTTACACAAATGCATTGCTTCACTTCACTTCAGAAGGACTTTATTAGCCCTCCGGAGCCGTGTGGAGTACACATTTATGATGGATGGATGTGGATGGAAGCACTTTCTTCAGCTCATACTCGTGACCCCTGTTCACTGCCATTATAAAGCTCGGATGCGTCAGGATATTTATTAATATTTCTCAGATTGTGTTAATCAGAAAAAAGAAAGTCATATATACCTAGGATGGCTTGAGGGTGAGTAAAGCTTGGGGTCATTTTCATTTGAAAGTGAACTAATCCTTTAATTTTTTTTTTCAAAGAGGAACAAAAGTCTTATGGGTTTGGAATGATGCGAGGGTGAGGAACTGATGACAATTTTCATTTTTTGGGTGAACTTTCCCTTTAAGTGTTTATCAGGGGCTTTTATCGAAGGTGATTTACAAATGAGGGAAATCACAATTTCTCATATAGGAGCCATCAACTTCACTTCACTGAATTGGAATAAGAAATTAAATGACAGGAAAAGGAATTTACTGAATTGCAATTCAAAATCAACGCAGTTCATTTTCTGACCCTTGTCTGCAAGTTAACTTAATGTTTATAATGTATGAAAATATGACGAAATGTGAGCTAAATTTTTTTAGTTTTTATGGGTAGCATTTCAAATCTATTTATCTATTGCCTATTGTCTTTCTCTGAAGTCTTTAAACCTTCAAACCTTAAAGAACTTTGCTGGTCAAGAAAATAAAATTGAATTTCTTTGGATTTCAGTTCATTTAAATTCTTTCTTACATTTCAATTCAAACTGCAATTCTGCATCCTGTTTGCAATTTAATTAAAATTCGGGAATTAAATTGGACATACTCAATTCAACTATGAATGGCACACAACCCAGACTAGAACAGAAGCTAGAGCAGAAGTGCAAATGCAGAAATGTATAAAAGAGTTTATTTAAAGGAAGGGCCTTTGTTTATATGCAGGGGGTCTGTAATAGCTTGTTCTTAGGGCTGCACAATTATTAATCGCGATTAATCGTGTGCAAAATAAAAGTCTGCGTTTACGTAATATATGTGTGTGTTATGTGTATAATAATTATGTATATATAAATACACACACATACATGTATATCTTTAAGAAATATATGCATGTATAAATAAATATATAAAAAAAGAATTTCTTAAATATATACATGTATGTGTGTGTATTTATATATACATAATTATTATACACATAACACACACATATATTACGTAAACACAGACTTTTATTTTGCACACGATTAATAATTGTGCAGCCCTACTTGTTCTCAATAATTTCAATAGCAATTCTGGCACAGATCCCCCCAGAAGTACACAATTTGTCATCTTTGGACCAAATTCTAAGCTAATCATCTCATCTAGAAAATCTCTGATCACAGCTGGAAATAACTGATCACAAAAAGACTTCAGGAAAATATCGTCATGGCTACATCTTTATTTATGTGTATATACTGTATGTGGCTGGGTTGCTACATGAGCGAAAGTTTGAGAAATGAAGTGGTGAGGAGGTGTTGAAGGAGCTGGGATTTAGTGGTATTTACACTGGGTCCATGGTGCCGTTATAGACATTATTTGGGCTGACAGGCACTCATAAAGGCTGAAGAAATTAAAGTAGACAGCAAAAGACCAGCCTTATCTCGAGGAGGTTCACAGATTTGTGCAGAGATAATAGTATGGTGCTGCAGTGTTTGGGTAGATCAGAAGCTCACACACATGAATACGCGCACACACACACACACACACACACACACACATCTAACACGCACAATTTGGTTACACTGTAACGTTATTTTTAAAATAAAGAGCCTGTAAATTTGAGCTGATGGCTGATCAAAGCTTACTTACGCTCACTGCAGCTAATAACAGGTTACCTTAAAAAAGCAGCTGGAAAGCAAACAGTGCATCAGCCATGGCAACAGTTCCAGTGATAATGCAGATGTTGATGAGAGTGAAAGTGAAATTCCTTCTATTCCAACTTTGAATGGCACCGTTTCAAAAAGACTTGCAATTCGCAAGAAAAGAAAATGAGTAAAAGATGTTAGAGCTGAATAATGTATTAGTATGATTTGCTGATGGTATGAGAGTCAGTGTGAGAGCGGGAATGGAAAAGACAAAAAGCTTACGAAGCAGAGAAAGTTGTAATGAAAGGCCTCATTTTGCTGTATGCCGACACTTTGGTCTGTTTCTCACAAAAAAGCTATTGTATGTCTTCAGAAGACTTGGAATATAAGTCAAAGGCTACTTTTATGATAATGTTATGGTGCTTTTGTGTCATTTTAGAAGCTTTAAAGCAGCATTGTATATATCTGTATCTTATATCTGTACTTTGGCAACTCATAGAAATCCACAAAATATTTCTCAGCAGGAATGCTTGAGCATCACAGTCACCCCTGTATGAATCATACCCCACACATTCACCATCACACAGCCAAGCCATAACCAGTGCTGTAAACCGCTCCATTTGGCTGATCAGCGGCCAGCCAAACATCTGCTTTCACCACAATACAAGTGCAAACTGTTATCCATGAGTGAGCTTATGCTTAATTACAAAATTGAGTAGTATTCTTCCAAATACAATCCAAGACTAAGTCTTTATTACTCATGCAGGGCTCCAGACTCCGCCTAAAATGGTCGCATTTGCGACTAAAAATATTAATTTGCGAGTTATATTTTTGCTGAGGTTGCCATTGGCGACCACACAAATTCACACGTTATGACTGTAAAATTTGCATGTTATTTGCGTGTTCTGTGACCAGTAGCCTATCACATCATTTGTCGTGTTGACGTAATTAAATGAGATGCTGCGTGTGAAAGTTTCAAAATATGAAGGGGTAGGGAAAATATCACATACCAAACAGACGCCAAAGAACTAGCATTGATAAAATCCGACTGTGTTGTCGCCTCGCGTCGCCCTCGTTGGTGCAAAAAAGCTGCATTTGAACTGCTTAAAGGAGTCAACTGCCTATTTCTTCATTTAAATTTGTCTATATTCGTCATTCAAAAGGGGAAACCGGCTCTGCAGACTGCAGATACACACACAATGCACCGCGTGCTTACCGTTTTGAATATCAATCATGCTGATCACTTTCATTATTCCACTCCGCTGATGCTCATCAGATAAATTTAAGGTCATAAAAAGTCTTCAGTACCTTAAATGGTATAACAAGAGTATTAAGGATCATTTTAAGGCGTCTTATATTTTGTGAATGGAAAAAAAAAATCGCGATACAACCTAATGTGATTATTAACATTAATTTCATTAAAGTCCGCGTGAACCGGAAGTTGCTAACGACTTTTCTCCAGTGTTGTGACGTATTTTCAAGTGAAACGGAATATTGAATAGAGGGCAGAGTTTTACTTTAGCGCTCCTCCTCTCCATCTCTAGCTCATAGCAGACTAACGGTTGAAGGGGAGTGGTTTAAGCGTTTTCAACCCAAGCCGTCAAACTGACATCATCAGAGAAGGGGCACCGTTGCAGAAGGGAGGAGCATTTTCAGGTTTTGGTTAAATATTACGAAGCCAAACTATTTTTTTGTGTGGATTGACTTGCACGGATTAATTGTTCACCACAAAACTAGCAATTTGAGATAACAAAATAAATAAGGTCAATTTTGATTTCATGTGTACTTTAAATAAATGTGAGCGCTGCATATATTAAAGTCAAAAGATGGAGCTGTTGTGCGTTCTTCAGGCTCTCGCACATTAGTCTAATGCTGATCAATTATGACAAAGTTTACTTTATATTATTCATATTGTAACGTGTTGTAAAGGGTTGTAACAACGTAGCTTTTTTTATCTGCCTCATCTGAACTTGAATGAGCAGCAAAAGGAAAGCACATGCATTTCAAAATAAGAGTCCCGCTGTATTTTGGCCTGTTCACTAATCAAAGTCCTTTGTATATCAATTTCCCCTGATTTTTATTTGGTTACACAAACCAAACTTAATATATTTATATATTTATTTCCATATATTTATATTTATTTTCTTTTGATTCAAAGTAAACTGTTGTAACTTTAGGAAGGAAAGACTAAGAACATTATTTGACACATATTATTCAATTTAAAGATTATAGTTAAAGGTGCTAAAGAGGACATTTTTGCAATATTACTTGAAACTGTCTTTACTAACTGATAGACTATTTATTAGGTGCACTGAAAGGAATATTATTAATATACATCATCTGTGCACGAGGTAGGGCCTTAAAAACATCAGCCAATCGTTTACGCGATCATCGCGTAAACGATTGGTCCTCTGGCTTGTCAATCACTGCCATGACGTTCCTTGTGAGACGCGCGCCTGCGCGCTCCAGTAACTTTCCACACTCCACAGGCGCCGCATGCAATGTTTTTGTCAGGAGACAGGAGTAACAACTGCAGATTATGAGTTACCTGCGGTGAGTCCGACATAATGAATCCACTAAGTGTGTGCGCGGCTTTAAGTTAACGATTGTAAGGCCGATTATGAATGTAAATTGATACTTATGACTGATCGCGCTCAAACGCGTCCAGTCAGAGCCAGTTGCGTTCAGTCTGCGATTACAGTCGGTGTTCAAATTCCATGTGAAAGTATATAAATCTGCTTCAGGAGCAGGAAACAATCGCTGTATGTTGAGCATAGTCTTAGAATGTTTTAGCTAGTCGTTAAATGTGTGCCCGGCTTAATAACACAGCGAATGCCGGTGGTAAACACTCGTGTTCCAATACTCGTGCATGAGTTTTGGGAGGCGTTCCCTTGAAAAGAGCTGTGAAGGAGGGGGTTGTTCTTATGCATGCGCTCATTTCAAAAACTCAGTCGACGAAAATAACCTCTGTACCACCTTTAACTAGAACCATTAAAACACTTTTTTTTCATTGCTTGAAATAAATGTTAATACTGAAATGAAAATTTATAAAAACTACACAGCCATGTTTAAAAACAACCAAAAATAAAACAAAAAACAAAATATTAAAACTTATAATTAGATTCTATAAAAATCTAATTGGATTCAAAATATTAACAAAAACTATAATAGCATAAATAGTGGATGAAAATGCTCAAAACCAAGATGAAAATGCTGAAACTGTAAAGGGGAGATATATAAAAACAACAGGATGACTAAAAGTAAGTGATTTAAAAATGTAAGTTCTTAAAAAAAATTTTTTGGCATCTGTTTTTCCCCCTATAGGAGCCAATGGCTCCTTAATGAATTTTTTTGTCTGGAGCCCTGTCATGGAATTAAGTTTGGATATCCAAAAAACTGGGACATGGTAAGTATGTTCTCTGGCTTGTTTTTCTAACTTCACCCCATCTCTCAGAGTGTTTGACAGGGCAAAGGGCAGAGTGAGTGATGAGTGAGCAGTCTGTCACTTCTGCCTCCCGTATAATACACTCCTGAGGATGAGTGATGCGAGACCTTGGAGAAGCACATCTACCATGGTCTCCGGAAACTATGAGGCAGATGCAGGCTGACAGCAGGGCCAGAATAAATGATCACCCTCCTTCAAATGATTCTGATGATGACGAACACACAAGTGTGTTCTACCAAAACACATTTAGCAACAGGGAGGGTTAGACTGCTCTCAGCGTGGTGTTTGTGCACCATCTAGTGGCTAACAAGGAAAATGCCAAGGGACCATTTATATATTTCATATTTAAATACATTTTATAAAAATGGGTGAATATATAAATATATTTAGCAGTTACAATTATAATTCATATATTTATATACATTTAAAAAATTATAACAATATATTATATTAAATACTTTATATAAAAATATAGATGTTTTTAACTATTTATGACAAAACTTGCACTGGACCTCTCTGTAT
>RJVU01069130.1:4129154-4143017 GCA_003731715.1 Anabarilius grahami
AAATCAATTTGATACATTTTGACAATTTATATTAAATATATGTTTTATAAAATATTTTGTATAATAATATATATTTTATCCAATTTATAATGAACTAAAAATGTTGATGCAGGTTGCCATTCCTCGAGTGATAAATCTAAACCTATAATAATGTGTATTAATAAAGTATAAAAATGTGCATGTGAGACTCACGGCAGGTTGATCCAAGCCTCGGGGTAGATGCTGTTCTCTTTCAGGAGGTTGTGACTGAGATCTAACACCTTCAGGTGGACACACTTATCCAGAAGCCTGTCCTGCACCTCCACTATTTGATTTTCCTGCAACCTTAAGTCCTGCAAATACACCAAAACCTATCAAAATACAAAATCCCTAAATTTATACAGAGAAGCAAGTGACTGAAATTGGCTGGATTACAGAACTGACCTCTAAAAATGGGGGTAATCCCGCTGGAATAGAACTGAATCTGTTTTTATCCAGTCGTAAATATTTAAGTGCCTTCAGAGGTTTGAAAGCCCAGGGTGCAATACTGCCCTCATAGAGGATGTTTCCTGTCAGTTCTAAGACTTGTAGATTAGTCAAGCCTAGAAAAAATTGTATGTTATTAGTTATTTCAGGTGTATCAGTAATTTTTGATTATTTTGAGCTGTCCTGGATTTATACTGACACCTAGCGGTGTGGATGTGACCTTACAAAAAAGCAGAAGCAAAATTATTTGTACTAATGACCTATTAGCAATCCAATTTAGGTAAATCTTCAGAGCAAAAGTGAAAGCTACTACGATAAAGCAAGTAATATTCGCCTGGTCATGTGATCTTAACGACTCGCTCCATGTACAATAAAACAATCTCCTGTAAGTACATTATTTTAAACATATTATCTAAAAGTACTATTCAGTTCTTTATCTGTAAACTGACAAAAAATGACTAAAGAAGAACTCTGACTTTCCTCATAATAATGTTTGTACATCTAAACTAACATAAATCCATACCAAAGCCAGGAATAAACTCATGTTTGTGCAGCTGGCATGAAAACAGCTCAAACCTTTGAAGCTGTGTGAAGCCAGTTGGTTTATTTTATTGCTGTTTATCTTTAGATCCTCCAAAGAAGATGGCAAGCGTGGAATTGTTGTAAGTTCATTGCCGTCAAGTTTCAGACTTTTCAGCTTTGTCAGATTCTGTTAAAAAAGCAGAAAAAAAAACACTTTTCAACTTGGGACGCAGTGGTTACGTCTTGTCTGATTTGGGTCTAGTGAATAGTTTCCACTGTGCCTACGACCAAATGAAAAGCCTAAATTTTGCATGTTGGTTAAATTATTTTAATGTTAAGACAGGTATTTCAAACCCTGCTGCCCCAGACTACGAGGCCTGTATTATTTTTCATATATTGAATGTCATAAATTGCCTCTGTAAATTGTGCACTTGTTTCCCTCCTCAAAGGAACATTTACTCTTCATGCTAATTTCACTAACATTGCATAGACAGTCCAAAGAAGACAGTGCCATTTTCCATTGGTCAGAGTTCCTATTTTCATGGTACTGGGTTTGCTTAGGGAGTGGTGTGTTTGGTCACTTCTCAAGGTCTCCCAGTGGGAAATCCGGACTTATCTAGGCCCGACATATATTTAGCAGTTATAATTTGAAACTTTATTCTTTTAATTTGTATGTTCTTAAAAATCCTAAGACTAAGATGAAACTTTTTTTTTTTAGATTTGATGTAGACATGTACAGTACTTACACTTTAAAGATTATAGATGTATATAACTGGTGTAATTACAGGGATAAAGAAATGGCAGTACCATAAAGAGACTTAGGTCGAAAGAGGAGTCGTCCAGCATGTTCATACTTAGGTCAAGCTCTTCAAGATCTGGCAGTCCAGAAAAACCACGGGAAGGAATTCTTGTTAAGTTATTCCCTGTTGAGACAGTACATTGGTTAAAACGCTGAACGGCTGGGCTTATTACAAGACACAGCCGACATAAATTATAGAGTGTCTCAGAGATCCATATACTTATGTTGGATCTTTCAGCCTGTCCAGACCTTACCAGGCAGTTCAAGTATGGTGACTTCCAGGTTCGTGATGACAGGCAGGTGGGACAAGCCAATCTGCTTGCAGGAAATTCTAGTTTCTCCATATTGGCAGCCTTCTGGTAATGAGTCTAGGAATCCATCTCGGGTCAGGGTGCTGTTAGAGGCATCATTCTCCTCCTCTTCGGCTTCCTCTTCTTCATTTCCCTCTTCCTCCTCCTCCTCTTCTTCTTCTTCCTCCTCTTCTTCTTCTTCTTCCTCATCTTCATCTTCCTCATCTTCATCTTCATCCTCTTCCTTTTTCTTTGCTTTCTGCTCTTCACCTTGGTCCATAAGGCGTTTTTTTTCCTCTTTGAGTTCCCTCAATATTGCGTTTAGTTTCCCTGCTGCCCCACCCCATCTTTCCAACACAGCATTGAGCTCCACCCACACGGCCTCAGTTCGCCCCATAGCTGACTGGTGGGACACAGAGGGAACATGGCAGGAATCGAGCCCATTAGTGACACAGGAATGACCAGAAACATGCTGAATAAACTAAACAAACTAAATATAGTGGACAAATAGCACAGACAGGAATAAAGGAGGTGGAAAATGAGAGGTTGAACATTAAGACGGGAAGCAAAAATAGGCTTATAATTAGCATTTATGGTATGCTCGTGCGATCTTGGACTGCCAGAATACACATACTTGTTCCACTGTAACAACAGTAGCAGCTTGTGCAGCAAACAGGCACAAGTATGGCCATGAATTCAATATTTACTGTTTTCTATTTATTTCATCACACTATTTGATGTAAGAAACCAGGATAGTGATGTTTTGACTGCAGAAATACAGTCTCACCTTTGTATCTGTGGCAGTGTCGCTCGATTGCCTCGTTCTTTGTGCTTGATTGGCTCTCTTTTCACCTGCAAATTCAGCCATGATTCAACACAATTAAAAACGAATACTTTTATTCAGCAAGAATGCACTAAATTGATCAAAAGTGATAGTAAAAACATTTACATTGTTACGAAAAAAAATTGTTTCAAATAAATGCTGTTCTTTTGAACTTTCTAGTCTTCAAAGAATCCTAAAAAAAAAGATAGTTTCCACAAAAAGCACAGATGTTTTCAACATTGATAATAATAAGAAATGTTTCTTCATCAAATCAGCATATTATAATGATTTCTGAAGGATCATGTGACACTGAAGACTGGAGTAATGATGCTGAAAATTCAGATTTGACATCACAGGAATAAATTACATTTTAAATGTATTAATATAGAAAACAATTATTTTGTATCGTAATAATACTATATTTCACAATATTACTGTTTTTACTGTATTTTTGATCAAATAAATGCAGCCTTGGTGAGCATAAGAGACTTTAAATGTTGAAACAATAGATACAATGTTCAAAAGAAGAGAAACATGGTTTATACTCTTTCAGGTTGTCAAATGTTAGTGGGTCATATCCATATTTAACGTGACTAACTACACCTGCGGTTACTCTGTTAGGACACCTGTGTGAACTTGAGGAGAACTAATTTCCTACATCCACTAAAATCACCTTGAGAACAAATTATTGTAAAAACGGCCCAGAAATTTGATAATTCATAATTTGTTTGCAAATAGCACTTGCTTTCATATTTTGTTATCTAATACAATATAATTCATCAATTTTAAATGAAGTGTCATTAAAAGACATTTCAATGAGTTTAATCTAGTTAAATAAACTACTTTGAACAAGAAAAAGTATAATAGACACCATGAACTTTTTACAATAGTCTTGTCTGACCAAGTCCTGGGATTTCATCCTGTGCCACTGCTCTTGAAATCATAATTACTGTAATTATTGCTCCACTCACTTGATGCTGATTCTGAAGAAGAATCCACCGGTGGATGCTGTGAGGATGAAACATCAGTATCAGGTGACAATGTGATGAGCGAATCCAGATCATTCAGCACTTCTCCGTCCACAACTAAAACTCCTAAGCACAAGCAGAACACCAAAAAAGCCTGCATGATTCTGATCCGATCTGTTCAGATGCTCACTGTGTACCTGCAGGCTCACCTCTAGCTGCCCTCTTAAATTCTCTCTTAGTCAGCAGTGAGAAGGAGGAGGAGGAGAAGAAAACAGGGAGGAGATCACAGTACGTGGTTAGACGTGTACAAGGACCTTCATTGCCAGGAGTTCACAAAAATATCAACCCCTCCTTATAAAGTCAACGGTTGTGCCAACAAACACTAGAGTTGGGACAAAGAGAGAGAGAGAAAGAGAGGCAGGGAGATGATGGTCAATGTCAGTCACGTCATGCCACAATGACACAGTGTTCACACCTTGTAGCACTTGAGATGGACAAATGAGAGAGTTATCCAAACAAGAGGGCAGTGAGCCCGACAGCCTGACTGACCCGTACAGAGATCTCTCTCCGGCTCCATGTCTCGTCCTCAACATGTTCCTTCCTGGCACTCTGCCATTAGCACGTATGTAAGAAAAAGAAAAAGACCTTGCTAAAACAGAAAGACATGGTTCTCTAACTCATAAAACAAACACATGGAGGCAGACAGTCATACAGACAAATGCAATGTGTTCTCAAAGCATACAGCTACACACTCCTCTTGTTTATGGAGATTAAAGGCTGATATATATATATATACACAGTGGCTAAGTCACATTTAAAATGTCTGAATGTAAAGGCAATTGATACTTAGACTGCATTTATTGGGCTTTATTTAAAATAAATGCCACTGGGTTTAATATTTTGTTTTCTAATTCAATGACATTTATACATTTTAAGTGTGGCGTCAGTGTCGAAATAATACACAGTATCTTTTTAATTTCAAGCATTTTAGTGTGAAATCAGAGATTTGGGAAAACTAACTGGCTGTGGGGGAGGACAGAAGGATGTTTAAAAAAGCCTGAGTTAAGGTTGGTTGATGGTCTCGTCTCACACACACATACAAACAGACAGGCTCTCAGGGTCACATTGTATATGGAGAGATTGTTTGCATTTACATTTACTCCATAAAGTATCACTGCAGAGCGAGATACTGCCTTGCAACTCTGTTTAAATTTGCTCAGACAACACAGGCTACAAATGGGCAACAACTCTGAATGTTGACATAGGAAGCATATTTTTAAGTGCACTTGAGGAATTTTCATACCTTTTTTCAGTTTTTTTAATCTTATTTTTTTAGAACTTTATTCTATTAACAAAAACATCCAAAAAAAGTTTTTAAATAAAATGTTCAAAAAATAATAATTTTGTTACACACACACATATCCTCCTGAGAACCAGGAAAACATTTTGTGAATTTAGTTTTTTTTTTTTTTTTTTTTGTCATTACATTGTTTGGAGCATAAGAAATAAATGGATAAAAACATTTTTGAAAAAAGATTTATATATTTATTTATACTATGTCTCCATATACAGAAAAAAATAACAAGGCATGAATAGACACGTATAGGCAAAAACAATGGATTTTTTTTTTTCATTCACCAAACAATTTTTAGGTTTCAGGATTTCCTTTAACCAAACATTGTATAAAGATGATTCTCAACTATGTTATGAAAGATATAACAGAATATTTTGATATACTATTTTACTTTATGTGATATGTGTAAAATGGCAGAGTTTTAAGTGGGTTGCATGATACATTGTATCTAATTTGCATATTAATGAGTTCTTGCAGCAACATGTAATGAAAAATGAAGTGTAAAATGCTGCGTTCATGCCACCTCGTATTTACCGGAATCTTGAAATGACAACATGTGACATTATATTCGGAGCTGTTCAAGTCCTTTTAGACATTGGACTGGGAATTATGCGTTTCTATGGCACCACTATCAATGCCTAAATGAATCTACAGCGGTCAGGTGGTACAGCGGCCATGTGGTACATCTGGGAGCTTTCAGAAAACTCCCAGCTTACAAGCTGTAATTACGAGCTCTACGAGGACGTGAACGCTTTTTACAAGCTAGAATCTCGTAACTACGGGAATTACGAGGCCGCATGAACGCACCTTTATAATGGGAGTAATAATTGGCAACATTTTCATTAGAATATCTAATATTTCACAGGAATATTGATATATAATTTCTTTCCTTATTCACTTGTGTCTGTCTCTCAAAATGCCTGATTTACATGCTATAAAGGGGTGGTTCATTGCGATTTAACTTTTTTAACTTTAGTTAATGTGTAATGTTGCTGTTAGAGCATAAACAACGTCTGCAAAGTTACGACGCTCAAAGTTCAATGCAAAGGGAGATATTTTCTTTTAAAGAATTCTCTGTTTAAGGACTACAACAAACGGCTGGTAGGGACTACAACAAGCTTCTTACCGGGTTGGTTACATCACTAACCCTAGAATTTACATAAACTCTGCCTCCGAGAACATGCAACAAAGGGGTGAGGCCATGTTATTGCAATACAGTACATAACACAAATGCAATAGCATGTCATAAAAGCAGACAAAGATGACAACATGATAAATTATAACCGTAATTAAACTAAACCATAGGCTACCTGTTCTATCTTCATGCAGCATATTCTCTGGCTCTGTAGGCATTTTACAACAGTTCCCACACCAGCAATCGCTATAATGAAAATATAGATTATCATGTCAGAATATGCAATCAATAACTTTAAGATAGTTAACTCCACATCAGCTACATAAATTCATCAACTAACCATTCAGAAACGTCCTGTTGCATTCTACATGTTGTCACTTCTTCTTGAGTCTTCATCATTGTCCGACTCCGGTTTGAACATAAAAGGCTGAACAGTTTCTGACATTTTCAGTGAGTCTATGTGAGGTAATCAACGCTGCTAACACTATGCGCTAACCTATGGTGCTAACACAAGCTATTGAAACTCTTTGTAGGAGCAGCAGCAGCTCATTTGCATTTAAAGGGACACACACAAAAACTGAGTGTTTTTGCTCACCCTCAAAAAGTGACAAATTTAACATGCTATAAAAAATTATCTGTGGGGTATTTTGAGCTAAAACTTCACATAAACACTCAGGTGACATCTTGTAAAAGTGGCATTATATGACCCCTTTAAGTCCTGATGTCCACTATAGTGGACGTATGAAACTGTCATCCTGTTTTGTAAAAGAAAGTCATTTTCAGATTTCAAACCTCGTAACAATTTCCTGAGATGTTGATTTATAACAATTTGAAAATTAGTCAGATTTAAATCATAATTACAAAATATCATATTTCCTTAACAGTGCAAAATTTGATCATTCAATCAATGTCAGTCACATTTAAAGACCAAGGAGAGGGAGACAAAAGTCTATGCTTGGGTCTCAAAAGGATATATAAACACTAAAATTATAAACTATTTATTCGTTTTCATTTAATTAATTTTAGTAACTGAGTATGCCTGTTGCTTTCAACGCAACTTTTTTAAAGTTACTTGAAAGAAATTTGTCACAAAATTTAGGCTTTTCCTAAACTTCTCCCAACACAACCAAGGTCCCTGAATCTCTGCTTTTTTAAGTACCATTTTAAAATGGATGACCCTGTATTACTGTCCAAACAAACAGTGGGTAAGAGTGAGACAGTATCTTGTAATTTTACGCTATCTGGCAAAACCACTGTGCCAGACTGCTGCTCTTCGTACAAATGTCTGTCCATAGTGAGTCACTAGTGTGTGTTCTGCTGACCTGTCCGGTGTCCAACTCCTTTGTCCTCATTGCCCCACACACACCTTCTGAACCGGTCAGTGTCTCAGCTGTTACATGTTCTCAGGATGAGGTGGCTGCGGTCAGTGTATGCGGGCCGTGGAGAAGGCTGCTGAGAACATGGGCAGAGAAAGAGAGAACCAACATCATATCATTAGCTAGACTTCCCAAGTGAAAACAAGAAGAGCTTCCCTTAACACAGCAAATGTTTGGATAAATGAACAAGATTACACTTTCATACTTCTTATGAAATTATACTATTTGTGAATGAATTGTATGGACATGTACTTTGTAATCTCCTACTCTGAGAGTCTTTTAAGGGAAGGTTCATGGCTAGTTGGTGGTTCTTTATTTAGGCCAGAGGAATCCAGAATAGCATAGCGTATCATTGTGATGTCAGCTCCGGTGCCATTAGTCTTTCATGCTGGTTGTCTTGTGGCCTAAATGACGCTGATGCTGTCTAATCTTGACATAAAATACTGACTGATTTGTAGAGAATGATGAAGAGGGAAAAAAGAAAGAAAAGAAACAGAAGGACCAATGTAATAATTCACAAAATAAGTTCATATGTTTTTAAGCAGCTCAGGCACAAGACGTGACTTGACTGCTAGGTTCACTTCTCTGGATTTAATTATAGAAATAAAGGTGGACTTGTGGTGCAAGGATGCCACAGTGAAGCAGCTGTTTACATATCACTAACCTTAGGACTTGAATAATTAGACGTTTCCCCTGATCTTTCATTCAGAATTGCATTTAAAATGGTTCCTTCAGTCAAAAACATTACTTTTTATCTACAATGGACAATAGAAAAATAATTTATGGATTCAACTATCAGAGATTATTTGAATATACTGTATATAGGGTCCAAAAGTCTGAGACCTTTAGTTAAAGTGTTTCTTTTGTGCATTTTCTTTTTTAAAATAAAAACAAAAATTATCACTGCAAATTGCATTAGACACAAAATTCTGAGTGATTTTAAAAACTGAAATTCATGAACTCCACTAGACACAACAATCATGTTGTCCAGCATGATTTAAGGTGATATAAAGATTTCTTTAAAGGACCCACACCCTCAACAAACCCAAACATTGGTTAAGATTTAATAATAAGAAGTGATATTGGCCTCTGTGATTATAGTCATTTAGCAATGCCTGCCACAAGAATGGAGTCGTGATGCTTCTCAACAATGATTGGCAAATGCAGGTGACCGTTGGATAAGTTTAGAACTTGATATGGGGTTGTTGCGCAGGCTGCCTGGGAGACCAGTGCCAAGGACTTATTGTCATAACTCGAGTTCTCCTGCCTGTTGTCTCTGACATTCCTCCTCTATTTATAGCCCATACCATCCCTAACCCCTTTCTGCCCTGCTCCCTTTCCTTTTTCACCCATCCCTCGCTCTCTCAGATAGGGAAGGGGAGTGACAAAAGGCTTTGTCTTTTCTAAGCCATCCATTCCAGCCATAAAGGCCAAGGCAGGTAGCCCTGGGACTCTTCGTCCTGTGTCTGACGTGAAGAGAGGAGTGCTGGGTGACAGGGCATCAGTGCTGGATTTGCAGACAATTTCAAAAAGAAAACCTCTAATCTAGGACAGCCATGGATGATGTATATAAAGCAGCGGTAAGTTACGAATGCAATAATTATCAGCATTTTATTACATCTCAGGCTGCCTCAAAGGAGAGTGACCCTGTAATAAAGAGTCCCATATGTGTTTTGTATGAAAGCATCAGCTAAATGATAAATTAATAATTGTTAATTTGACAGTTAACCTGTCCTTGACCATTTCCTTCCTCTGTAAATGACATATTTCAACATTATAACTAATAATCTGCCAGAGAAATCAATCAGTGCACTGTCAGGCTAGTTAGCACTCAAGGTTAAATCAATAAATTAAAATGGGACAGTGGCAATTTGGTGCCTTTTTAAGGGTATATAGCCTAATGGCACAGAACACACCATCAAAATGAATTTGTTCAATAAATGAACACAAAATAATTGAAAAGTTTAGGTTTAGCATACCCTACAATAGCTGGTGAAATAGCAAATGGTCATAGGCACTGAGACTAAAGCATTTAACAATGGGGCAGATGGTGTCTGGTGTCTGAAGAACTTTTAAGCGAGTGACAGCTGTCATTCCTGTAAAGAATAGACCTTGGTCAGTCTCTGACGAATAACATGCTATGTTGTCTTACCACATATTGTATTTTTAGTTCAAAGTCAATTGGAGCAAAGTTTTGAGCTCTCTCTTACACCTAATAGGTGGAGAACTTGACAGAAGAACAGAAAAATGGTGAGTTTCTCTTTGTAATCTGTCAGTTTAAACATCACTGCATGCATTAAACACATTGTGATTAAACACAACGTCCACTCTCTTTATAAGAGTGTTGTTGACGTGTGACTTTTGTACCTGCCAGAGTTTCGCGCTGCGTTCGACATCTTCGTGCAAGATGCTGAGGATGGCTGCATCAGCACTAAGGAGTTGGGGAAGGTGATGAGGATGCTGGGCCAGAACCCCACTCAAGAAGAGCTGCAGGAAATGGTAGATGAAGTAGATGAGGATGGTATGTCGGATATTAGATGAAGATATCATTCATATTCATGTGTAGTTTATGGTAAGAATTGGGATTTCACTGCTGAGTGGTCTCTGTGCTTTGTAGGAAGCGGGACAGTGGACTTTGATGAGTTCTTGGTGATGATGGTGCGCTGTATGAAAGAGGAGAGCAAAGGAAAATCAGAAGAGGAGCTGGCTGAGGTCTTCCGCATGTTTGATAAGTATGATCTGCATTTTTCTCAAAGCATATTATAGTGTATTACATCATATCTAAAATAAGTTGTTATATACGTTTTATCATTGTCTCTTTAAGGAATGGAGATGGTTACATTGATTTAGATGAGCTGAAGAACATGCTGGAGTCGACAGGTGAGGCCATCACTGAGGACGACATTGAGGAACTCATGAAGGACGGAGACAAGAACAACGACGGCAAGATCGATTACGATGGTAAACGAACGCAGCAATTTTTGAATATTTACTAGAAAAATGACCAATTTCGACAACTGAAATGCATATTTTTAATACCAACAGAGTTCTTGGACTTCATGAAGGGTGTCGAGTAAAAATCCCGCCTGACGGTCGGATTCAAAAGCCATTCCCTGACCCTGACCCAAAACAGTATCTCTGACGTCACCACACGGACACTTAATTCGGAAGCATGGAAAATTATCTACATTTCATATATTTCAGAAACGTGTTGAAATAGGTCAATGGTGTTATGTACCGCTGCCAAGAATAGTGATTATTTGTGTTCAAGTAAAAAACATTTTCTGTACACAAGCCACACGTTTTGTTCATTTCTTCCACAAATCTTTTTATCGTTTAAAAATCAATTAAACCAAGAACCAATGAAAACAGATACTGGAGTTTTGTGGCCTTTAGTATTTTAACTTTTCAGATAATCTATATGCTACTCTAGTCCTAAACGTATACAAAGATAAAGACGTTGTAAGCGATTAGCATTTCTTTGCTCGGTTTCAGACAGGTCAGTCCCAGACAAAATAAGTGCATGTTTGAGTTGTCTTAACTGAAAGCATCTTGCACTGATATCCAGTGTTGTAGTCGAGACCTGCTAATTCGAGTCCGAGTCAAGACCGAGTCCAGAGAGGGTCGAGTCCGAGTCGAGACCGAGACCAAAGAGGTTGGAGTCCAAGTTCAAGTTCAAGTTCACATAAGGTTGGGTCTGAGGCAAGACCTAAAGAAATCTAAAGACCTAAAAGAATATGTAAATGTTTGGTGGAAACAATAAAATTGGCACCATACTCATCAAATATACCATGGCATGTACACTGTATTTTATTTACTTAGAGTGATATTGGTTTAAAAAATAAGATCAGTTAAGGGTAAAAAGGCCACATAGTAGGTGGTGTAAAGGTAATCTGTTAGAAAAGATTTCTGTTTTGAATAAATGCTGTTATTTTTAACATTTTTAAATAAAAGATTTTTAATTCAATCGACTAAAGGAACACAGCATGTTATAAAAAATATTATGCAGCACAACTGTTTCCACTTTCCAACTTTGAAAATTAATCATCATATTAGAATGATTTCTGAAGGATCATGTGACACTGAAGACTGGAGTAATGATGCTGAAAATTCAGCTTTGCATCAGAAATAAATTATATTTTAAAGTACATTCAAATAGAATTTTTTTTTTTAAACTGTAATAATGTTTTTAAAATATATATTGCTGTTTTTGATTAGATAAATGCAGGCTTGATGAGCATAAGAGACTTATTTCATAATGCCGCATAAGCTAATAATTATCAAAAATGGTAATATCACGTCACCATTTCGCCAGCCTACACATAATAGGCCTGTAGGACAGGTGGCACTTTGGCTTCATTAACTATGATAGTTTCATCAAATAATAAACGGTGTATTAACACTTAATGAATTGAACACTACTTACCACCATTAATGCGACTTCTCGCTTTGTGGTCAGTTAACATCCATTTTGTCAGCGATGCAATTTAATTTATAAAATGAGACAAACAGCAGAAATCGCTCGTCTGTCCGTGTAATTTCCACTTCACGTTGTCTAATGAAATTCGTACTTGTTGTGCCAGATCACGATTGGTTTGGGTGTTCTACATGACAAACCGGCATTGGTGAATTATGTAATATTTTAAAATATAATAAATAGATTTTTAATTAAATCGACACACCAGGTTCCGTCGAGCCATAGGCACTCAGTGAAAGAACCATCGAGAGAAGTTTCGAACACTGTGGAAAATCAGTCAGTCTCACACGCACGCAACCCATTGCAACGCGTTACGGCAACGCCTCACACTGATGAATTTTCCGACTTTTGAGCAATATGTTACTATTGTACACATTGTCATGTTAATATTAATTCAAATGCATTTTGTTTTATTGACCACAATATTATCATTGCTCTTTGCCCCCGAACATTAAGCGTGAAATATTTTGAATGGGACTCGAGTGGTCTCGGGAATGAGTCCGATTCCTAATATGTACGAGTGAGAGTTAATTCCGAGTCAATATGCACACGAGTCCATGACAAGACCAAGACCGTTACAATATGGTCTCGAGACCGAGTCCAAGACCGATTCACTTCACTGTGAAGCACTGCAGAGGGGGCATCTGAAGTAACAAAAGTGGGCGATGACATAATGCAAAGTATTCCCAGCTAGAAAAACACGTGGCCCATTCACATATATATAGAAATCAGTCTACTGAAAATAAAGCTATACCAAGAAGCAAATAGGCAGATTGGCTGTGCAGTCAAATGTATTAACACATTACATCAAATTCAGTGAAAACTACAGGTTTAAACAAGCAACAACAGCGAGGGTGTCTCAGTTCCATTATACATTTCAACCACTCATGTACTAAATTTCCAAAACTGGGTTGTCCAGTAGTTTATGCAACAGCAGTTAAAAAAAAAAAAAGTCATACTTTATTACTCCCTGAAAGCACCTTCACACACCATTATCACCAAATTAATATTTCGTTTTTTCAGGATACTGGCTTGTAATAACTACAGGAAGAACACAGAGTTAAAGCTTGGGAAATTATGAAATGACAAGGTCTTTTTTTAAATGATGTTCAGAAATGTGTCAACTGGAATGCACTCTGATAACCTTACAAACCTTTAAAAGCCACTATTAATGCAGTATTAAAGATTTCAAGAGGGCAAACCTGATAATGACTCAAAATGAAAGCATTTCAGAGCAATAGGTGACACTATTGACTATAGTGCACAAGTTAGAGAATTTTCACACACTATGAAGTTAGGTATATCTGCAAGCCGTAAACCTCTGGAATGACACGGATGTGTGGTGAGCTTGTCTCTTGGGTTGAGTTAGGAATGGAGAAAGAGGAAGGGTGGTAGCTTAGGGTAGTTCAAAGAGTTTCAGTTGGCGAAAGTACGCTTGACGGCAGCAACGATACATTTGGCACTGATGCCAAACATGTCCAGAAGCTCCTGCGGTTTGCCGCTCTGAGGAACACGGCTCACGGCCAGCCGGTGCACCACAATGCCAGGCTCTTCACCCACTGCAGACAGGACAGCCTCGCCCAGACCACCTACAATGAGAGCATAGGAACCAACATAAAATACCTCTCAAAGCATAAGGGCTGGGGACAGGGAA
>RJVU01069130.1:4148811-4168370 GCA_003731715.1 Anabarilius grahami
TATTATTATTATTATTATTATTATTATTATTATTATTAATACGCCTGTGAAACAAATTTCTCTTACGCCCTCTGGGAAAACTAGTCCTGTCTGAATAGCTGAATAGGGCTTATTACATCATAATTAGATTATTACTACGATCTGAGAACAAAATCTTGTATGGACTTGATCACTGGCGCCATACCAGCATGAGATTTTTTATTTGGTGTACACTAAATGACTCATGAAGTACAGTGGGTCATGGTATGAAAAAGAACAAAATAAGATGGCATGCTCTGGGAGAACACATATACCTAGATTTATCGAAGTATTTTCCGGTGTAGGCCATACCGCAGGCAGCACCCAAACCCTGGCCAAGAGAACCTGTCGCCACATCCACAAACGATAGTTTCTGAAATAAACAGAAGCGAGGTTATTTTCATGGTAACTGGTTATGTGAAAGACTTGATAAACTCAGACAGTATGATTGAATGCCTTTATTCATTATACCTTTATTCATGCATTAAATTAATTAATGACAATAAAGGCATTTTTAACATTACAAAAGATTTCTATATCAAGTAAATAGTGTTTTCCTGATCTTTCTATTCTTCAAACAATCCTTGAAGAATACATTACGGTTTCAACAAAAATATTAAAGCAGCAAAACTGTTTTCAACATTGAAAATAATGTTTCTTAAGCACTAAATCAGTATTAGAATGATTTCTAAAGGATCATGTGACACCGAAGACTGGATTAATGATGCTGGAAATTCAGCTTTGCCGTCACGGGAATAAATTACTAGGGCTGGGTACTGGCACAAATTCCACGATTTGATTCTATTTCAATTCACTTCAAGCTTGCGATTCAATTCCGTATTCGATTAAGTGGGTTATGTATCAGGTACAATACTTCGGATTTCTTAAGTTGTATTGTGTATTTCAACATACTTTCTAATGTTCATTCATGCTTATTTCGTGCTGTAGCCAGTAGTAAAGCGGAAAAGATGATCAGTTCAGTTGGGCTACAGCGATCAGTCACGGCACATTAAAGAGTGGCAAGTAGCATTTTTCATTTGAATTTCATAATTAAATTAACAGAAATTGAAAGCTTATTACAATTTATTGTAATAATTATGTAATAAATAATTGTTATATGGGAAGCAGGCTACAAAGTTGTTCATTTAACAACTGAAAACACCATTAGACTGAAAGATCGATTCTTGGGATTTAAGAATCGATATTGGTTAATCAAAATGAGAATCGATTAAAATTGAGAAATTGATATTTTTAACCCAGCCCTATAAAATACATGAATTTCTTTGTTCTGGTGAACACAAAGGAAGATATTTGGAAGAACGTCAGTAAACCAAACAGATCTCGCTGCCCATGGACTAACAAAGTATTTATTTTTCCTACTATGGTAGTAAATGGGGGGTGAGATCTGCTTGTTTACTGACATTCTTCCAAATATCTTCCTTTGTGTACAGCAGAAGAAGGAAATTTATACAGGCTTGGAACTGCTTAAGGGTAAGTAAATGATGACAATTTTAATTTTTGGGTGAACTAACCCTTTAAATGGCATTTCTTTTATAATATTGGGTTGACTAAAATGAGAAGAAAAACAAAATAAATGTCAAGGTTCACATCTAATTCAGTGCAATTTTCTTTCTTCTACCGTCTACCGCAGTCAAATAGAAAAAAGTAACAAAACAGTAAACTAGATTAATCAAACTAGAATAATCTATGCATATTTCAAATCAAAATTTGATAAGAAAAAAAATAAATAAAAGATTTTTAATTGAATCGTGACCTCAAGAATCAATTTGAATCTAAGATTACCACCCCTAGTGTATAAGTGCTGATAAGAGTAGTATTACTCACAGGGGTGGGGTGACCCTCCAAGTCAGAGTCGACCTTACGCAGGTTCAGCAGATCAGACTCTTTGATGTATCCAGCCACTGCCCAGGCAGCATACAGAATGGGTGCAGCATGGCCCTGAAAACAGCAACGTAAGGAGGAGGAGTACATTTAATCTCCAAGTACTTAGAGGAAACTAGAAAAGAGCAATGAAGCTCATAAACCAACACAGAATGACAGCCCACCTTGGACAAGATGAAGCGGTCATTGCAGGGGTTACGAGGATCATCGGCTTTGTAGCGCATGGTGTGGAAGAACAGCACTGACATGAGCTCTGCAGCGCTGCAGCACGAGGTGGGATGTCTGTGAGAGGGAACACACATCAGTATCATCAATCCATCCATCCATCAACTATTAACCATCAGCTCAAACATGCTGGATATTAAAGACCAATCAGACGTGCAGGTTCTCTTTCACTAGGAAAACTAGAACATGATTGCAAATGGTACTAAAGGGCAAAAGTTGCTACTGTCATCATTGGGGTTTGAGGTGTAGTAATAGACCTTATCAATGACTTCAGTTACTGCCAAAACAGGCACATAATATAGAAGCCATATAATGATCAATAGGGCTGTAGCCTCTAAAATCCTAATACAGGGACTACAATGCAATAAGATAAAGACTCCAGCCATTACACACATCTTGCTTATTTTTTTAAAGGTATAAAAGCTTAAGTAACGGAACATTAACTTTCATTTTATACTTGTATATGTTAAAGCTTGAAAGAGTCATTCATTGTAATCGCATGAAAAAGAACAACTTGTACATATTCTAAATTTCTCCTTTTGTGTTCCATGAAAGTTTGGATTGGAAAAACACGAGGGCAAGTAAGAGGACAAAGTTTATTTTCTGAGTGAATGGTTCCTTTAAGTGAGTGCGAGACTTACAGAACAGTCAAGCAAATTAAATTGCAGCACTGGTTACCATCAAACACAGAGTTTAAAAAAACAAAACAAAAAAAGAAAAAACATACAGTTTGTACTTCAGTTAAGGGTGCAGTACAAATTAGTTTGTCTGTTCCCCAAAGTGACTTAAAACTTTGAAGTCAGAGTTTGGAAAGCACTCATGCAATTCAGTGGTCACAAATCTGTCTGTTGAAAAACCTGTTATAATTTAATTGTGAGTCAAAATACATGCAGTCTTATGTTATTGTTCAGTATATTCTTAAATTTTTCACCAAACAACACCATTGATGAATTACCATCTTTGTCCTATAGTGTGACTCATTTAGGCTGAAATGAAAAATGGAAAAAGGGTTAAAAACAAGTCTCCACTGAACAGGTTCAGAATGAAGAATTAGATTTCAAAAGGTACAGACAAACATCTATATCATAATCAGTACTTCTTTGATATCTTGTTTAAACCACTACATGTATACTAGTGACTATACTTGAGGGGGGAAAAAAATGGACATCATACACAGAGAAATGAGAAGGAACAGAATAAGAGGAAGTGTCACAACAGTAAAACAAATAGTATCAGGTAAAGTTTTCAACACTCAGGGAAATTCCTATACAAGATTTACAATGAATGAAAGATTGTTGCATGCCAGCAAAGGTGTGTGCAGCGTATTGTAAAAAATTAACCCTCTTGAGGCACAGTCCAAAAGAAAAAACACTTTAATTTGTTTTAAAGGAACACTCCACTTTTTTTGAAAATAGGCTAATTTTCCAACTCCCCTAGAGTTAAACAGTTGAGTTTTACCGTTTTCGAATCCATTCAGCCGATCTCCAGGTCTGGCGGTACCACTTTTAGCATAGCTTAGCATAGTTCATTGAATCTGGTGAGACCAATAGCATCTCGCTCAAAAATGACCAAAGAGTTTTAAAATTATTCCCCATTTAAAATTTGACTCTTCTGTAATTACATTGTGTACCAAGACCAACAGAAAATGAAAAGTTGCGATTTTCTAGGCTGATATGGCTAGGAACTATACTCTCATTCTGGCGTAATAATCAAGGAATGACATTATGCAGTGGCTGTGACCTGTGACCCCGTTTGCACAGGGAGCGTGCCTTGTAACCATGGAGACATTCGTGAGAGGCGCTGCATAATATCATTGCGCCTGCTGCACCCATGGTACGGCAGCAAAGTTCCTTGATTATTACGCCGGAATGAGAGTTTAGTTCCTTGCCATATCGGCCTAGAAAATCACAACTTTTCATTTTCCGGTTGTCTTGGTACACGATGTAATTACAGAAGAGTCAAATTTTAAATGGGGAAAAATGTTAAAACTCTTTGGTCATTTTTTAGTGAGATGCTAACGGTCTAATCAGATTCAATGAACTATGCTAAGCTATGCTAAAAGTGGTACCGCCAGACCTGGAGATCGGCTAAATGGATTCAAAAACGGTAAAACTCAACTGTTTGACTCTAGGGGAGTTGGAAAATGAGCCTATTTTCAAAAAAAGTGGAGTGTTCCTTTAATTTCAGTTCATGTTGAGAAATGACCATCTGTGGCAATCATTTGGTCAGCCTAAAAAAAAAAAAAAAAAAAAAAAAAAAAAAAGAACTGCAGAGATTAGGCAATGTCAAAGCAAAGCTTTCCTTTTATGCAGGCTTCATTTGAACTCTCCTTATCACCACATACTTGAAGCTATGGTGTGATGAAAAATCAAATCAAAAGCATGGTTTATTCATGGAGACTAACAGCACTTTAACCCACAGCACAACGGATATCACGAGTCCTGCACGCCTCCACGTGACAACCTGTAGGAGAAACGTGTAGCCACGAGCTAGCAAAATGAATTAATTAGTTATGGCAAGTCCGAGTCACTTCCGCAGACCGGTTCTTTCGAACAGTTCGTTTCAAAGAACCGGTTCAAAAAAAAAAGAAGAAGATCCGACTCAAAAGAACAATTCGTTTATCAATCGGACATCGCTAAAAATCGATCAGTTGGAACTCAGCGCGTGATGCATATAACTTGAACGCAATGGTTAATTTAGAATTTACAAACACTTTATAATCCCACGTGCAGCCCCACATACCCGTGCTAATTATAGGGGCGATGAGAGCTAAGCCAATTTTCACTGGTCATATGCTTCGAGGCCACGATGGGCTAAAAAGCTGTGAAATATATTTTGAGTCACTCGCGTAGTATTAATAGCAATGCTAATGACTCGTTTGTAAAAAACTAAAACTAAAAAGGTCGAATGGTCCGCCCCCCTTGCCAAGTTCACGTGTTATGCAGGACATTTGCACGACACAATGAGATAAATGAGCGAACACACTTGCAAACCTGACCTGGAAAGACGGTAAGAATGAATTTTAATAAGTTCAGAAGATTTTACCCGGAGTTTGAGGCGCATGTTTCCTTGATGGAGTGAATCCTGAGCTTGTTCGCGATGTCTTTCAGGCCCTGCAGAGTTTTCTCGTCGGGTTTGTGATAGCTCATGTTTCAGCTGTGTGGGTAAATGAGATGAAGTAAACGCGAGTGCTGTAACTCAAATAAACTCTTCTGATTCTACGTTAATCTGTAGTTGCTGAGATAAACGCAGTAACCACCAGAGCAGAGCACGGTGTGGGACGCGGGGAGCGTGGTGCGCTGTAGCTTTTAAGAGACGCGTTACGTCAGCTGTCAACTCATCCGCTGAGGCGAGCCATTGGACGAAACGCTTTTCGCAACAGGACTGCAGAAGACAGGTTGCCAGATCAGGGCAGAGACCGCAGACAAACAAAACACTGTTAAATCTCGCATATAAGANATATATATATATATATATATATATATATATATACTGAATTATTGTTTTTGATAAAATGTACTCTAAAAAGGACAGCAAGCATTGTTAAGAAGAAATGCCACTGCCTTTATGCCAATCNACACTGTTACATTGTTACATGTTGCGATTGTTGTAAAATCACTGAAGGAGTACTAGATTTAATCAATGATTCGTCGAGTCATGATGACAGAATTGAGGAACGGTGTGGAAACTATTTAACCCTTATGAAGCCTGCTGTATCATACACGAGTTTCTAAGGCCTCAAATTACCAAGAAAACTTTTCTGAAAAACAACATCTTCCACATGCTCTCTGCTTGATAGTTCATAATGGCCATGTACACACTGTAAGTTTCAGGAGTGACAACCGCATTTAAATGCGGGAGTGAATCCCCTATCGTTACATGTGTGTACGGAACACGACTCACTCTTGAAAATGCGATGATTGACAGCTTGGAAACCATAGCGACGTTCTGGCGTCTCTCGTGTTTGGTATCCATTATCGTGACCAAAGTAATATTAAAGTGACAAAACACTCGTTATTTTCAGCAATTTAACTAAACGCACTAACACAGTCGACGGAGGCGTCGTGTTTTGTTTATGCTTGTATAGTTTCACACAGCGCGCGGCACTCATTCTGTGTTGCCATGGTCACTAATTAAGCTTGTTGTTTAAGCTCGTCTCATAAAGCAAAAGGGTTTATGGAGTTATTAAAGTGAGCAGACATGAATCGCGATTTTCAGCATTTGCGTTTGAATAGGCTTGTGCTTTCCCTGTGATTCGCCGCGCATACACGAGAGACACACGTTACACCGGTCAACGTCATTAACAACTAGTTGTTCGGTTCCGTTCACACTGCATATAATTTCTGTAAATGCGGTTGTCACTACCTGTGTTACTCCCGTATTTTACTGAACTGTGTGTGTACAGAACGCGATTAAGCACTAAAAGGTGAACTGACAACCGAATTTAGCTGCAGTGTGTTTTAGCCAGTAAAGGCCTTTTAATATTTATTTTTCTGTGAAATCTTTGATGTTTTGAAAACTTAAATTTTATATTATATTTCTAGATTAAATTTTTTTTGACTGCGGCAACTTTTACTAGATTATTGATATATATACACATACACATATATTTAGAAAATCCAGTTAGTACTAAGACGTTAGATATTTATATTAGTCTAGGTAAAATCTCATTACAAACAATCAGTATTTTATTCCATCAAAAAACAAAACAAAAGCCATATTTTTGTTCAGTTTGGACATCTGAATAAAACTGATGTCCCATGAGCTCCATATTCACACTATATCATAGCTACTATATAGACCATAAAAGCCTAATGTATCATGATACAAAACATGACACACATGCAAAGTTTTTTTTTTTAGTTTTTTAAAATCTTTTTTTTGTCTAAAGGTTCAATAAACTGTCCATTAAAAAAGAGATATTTCTGACTAGGCTTACAGGGTTAAAAACAGGCTCTGCCCCTTTCATGTGGTCGTTTATAAACAAACAAATGGAGGAAGTGGCATTTTTTGTTCTCTTGGTAGAAAACCAAGTGTGTGGCATTGCAGAAAATAAAACATATGTATAGATAAAAACATGAATGCATGTACAATTAAGTTGCAAACCTCGAGATGCGTTCTCTTCATGATAGGCATTATATTACAGTGATATGCACCCTGTTATCATATCTAGTAACATGTGCTGTTCAGTATCTTTTTTTTACCAACAGCTACAGCTATAAAGACCACATCAGAGGCTATACTGCATGAAATGAAACCAAAACTTTTGTTTGATAGTAGACTTTATTGAATATAAAATTATATGTACAAGTGTATTTCAAAGTAACACAGCCTATTCAGTTATCCTCTTGATCTTCAGCAAATTCATCTTCAAATTCCTAAAAAAAAAAGACATTGTTACAATGTAAAATTTTAAAATATTACCTGAGAAACTTTTACTGACACAAATTTAAAAATAATTAAGATAATTAACAATGGCATATGCCCTAAACAGGTTGCGCACCTTCTCCTGGGCCGCAGACTTCTCTTCAGCTGTGATGGGATCCTTGTCCAGTCGCTCAAGCTGGGGGAGATGCGAGATCACATACATCCTGTAATCGTCAGTCTTCGCTAAAGGGTTCTCCAAGAGCACAAGGGCCTTCAGTGTTTGCCCGACACTCACAAGATTACGCAAAGCCCTCATAGAAGATATAAGGTTCCCCCTAAAGGTGTGAAATAGAGGGTTATCAGAGGGTAGTAATAGGACTTTCTATATTAGTGAAACACATTTGCTTCCTCAATTTCAGCCAGACTGAGAACATACCAAACGTGGTGTGATTGTATTTCTGTTACCTGACATTAAGATACTGGAGAGATTTCATATTGGGGCTGAGTCCATCCAGTGTTTCTAACTGGTTATCTCTGAGGTGAAGAGTGTTGAGATTTTCAAGCTTCTCCAGACCCTCCAATCGCTTTAGGTTATTCTGAGCCTAAATAGTTGGGTGAAAGTGTCAGATGGTAGTTCTGATTAGCATCGTATACTTTTTATCTACCATAAACATCGATACGAGCAATTGTACCAGATACAAGTGGCGTAAATTGGGGAGGTAAATGGCATCTGTAGTTTCCAAACAATTTCCTCTGAGCTCGAGAGTCACCAGATTGGTTAGATTGTGATATTCCAGGCCCTGCATGGTCTGGATACCATTACCTACAAATAAAGACATGAAACATTGCTGTTTAGTGCTGCCGATGAAGCTGTATAGTTATTGTCTAGTGCAGATTACAAAGAAATGTGGCCAGTGCCAGCTCATATTGAATCACATACTGTATGTTACATATAGCCAAATACACCACTGTAGGTTTGCAGAAAGAAATCAATGTGGTTGGTACTATAGTAGAAAAAGATCTCATTATCACTGCAAAAGTACAATAACCTACTTAATGTCCCTAACTAACCAGTGAGATTGAGGGTTTCCAGTGCTGGGCCTCCAATGCCCTTAACATCAAACAGGCGGTTGTTGGCAAAGCTGAGCCACTGTAGGTAAGTGAGCTGGCCAAACGGCTGACCCTCGAACCTCTGAAGCAGGTTACCATCTCCCTTCACCCACAACAGCTGAGTGAGGCCGGCCAATGGAGAGAAGTCTGACAAATGATTGGAGGAGATGTCCAAGTAGCGCAGATGGATGAAGGAGCTGATCAAGGCCAGGTCTGTCAGACCCCTAGTTTAGGCAGGTACAGTGGTAGCCAATTTAAAATTTTGTGAGAAACAGTAACGTTAAATGTCCATGGCAATAAGTTAGGAATAAGAAGAATGTCCCAGACAAGCTTACTTGCTTTTAAGGTCAAGTCTGACATAGGCATGAGACAGACCGTTCCCTGTGCGACACAATAAGGACAAGCTTTTCGCCATCATGTCCTGGGTTAGCGGACAGGACTCTAGCTGATAATAATGTAAAAAAAAAAAAAAATCATGGACAATCTTCTTAATGTCATGTGATAGCCTATTAATTGTATTAATTTTAAATGAATATAGTATAATATATGTTAATATAATAATAATAATAAAAAAGAAGAATTAAAATAAAATGCCTAATACAATCTTGTTTACCTTATCCTCTTGTCCTGAAATCTCCTTCTCTTTCTCTTCATCCTCTTCCTCAGACTCTGCTTTCAACACCTCATCTTCATCAGAGACTGACATTGTCTTGGTTACCTTGTGGATCAACTTTTCACATGTTAAAATAAATGATTTGACATTTAAATGAATACATTCGTTCACATCATCAACACGCTAGCTTTAGCTTCCTTGATAGCCACCAAACTAACAATAGAATATAGGTTGTACGTACCAAAAAGAAACAACTTACTCCTATACAGTTTTAATATAATAATTGAGTTAAAAAAAATAATTAACTTAAATTTGTAGATCTGAACATGTTTTATCACTCACCTCGCGCTGAATCGTGTTTATGGCCGTAACCTTAGTAACACCACGAGTCTCTGTCGAGCGCCTAAATATACATATAATGCGTATTTTTTTTATCTCGCATGTGAACATTTATTATATGCTCAAATTAAATGCCTATATTACAAATCTTGACCTTGATGGCAAATCTAAAAAGAAAGCTGACAAATATGTCAGAAGAGCAAATGTTTAGTAGATATTCAGTCTCCTGCACTTATACACGTTAACTTATACACAACACGTTCGTTTAAACGAACAAGAGGTAAATACAGAGGCAGTCAACACAGTGCAAAGTGACCAGACGATGAAGTCCAAATAATTTATTTCTGTAGCATCTCTCCCAAACTACAAGTACAAAAAAACTACAACATAACTTACAAATTGCCATCATAAATAATGCATTAAATAACAATACACACTAGAAGCAGTAACTGTGGAATGAACTTCAGTAGAATAACAAGCTCCCATTAGTGAGATGAAAAGGACAGAAAAAAAATCCTGCATTCCACAGGAATCAAAAAGTATTAACTGTTGTTTGAATTATTTAATATGATTAGAAATAGTTTTTATATCAGATCCTTTACCTCAAAACTTTGAAACTAGTGCGGAGAATGTAGCGTGAAACTGCAACATGTCATTTAAATAATGGCAATATGAGGATGTAACATGTAAAAGTGTGTAAAACAGTACATATATGTCAACTCTGAGCTACTTAAAGCAATGAACATGTTAGAAATATTGTCAAATTCTGCTTTGGTTAGTCTCCGCTTCAAACTGGTGTTAGAACAAACCAAAAGGGTTTAAAAATAGAATAGAAGTGCAAAAGCAATGAATTCCTCTTCACAAAAAATGTCTAAAAATTCAAGTGTTTTAATTAGTGTGTTCAAATCAATTAATCGTGATTAATCACATTTAACAAAGGTTTGTGTTTGTGTGTGTATATATGTAGCATATATATATATATATATATATATATATATATAAACTTTTATGTTAAATGCAATTAATTGATTTGACAGCACTAGTTTTGATATGATTAACTTATTTAGTTAAATGCATCGAAATATAAATAACACTAAAAAACTACCTCTGATGTTCACAAACCCTGAGAATACTGTTGGTAGAACAATCTTCATGAGCATATAACAAAATAGATCTACAGAGCAGCTGCCAATGCATTTATGATTGGAGTTAATCTGTCCCATGACTATGATGGTAAATAATATATACTACTATACTGATCTATAGACTGCAACATTATTCATTAGGTAAATAAAGTGTGCTGATCTGTGGTTGTAGCAGAGAACATGCTTTTTCCACATATACGCACATACCACAGGATTGTGTTTATGCATAGTTTGTCGGTTTTATATTATGTGTTCCCCTGCATGACTTGAGATGCATCCAACTACCCTGTTTGAATGTTCCCCTCATAGTTCTCAATGCAGATCTGGATGCGTCGGGTGAAATATCCAGGCTCAGAAATGGCCTTCAGAAGGTCGTTCTGTACCAGACACAGATCATACAGCTCTGAAGTGGAGGCTGTTCGAGTCTGCAAGCCCTCGGGGTCCAAAAACACCTAAGAGTACAGTGGAATGGGTGAGAAACATGGGACGCTCATTCTGGAGAAGAGAAATTGAACATCACATACCTTAGGATGGATAATAGTGTCCTCATCGTTTTGACGAATGTTGTCATCAATGAAGATATGCTGAACTTTGGGATCGAAAGGGTCAATCCATAGTGGTTTTCCTCCTAAAATGGAGTATGTGTTCCGTGCCCACCTATTTGGGAAAAACAAAGGCTTGATACTGATAATACAATATAATGTTTCTTTTTTGATCCATAACAGGCTCCTCACCAGTCAAAGTTGTCTTGGAAGCCGCCCAGACCCTCAGCAGAGCTCAGATACTGGTACACACACCGCTCTCCGTCCCGTGTGGACACGTGTTCTTCTCCACGAATCAGCGTTGCACCCTTACCGCTGCACTTGATGCGTCCGGCAGTCATATTCACCTTCAGCTGTGAGAGGAGACAGTCCTAATAAGGCTTGCTTCATCTAGTACAACACAAAACCTAGTTCTGCATGTTAACTACCTTTAGAGCCGGGAGGTCGGGAAAGAGCGGATGTGAGCCTTGTTCGACGGCGTGCTGGATGGCAGACAGAACACGGGGCAGATCTGTGCCAAACGTACGGAACAGGACGGAGAACTCCACACCCTGTGAAGCCAAGTCCTGCAGCATCTGGAAAAAGGAAGGTAGGATCCAGTGATACAGCTTCCCATCTTCTCCCTTAACAGACAGCTCCTTATCTGCAGGTAAGTCAGATGGCCATCGGAGAAGTTCTAGATGTTCCTCAAGGACCTTCCGGAACCGTCGGCCTGGACCTATGGTGGTGAAGCTCGCCACTCGGCCAAACTGAGAGTAGTATGTGACAGCGCCCTCACAAGGCTGGAGGAGAGATGGTGCTTCTGACAACCACTCCCATTTACCTGCAAGTAGTGAGAACATGATATGTGATGCTGAGCAAACTTGATTGAGTTATTATGCAGCAAGGCAAACACTATATGTGCTATAATATTAAAGGCACAATATGTAATTTTTCTACCACTAGAGGTCGCTTATTCAAAACAAACGTATAACTTGATGATCCCTTGATTTTGTGGAACCATGGGAGGTGTTGTCTTCACGTCTACAGCTGGTAGAAAAGAATCCGACGGTCACAAGACTTTGGCAGAAATCATATTAATGGATAAGCTAATGTATTAAAGATTTATTAACATTACTGTAGTATGAAGCAGGGTGTGGCTGAAAGCCGTTGGAGCGGAACAAGGCAGCTGGAGCGATTGCTAATGAGAGACAAGCGGGACACACGGCTCGAGAGCAGTGGAGCCTTTATTATTCCGCAGACGAACACTTCCGTTTCTTCCAGTAGCGTATGTGGGGTAGCGCAGCGCTGTTTTATCATATTAGATACATTTGTTTTTTATAAGTTGTTATAGTGTGCATTTGCTCGGCGGCTACTATGAGACACTGCACACTGCAGTAAGCTAGATCGATATTAGGCATGGTAAAACACGGTACTCGCGGTAAATCAAGAAAACGATATTTAAACAATAAGACTTGCTGTGTTGAGCTATATAACATGATTAGATTTCTGTCTATGAATGTATCCAAACAGTTGCTCATCTGTCTAATAAAACACATAATATTCTTTGGTGTTTCCATGGTTTCAACAAAATAAAACCGGATATCGAGGGTAACGCGGTTATGATGTCATTAATAGGCGACGCACGGACACGGTCCGTGTCCTGGTTAAAATTAAATATTTCTCTAGATTTAAACATTTTTGGAAACATTTGGGATAATTTAAGTACACAAGTCAACAAAATATATAACATTGTTCTAGTGTTATTTTAATCCAAAGGTCTTACATATTGTGCCTTTAAGAATAAATATTTAAAAATGAAGTATATCGGCAGTGTATAACATTTTGTTCGATTTTATATATAAAAAATATTCTATATTTTATAATACAAAATGTATTCTACACATATAAGTTAACGTTTTTTCTTTATTTAAAATTATTAAATGAAAGTTGAGAATTCTGGGTCTGTAAAAAGTCCTTAGAATAGTTGTTTTACCTTTTGCCATGCGCCCCCATGTCACCGTGGACAGAAAGTATTCAAGAGCAGCTACAGTTCCTTGTCTTGTGACTGCGTCAGATACAAGGATTGTGTTGTTGAGATCAAAGTGAAGGACTATTTTCCTGGAAGGTCTCGCCGGGATTAAATCAGTAGAATCTTTATCTTGACCTGCCCTGTCAGAGTTCACATCACTTCTGCATCCATTGGTTTGGTTCTGATCGATGCTTGTTTCAGGAATCCTCTCCGAGTTATACATAGTGCTAAAATATTTATATGAGGGAATATTTAAAACAACAAATATTCATAGACTAATCAAAGGTAATTCAACGTAGACTAGGATAATTATCTCTGGCGACGAGTGACTGATGAATCCGTCCAGATTCCATGTAAATTACGAGAATGACTGACACTCATCTCAGTCAATTGAAAACAGCCTGACACGTGATCATCCCATTCTTTGTCTGTCGCGCAGTCAGTTAATGATACATTCGTTGGCTGCATTCGTTTAAGAAAGAACGTTTGACACAAATCCGCTGAGCTCTCCAAACCGGCTTTTGCGATGACAGCATGACTTCCTTGTCAGTGCCAAATACCGCGAGAAAGAGCGGGGTTGCCGCGCTTCACAAGATAACTTTTGTGAGAGCGCCACCTACCTGCTCCTGCCCGCCTTTTGGGTAATGTGGATGATATTAACAATGTGTATTGAAGATTTTTTTTTTTACTTCAATGAAAAGTTAGATTTTTGTGAATTTTCTGAATGAAAAATCAAAAGGAGAAACAATGCATATTTATTTTCACAGCCATCTTTTGCTCATTTACTAAGGGGGGCAATAATTTTGACCACAATTTTGGAGTGAAGCATGACCTTGTTATTTTTGTGGTTCGCCTGCTAATTAAAATATTTTACTTCAAACTTACACGTGAAACATTTTTTAACAAATAAATTTGACAAATAAATATGCACATACAGCTGTAACATCTAAGGTTGTTACGCCAAAAAAAGGCTTTTATTTATATTAACCATTTGTTTTATTCACAGCAGCATTCTTACGATCAAACCCCCAGTTCCCACTTTCTATGCAGTCCAATACGAAAACAAGGAATGGGGAAACAAGACAATCCACTCAAAACTTTGGAAAAAAAATAGGAGATGGTATATGATACACACTACTAGGTCAACATGCATCTCAGCCAATCAAGCTTTTGCATTTCCACAGGATCTGACATGGAGTAAAACAAAATAAGTTTAAATCACTGGATTGTCTGAGAATGAAAGAACAGGACATCAAGTTAAGTAATGGCCAGAGTGTGTGAGGAAAAAAAATAACCCAAACAATCTGCCTTGCCCAGACTTAAAACTTCACCTACAACACCTGCAATAGTTTTGCACAACACTTCCAGACTCTTTACAGAGAAACACATCAGGCCAGGCGACACTTCAGTGAGAAATCAAACTCTTCTGTGCATCCAAACAAACCATGTTGATCTCACTCATTGATGGGTTTTTGCAAAAGTAACACCTCGTGTAAATACAAGCAAGATAAACATTGTATTAGAAACCTATCCTGTGAAATTGTAAATTACATAATTTCTAGGTGTTAAAATGTTTACATATACATAAAAAACAACAACAACAAAAAAAATACAGATCTGTGCAATTCCTCTTATGACTGTATTTAAATGTGCACCTTCCAGAATTATTTGTGAATGTGTTTGAGGATTAGTCTTTATTTTAAGCATCACTTTACTGTACGTCATCTGAACATACAGGCCATTTAGATCGGCTGTTTACAAACAGTCTCTGTGTTGGAAACGTACACCTAGCCTTTTTTTCCTCTCCACATTGCTAATGTAAATAAAAAATTGAGCACCTTTGCCATGCTAGATCCACTTGTGAGCATTAACGTCTATTTTTTTTTTTTTTTTTGAGGAAGCAAGTCTCCCTGACTGGGTCAAGTTTCAATCCACCTCTTCCATGCTGCTGTAGGACGGGGCGGCGCATTCTCCAGAGTGTGCAAACATCTCAGAGGTCACTTCCGTGCTCAACTGAGGGGGTCCGTCTGGGTCCAGGTCTGTCCCAAACAGTGTCTGGCTAGAGGCCTGTAAAATAAACCACCGTTATAGACAGAAACACAGCATTTTCTGAACGAAGTACATAAACGCCAACTGCCAATTAGTTCATTCATTATAAATTGAAAGAAAGAAAAAAAAGAAGAAAAAAAAAAAAAAACAGTGATTTCAAGACCATGTAACTTTGAATTATTTATTATTTGTGAAGAGTTTGGTACAGGCACTATTACAATTGAGCAGCATTTAGAGTGATCTCAATTATTGCTGGGATATTTTGTGCAGCATCATAAATAGCATTAACATTTTTTTTTTTTATTTTTTTTTTTAAGATTATATTTAAATAATCACTTACCCAAACATATTCAATTACTGCTTAAATAGGATTACATACATAAATAATAATGCAGTCCTGTGCCCTTGATCAAAGATTTATCCTTAAATTAGAACCAATAACATTTCGAACAGGAACACCCATGATGACATAATGACCCATGACCATAATGAGGTACAATAATATCTGATGGTATTGTTTTGGTCAGTGTCCAGAGCTGAGGCATTCACAGAAGCCAAATGTCTTTAGGCTTGGACGGCCACATGAACGATCAAAGCCCACCAGCATCCCTGAGACTGTTGAAACTGCCACATACCCACAAACCCCAGTACCACTCATCTTACAATACGTGGATCCCATCTCAAATTACATGTGCAACTAGGCTTTGAATCAATGGATCAAAGTACAAAAAAAAAAAAAAAACCTCACTGGTTGCCCTAGTTGGGCACAGAAGTACAGTACTGAGCTGACCTGCCTTGCTGACTCAGAAAACGCTAACCAGTCAAGCTATTTTTAAACAAAACATTAAACTCTTACCAGACTACTGACCAACTTTTGACAAAAAGAAAAAAAAAAAATCTGTTTTAAGACAGAAGAAAATCATTTAGTTGTTAAAATGAGTAAGAAAAAAAAAGTGAACATGAAACCATAAAATGAAGTAGCAAGATTATCCGAAAATACAAAGAATAAGACTCCAACAATCTAAAGTCAACATGAACTAGTAGCACACACCGCTCATTTTACTTCTAGATGACATCATAAACAAAGAAACAATGCAAGACAAGACCTGATTTCATCCATTGGAAATGATTAATTTGCAAGAAGAAGGTGTTACACATAGAATGGGGTCAGAATTAATGACTTTGCTAAAACAATGTCTAAATCGTTATCTAGCCATTGTTCAACATTATTTTCATCAGCTGAAACCAACAAAAGAATATATATATATTTTTTAATTCCAAAGATATAAAAAACCTTTTTCCTGGAGAATAGCATGCACTGATAATTCATGCATAAGACCAGAAATATGCATTAAAGTTAATAGAGTATAACTAGAGTAAATAATTTTGAATTCATGTTGACTTTAAATTAAGCTCTTGACATAATACACAAAGATAGTCATCACAGAGTTTAAAATGCCGCCATTATGCTGTTTATAAAGGCATTTAGGTTATATTGAAAACATTGATACACAATGCTGAGCTCATCAAAAAATGAAAATGTATTGTCCTCATGTTGTTCCAAACCTGTTTGAACAAAGATATTTTGAAGAATGCTGGTAACCAAACATTCTGAGTTCTCATTGACTTCCACTGTATGCGTATGGACAAAATACAATGGAAGTCAAAAGGAACCAAAATATTCTTCAAAATATCTTCTTTTGAGTTCTGCAGAAAATAAGAAAGTGAATCAGGCTTGGAAGGGCATGAGGGTGAGAAAAAAAAAAAAAAAAAAAAAAAGAACATTTTCGTTTTTGGATTATCCCTTTAATATTTGTAATTAAGTTGTTTTATTAGTTAGTCATACAGCTAAAATAAAATCTCAAGTCTGGCTAAAAATGAGGCAGCAAATAAAGTCCTAACTGCAATTAGTATTAAATGAGTATACTAAGTACATTTATGCAAGACATTTTTCCTGAGTGTTTTTTTTTTAAACATTCTGGACAATTTTGTAAAACAACTAAAATGGGACAAAAAAAATCCTGACTGGCATGGCTGTGTGACTCAAGCTAAATAACATTGAAGTTGCCATCAAAGAGACATGACTTACAGTACAATCATTTTAAAGTGCAAATCTTTGTACTGAGGGTCTGCAGCTGCAGTGAGTAGTAAATCAAGCCCAGTTAGACCAGTATAACAAAGGATAGATGAGGTTGAACAGCAACGCTAGGACTGCGGCCACAGTGCCCAGGATGAAATATCTCAGGCGTTCGCCATCACAGTAATCTGAGATGCCATCTCGTCTGCGGTGGGAATGCCCTCTCCTGCCCTCCTCTTCTTCTTCCTCCTCCAGCCTTGTCCTGCCTCTTCTTCCTCGTAGACTGGGGCGGAACAGGCTCCGAAGAGAGGCTTCTCGCTGCCCCTCCTCATCCTCCTCCAGTTCCTGCCATATCAGAGACGCCTGCGATTGGCGGAAACCTGTGTCAGCTTCTGGGAAAGGGCCTTGCTTCATCATTACACCGTAGAACACCAAATACACTTTCAGAGAGCTTACTGCTCCAGTTTCTTATGCCGCTCACACACTCAGGTGGATGGATAAGCAGATAAGCATGCAAGAGTAGATTCCAGAAGTAGAAATTCATAGCTTTTTGAATCAATGTACACACCCTGTAACTGAAGTATCTACTAAATTAAAAGGCAAGATGTTTCCCAAGATACACCCATAAATAATCAAAGGATGGACTAACCGATGTTTAACTGGATCATGTGTTTCTCATTATCAATCATATGAATGACCCTGATGTTACCAAATTGCCCTCAAAGTTTTGCGACGGTCAGTCACACGTTCAATTGAGCAGAAAAGCAAGATGTGAAGAAACGTCTTGTTAAGGTGCAGTCACATTTACCATTTCACAGGCAAAATCCAGTCATTTCAATAAGAATCTGTGTGGTTGGGGGTGAAAAAGTTCCCCATGAAGATTTCACTCATGTTCAAGTTGGTCATGTAAATTTACTTTGCTGACCAACAGAAAACTGCTTGGTTTGAAAGGGACTTCTGTTTGAGCACTGCAATATTGTCAGTGGACCTTTTTAGCCAATGATATTTCGCTGAAATATTGCTAATATGACCGCACCTTTACACATTGTTGAAACCAAGGCTCAAATGTCATTGCTGTATATTTATACCTTTTGAGATGCACAAAAATCATGAACAAAGAGAAAACATCAGAAAGAGGTAATGAGATCCTAACACAATTAATCAAAATCCACTAATTTAATGACCGTGATGTTTTGTGATTCATCTATTAATCACGACTCTGAAGATGTCACGTGGTGATTGTACTTCAGAACTTCTGAGAGAAAATAATCTCATGAAACTGCTAATTAAATTATAATCATCTAATGTTGTCTGGGCATTTTTGAGAGACACCTCATTAAAAAATGAACAATGGAGAAATAGCCCTTTTTTAATGTTGAGAATCCACCAGGAACATTACCCAATCCCTTGCAATTTTAATGACCAAGTATATAGCTGCTCTACTAAGATTAAATGTTTTTCCATTGGGTTGCGGTGACATGAGAAGGTGCTGAGCTCACCTGACTGGCAGCACCACCAGTTGCAGCAGAAGATTCGGTGCCAAGTGGCCCCAGCAAGTGAGACGGCCTCTCCACTGGAGAGTTCCTGCGACGGTAAAACAGCACATAGGCGTAACGTGTCACCACCTGACTCTCTTCCACCGTCGTCACTGTGCTGTCATCAAACAAACGCCAACCTGAAACAGTAAAAGACATACAGTGAGATGTTTCACATCATAGCTGGTAAGATGTTATTGAGCTAGAAGAGCTCACGTACCAACGTCGCTGCGCTGGCTGTTCTTGTCACTGGGAAGACGAGCGTAGGCCGTGTAGTGTCCTCCGATCATTCCGCCATAATGGTTGATCACAGCATAGAGGTCATAGATAGGGGGCTGCTGAATGTCACCCTTATGACCAATACAGAACTTACTCAGGTCCAAGTTTCTGATGAGAACAGAAAAAACTTGGTGAAACATCCATTATATGGCCAATCCAAAACATGGATGATAAACAAAACTCGTTCATACCACCATTAAACTCCACCTAAACTATCAGGATTATTTTTGCAGTGGTACTAACAACTGAGATGCCACAATTATTAACAATATTAATAACATTATTGCAGAGGTTTTCAAATTTTTTTAAATGTTTACTTTGTATCAAAACAACTAACTTGTTTCAAC
>RJVU01069130.1:4171113-4183516 GCA_003731715.1 Anabarilius grahami
AAAAAAAAAAAAAAAAAAAAAATACAAAAAAAAAATATAAATATATATATAAAAAATTAATACAGAATATACAGACAATTAAATAATTTATAAATAAATGACATCAATAAATGCTATAATAAATAGACAATATACATAAAATGTTCACCCAAAAATTTAAAAAAATAAAATTAAATGAAATATTCTCTTGTACAGAAGATGCTGACAAAAAGATCTGCGAAATGGCTAAAAACTCTGTATTATGCTGCCAGGCTAGTAGGTGGCAATGTCACTTTGTAAAGAAACACTACACGCCTGTTGACTGAACATTTAATATGCATGCGCATGACGTCAGTTTTCACAAATTTGTGTTTTTGTAGTTTACACGGAGACGTTAACACTATTGTTTTCAAAGACTTGCACTTTGAAGCCAGTTTTCAAAAGTTTGCGTTTCAGGCCTCCAAAATGCCAGTGTGGTATAAATGAACAGCCAAAACGTAGAAAGAAAGAAAAAAAAAAAAAAGAGGAAAAAAAGCCAAAAATGTTGTGGTGTAAACATCCCCTTACTTCTAAAGCTGAACCAATTCCCAAAATACACAAATGGTTAAATAATTCTAAATCTAATTGTAATTATACCTAGAGTAGCCTTCCAGAAGCTGTGTGAGGCGGGTGTAAGTCAGCCTAGACACAGGCACACTGATTAAAAACGGCAGTCCTATACTCTCCACATTGGGCCGGCACATGGTCTTGTGATTAGGCCAGTGGTTCTTCTGGCAGGCCCTGTAATCAGAGGAAAGAAACTTACCACCAACTAAACCAAGACAAAGTCTCTAAATCCTAAGAGTGATCTCAGAGCCAGCACAACACATGCTTCTAATGAACAGATGGAAACTCACTGATTGCAGTAGCCGACACGGTAACAGCGAGTACAGCGCTTGAGCTTCTCGTCATCAGAGGCAGGAGGCTTCAGGCAGCCAGCACACTTTGTGATTGGGATGCTAGGAACCTGAGGTCTCTGAAGATCAATACAAAGACAATTAATACATGAAATCATAGCAAGAGAAAAACAAATACTTGAACAATACTGACACACACCCACAAAACTTGGGTAAAAAGGTGAAAAAATAAGTGATGGAAATTAGGGGTGTAAGAAAATATCGATACGCATAAATATCGCGATATTATGTTTGCATGGTTCCTACACATTTTCCATTTCAAAATTCCATACTTTTCCATACTCAAATTTCCAGACATCCTTCCAAACGATTTCTGGCATTGGTGAGCCTCGGTCTCCTTTTCTATGTTTTCTCTGCTTCATCTTTGTAGTCCAGGTCCTAAAGTCTTTTAGTGATTTTTAAATTAGTGTTTGATTGTTGAAATAAAGTTTTGTATTTAGTATTCACGTCTAGGCCATTCTCTTCTTAAAACCACGTACCTGTGTGACTTTTGTTGGAGATTAATCTACAAGTACTAATATATTCCCTGTTTAACAAGTTGGCATGACTTAGTTTGTTTCCCTTTCCGACCATACCACTCGCTACATAGGCGTAAATATTTAATTTGTCTATTAATTCGATACATTTACTTTATAGAGATCCTTCTGTGATTTATCCATTCTGCTCTGTATTTGCTCTGTTGTCGACATTGGTTGTTTGTATCAAAGTATTTTTATAGAGTAGCCTACGAGTAGCCTACACAAGCAAAGTATGACAGTTACTTTATAAACATTTGCAAAGTGAAGAGAGGTGAAAAGGTGAAGTATAGAAAGTAAATAGTTGTAGGGGGGTCTGGGGGCATCCTCCCCAGGAGAAGATTTTTGTGATTTTAACATGTAAACAAAGCATTCTGGTGCACTCTGACAAGAACATAAATGGAAAAAACTTCAACATTTGCTTAAAAAAAAAAAAAAAAAAAAAAAATTTGCCACCAGGGCTGAGCACTGACAAATTTCACAACTGAATGCGATTTTGATTCAGAATATTGCGATTTGATTTTGATTTGATTACCTTTGATTCAGTATTGATTAATTTGGGGCCTATCAGGTACAGTACATGCCAAATATCCTCAAATAAATAAATCTCTCAACTAATGCTGTAAACTATACAGGGAACCACAGCTGGTACATCATTATTATATTAGGTTAAATTGATTGTAAGCTACTTACATATAGGCTAAATTACACATAAGGAAGTTTTTATAATAACGTTATAATACAAGTGACAATTATTTTTCTACTCTTATTTTTTATGTAGGCCTAAACATTTAAATGGTGGCTGTCATAAAACGGATTTATACATTCAATATCGAAGCACATGTTAAGTACAAATACAATGAATAAGCAATAGCCTATAGTGCATACATTTAGCAAAATGCTCCTCTCAAAGTTCATTTTTGTAGCTGAATAATGAGTTTTTGGACATTGAAAGGCTTTTCTGAGGTAGGCTAAATGTGACATTTTTACAAGCTGTTTTACTGACGCCTTTCTGCAGTTGAAACTCTGATTGATCGATTGCATGTGACATGACACAGATTTCGGTAAGTTGTACTGTATCTTTCAACATACCTTCGGATGTTCAATCATGTTTAGTGAAGTGAAGTGAAGTGAAGTGACATGTGGCCAAGTATGGTGACCCATACTCGGAATTTGTGCTCTGCATTTAACCCATCCAAGTGCACACACACAGCAGTGAACACACACACCGTGAACACACACCCGGAGCAGTGGGCAGCCATTGCTGCGGCGCCCGGGGAGCAGTTGGGGGTATGGTGCCTTGCTCAAGGGTCTCACCTCAGTCATGGTATTGAGGGTGGGGAGAGCGCTGGACATTCACTCCCCTCACCGACAATCCCTGCCGGACCTGAGATTCGAACCCATGACCTTTTGACCCATGGTTACAAGTCCGACTCTCTATCCATTAGGCCATGACTGCCCCTGTTTATTTTGTGTTGTAACTAGTAAAGGCAAAGAGATGGTCGGTTCATGAGTGCTACAGCGATCTATCACGCCACAGAGCACCAAGAAAGATCGTGACTCACTCCATTCTATGGGAAAGTAGCCCATTTGCAATTCTTATGAGAATCTTGTGACACACACTCACTCACCCCGAAAAAAAAACACTCTTCAGATCTAAAAGATTCACATAAATGATGTATTTTGATTCAAAACAGCTAATTTCGCCACAAAGTGACTAGTTTGCAGGTATAATAAATTAGAAAACTGAATAAAGCCAGTAGTCTGGAAACACAAATATTTTTCCATACTTTTCCAGACCTGGAAATGACTCAACTCAAATTCCATACTTTTCCAAACCGCGTAGGAACCCTATGTTTGGCGATTCTGTATCGATTCTCAAAAACACTATCAATATTTATTTATTTTAATCCAATATTCGTGGCTTTGTGTTCGGTTTAAACCACAGACTGTATAAAACCCAACAGCTAGATATCAGCGTTATCTCAGAACGTAAACTGACGCGTAGCCGGAGAAGTGCGAGGTGCATCAATAGCGTTAGCATTAGCAAACCCAGCTTACAAGACGATAGAATTATTCCGCTCCCGCGGCATACAGACCTGAAGTGTGGACTCGTTTTGGCTTCAACTATAAAGAACCCACTAAGGAGATCGACAAGAGTCAGTTGTTTGCAAAATAGGCCATGTTAAAATCCAAAATTCGGGAAACGCATTGAATGAGAGCTCACTTAACCCTTAAATGCATACCTCGGGTCTTTAGTGACCTGGGATATAATTCACTACCCTCCTCCTCATTCATTTTTTTAAGTTAGACATCAACCTTCTTGGTATTCCTCAATCAATTTATTATAAAGAATATAACAAGAAAAAAATCATAAAATTATAAAAGAATGCCTATTTTTGTATTCATTTTATTTTCATTATTAATATTTTCATTTTCATTCATATTATTTGCTGAATTTACTGGGAAATGAGCTCAGACGAGGACAGTGATGATGGCATAAAACATTGCTCAAACGGAGCCCTTTCAAGCTCCAAAAGGTAACAAAAAATGCTTTATTTTATTCTTCTGTAGTTGTTATTCTAATATCAGAGGAGTTTTATATTATCACGACAGGTAGAGATCCTTCCGTGTTAGATATTGATCCGGGTCGATAAAGACCCAAATATGTAAGAATGATTGGCAAAACAGTCATGCATTTAAGGGTTAACATCCTGATGCCATCCGCGCTGCTGAGAGAGGCGTTCGATAGAATATGAAGTATGTACTGCACGCTTTCCTCTCAGTAACAAAATAAACACACAACAAAATTGACAGCGGTGAGAGCAGAAAGAAAGCATCTTATCATAGCGATGTGGATATGGTTGCACCAAGCTCTGTTCAGTACTTCAGTGAAGGCACATTTATTTAAATAGCACTTTATACAATAGACTGTTTTAATACTGTAAAGCTGTTTGCTTTAAAGCAAACAGGCATTCAGTCATGAAATGTGAACCTTTAAAACATATACACCTAAAGAATCTTGCAGTCACTTCACTATTTTCCCTTAGATTGCACAAAATAGTGATTAGTGATATAAATGCATATGATACTGTATTGATTAAATAAAATAAAGTTGTTTGTAAGGTTTTATGCATATGGTGGTGTGTTCTTTATGACTTTTTTCTAAAATTATATCCTTTTTCTAAAAAAACAAGAAATATCGCAATATATCGCCTTTCTTACAGTATCGCAATATATCACAATATATCGTATGGTAACCCCTGTATCGTGAGGCGTATCGTATCGCCAGATTCTTGGCAATACACAGCCCTAATGGAAATGGTGTACCTGTTGGACCTTCAGCAGCACCACCCTCTCTTTGGCAAGATCTTTTGACAACATCTCAAAGCAGAAGAGCAGGTCATTGGACGAGACCGTGTCTAAAGATTGAGACGGTGAAAAGATTCTGTGGAACCTGCCCTTCAACACCTGAGAGAAAATATAGAGGCTTATAAATGGCATACAAAACATAAGAATATCACAAGTCACAATTAATATAATTTTGTCGTTATTACAATTCTGGCTTCCAACGATTATGAAAACAAGATAATCAAAATAAAACTAATATTGTGGCACATTCTGCTTTGCAATGTTAATTGAAAAAAAAAAAAAAAGGACACGCAAGATATTACAATGTACTAACAAGTTTTTGGAGAAGAAAAATCAGAAAGAACAGTTTCAAAATAATCCAATCGGTCAATCATGTCAAGGATTTCCTGGCTTGAGCTGTGTGAACATTCCTTGTTGCTGAAACACTTGTGCGATTTCAATGGCATTTTAGTAAAACTGACTAAAGTTAATAAAAAAGACAACAAATTATTGACTAAATTTGAAGGATATTTTCATTAAAAGACAAAAAATTATGACTAATAATCAATGTGAAACTTAACACTAGAATTGGCCTTAGAGCCAAGGTTAAATCTTTTTATTTTATAAACTTATTTTAACTTTTTTTATAATTGCACTTTGTATCATTGCGCCCTCTTCTGGACTGTTGATTTAAAAATCTGGGTGTTCTCTTGTAATTTCACATAACTGAACTAATGTTTAGAAATATAATCAATTTAAGTGAAAAATTTCAGTTTTGTTTTTGGTCCTACACCCTTTTCCTTAAAGCTTTCGCCAATGGAATATAGTGAATATAGAATATCATTGAATATAGTTTACAAAAATGTTGACTATGTTTTGGAGTTTTCATTAAACATTATATCCACTCTTAAAAAAAATAAATAAATGAATGATGTTTATAATGACTAATCATGTTAATCAAGATTTCAATATTGACAAAAATAATTGTGATTTTGACCATAATTGAGCTCCCATATACACCAGCAAATTTTCTAAGTCAAAATATGAATATTTTAGAACACAAACAAAATGTATCGTAATAGTTTCTGGGTATTATATAGTAAAAGCGTGTTTGAATTTTAGCCTCTAGATAATTTGCCAGAAAAACATGGATCAAACAAGAGCAGATGAAGAGTTCAGAACAGAATCATCATACCTCTGCCAGCCTCAGATTCTCTGGTTTGGTCCTGACACTGCGAGATATTGAATCCAGTACTTCAGTCGTGCTTGAGTTCTCTTTACTCACACTGACCAAAAACTGCAAAAATGGTCGGCAAATTGTTTAGATCAAATATTAATTTGAAAATATTACAGATTAAGCCCTTCATGCCCAGGCTTACTTAGGAACTTCAGATCGTTTTTTTTTACCTTGACTGGTTTCTTGTGAGGCTCTTTAGCAAAATAGAAAACAGTCAGCACCTTCTGTTTCTGAGGTAGAGGGACAGGCAAGTACAGGAAGGGGTCAAAGGTTATGGAAACCTAAAAAAAAAAAATAATAATAAAAAATGAAATAATAGATGAGTAAACGTCCACAACCATACAGCTAAGAGATACTAGACATCATAATTATCTGCCCAACATCATCAAAAGTAATAAACATTTCCTAACACACAAAGGCAGCCTAAACTGGGGACCACTTGACTCAGTTTAGACCTGTATTAATATCCCATTCTGTTTCCCATACAAACCATCACCATCACAAATGAAGGAAATTGTTGCCAGTTTTCATAATAGATATACTACCATTCAAAAGTTTGTGGTCAGTATGATTTTTTTTTTTGTTTTAAAGAAATTAAAAGCTTTTGTTTAGCAAGGATGCGTTAAATGTATCAAAAGTAACAGAAACTTAAAGTGTTACAAAAGATTTCCATTTCAAATAAATGCTGTTCTTTTGAACTTTCTATTTAAAAACCCAGTTTCCACAAAAACATTTAGAACAACAACTGTTTTCAACATTGAAGATAAATGTTTCTTGAGCACCAAATCAGCTTACTTATGATGATTTCTGAAGGATCATGTAAAACCTGAATTAAGTGACAATATTCAGCTTTGCCATCACAGAAATAAATTATATTTTGAAATATATAAAATATTTTAAAAAGTAATATTCAAGAGATCTTTATAAAAATAAAAAATAAAAATAAACCTCCAAACATTTGAACAGTACTCTATAAATTTGAATCATAGGTCTTGTTTTGCTCTTGACGCATTACCTTAGAACACACTGGACACACTAGCTTTGACTTGTACTGGCCCTGAAAGAGGTCAACAATGAAGGAATCGTTCCTCATTTTATGCCTCTGCCATGCCTCTTCTGCAATAACCTGCCAAACAATAAACAAGAACAACGTTCAGCAGATTTGTAACCATACTTGATAAAGCTTACTACTAGTAAGAATGCTTACGTTTGTCAGTTATAAAACTTAATACAACATTTTTATTAGTTTTTTCCTGGTATTTGCACACTCTGCCCCAAAGTATGCAATGTCTTCCAAAATTCAACTGAAACCCTTTTATGTTTAGAGACAAAAATCAAGAACTCACTTCATCCTGACGGCCGTCTGAGTCAACGGTCTCTGTATAAGGTTTGTGTTGGATGCGGTTCAGGTCCTCATGCAGCCCATCTAGCAAGAAAGCCATGAACTCCTGAGCATCGTGCTGTGTGTAGCCTGTAAACTGACTGGCCTTACTGGCAACTATAGCCTATGAAGAGAAATGAAACAACACCCGGTCATTATGGGTTTTTTAACCATTACATATGGAAAACTAGTGGATATGGTGTAACAGGACAGCTTTGTTGCTTCATTGATACCTTTAATTTGGAGGGTTGAAATGCGTGGTGAGTGCCCTTCCACAATGCTCGAAGTAGAACAGCAAAGCCAATGGCCAGTCGTCCACCCGTGCCTAATGGGTTAGTACAGTTAATCTCGGACTCAAATGCCCGGTCTGAATACAAACAACACAAAAACACAAAGCTGGGTAAGACACATAACCATATGAAAAGTAGCAATTCTCATCAATGAAAATGCCACTGACCGTGGAAATAATCCCTGAGCTCCCGCGTGTTGGAAAGGGACTGGATCACACTGTTCATAAAGCAAGTGTTTCCCAAATTGACTAGTCCAGTGAAGCCGGGGAGACACACCTTCTTCTCCTCTACTTCTTCAGCTCTCTCACTACCTGCAGGAGGAGTGTGAGTCATGGGCTGCACCATGCAGGTGGGCTTGGGCTATGGACAGATGAAAAGAAAAGTCTTATCTAAAAGGCCTGAGACAAGTTATGGTCCACTAGATTATCATATGTGACATGAACATGATGATGAATCCTTATTGTCTGCTATATTACCGTTACAACAGTTGGTTCCTGTTTGAGGGACACGTGTTCTGGGACTGAGCGAGGGGCCACGGCATCCAGACCCGAGTCCTCTGGGGCTCGAGGGGGTTTGACTTTCTCCTCTCCCACACGTGGTTCTTCTTTAGCAGGAAGTGCATGCTGGCTGCTTCCTGGCTGACTCTTTTCAAGTGTGGAAGGGCTGGAGGGCACAGCAACCTTGGCGCCCCCCACTGCACCTTAAACAATAGACAACAGACAAGAGAAAAATAAAGCTTATGGTTAGCAGATAAAAGTCATAGCTTCAATCTTCAATCATTTCTTATTAATATGTTAAAAACAGTTTTACTGCGCAATATTTTTGTGGAAATCATGATACATTTTATCAGGATTCTTTGATAATTAGAAAGTTCAAAACAAAAGCATTTATTTGAAATAAGAATTGTTTGTCTCGACTATAACTTTTGATGAATATTAAATGGTAGTGTATATAACAACCACAACTGAACAATCTACTTAAATTTGTAAAGTTAGGCTGGGTATTGTCAACCACCTCATGATACACTTAATTTGTGAAGCATTACTATATCTCAGCGTATCAATATATAATTGGACGAACAGCCCTTGTAAAACACAATGTTGGAGTGGTAGCTTAATTTGAGAGAAGGCTATGTAGAGCAGTGTGGGTCAGGAGCCTGGCATAAAGACAAGAACACATTGGCACATTTGGCTTGACCCCGTCTCACACTCGTATTGAGTTACTGGATCACTCCCTGTAGTCACATTCCTTTTCTTGACTGGTTCCCTCATTTCAGCATGTAAACAAAAACAGTCCAACTTTTCCACAGTAATAATATAATATGTGCTCCCTATTACACATGTCAGAGCTCTCACGTGGTTAAGTGATGCGAATGCATAGATCCCTATGGAGCTATTCACACCAGGCGCGATCATTCTTTCGACCAGTGTTTCATTTTTTTTCCCTGACGTTCTGTGATAAAATGGGCCGTCCAATTAGATTTGAGCTTTAGATCACGTACCCGAAGTCGCTGCTGTTGCACAAAAGGGCGAGATTAGTGGCGCAAGAGAATGGATGCTGAGCACTTTTAATCATTGGTGTCTGAGAACAGATTTATTCTCACGTTCTTCCACTTTAGAACGCAGTCGGAAGTTATTACAAGCACTCGATGATGGTTTAAAGTGGGGTTTGAGCAAAAACATAGCAATAATCTCATCAGTTGTGATGTGTAGCTTAATGCTAATTGTAGCTCTAATTACACCTGTTACCCAGCGGCAATAGTTTATGATGTATTAAGTAAGAATTCTCATAAGATCTCGTAAGATCCCACTTTTTTTTTTACACCGCAGAAACATTATGCAGGAACTAGGGACTTGGGGGAGGTACTCTGTGTGTTTCGACTGCAGGAACCAGGGTCTAGATGAAGTTCAGGGTAAAAAATGTTCCCCTCAGAAAGTACCTGCTCACAGGGTAGTACTTTTTCAAAGCTCCGGAACTTTCGGGGGTGGGAATTGGGTGCTGAACAGGCTGATTGGTTGAGTTCACGCAGCATTTTATTTCAACCACCAATTTTAAAAGTCTGTTGCAGTGCGAACAGTAAGAGTTGTTTGCTATTCGAATAAAACAATGGAGTTTAAAAAATACGACCGATGGACCGACGACGAGGTTTAGGCTTTTTTAAGCTTATATGCGGAGGACAAAATCCAGCTGGAACTGGAAAGTCGCACGCAGTCCTATGTCACCGGACTTAATCTTCATGGTACTTTGGACCGCAAAGTAAACGCAGACAGCAACAGGTCTGGGGGGAAAAAAAAGTTCCTGGAGCAAATTGTTCTGGGTAATTTCGGTGGAAAAGCAGCTATAGATAGCTTGTGTTTCTGGCGTAGCACCAAACTTTTTTTATCTTAATATACTTTTGTATGTTGTGTAGCGGATGAGGTTAAAGCCAAATGGGAAAACCTATGAGATGCATACATGAGGAAAAATGTATTCATATATACATGTGTTTAAAAGACTGTTCAGATGCAAAGAGAATCCAGGCAGCAGACCTTGTGTGGCAGGGGCCTCCAGACCCCCCCAGCGCTGACTGCGTCTCTTCTTCAGGGTGATGTCGATTCGGGACGGAGTAAAGGCATAGCTGGACTGATCTGGCTGGATTAGATTCCTGAAACATCAGCAGATGAAACCAATAAAGAAACCTTTAGTAACGCACTCTTGATAAGTGGATTGACGGAGATTAGGATGCCCATCAGACAATCTTACCTGAGTTTAACCTGCCATTTAAAGACAGTGTTTGGTCCGCAATCCGGATGAAGGCGCAAAAAGTTGGGATCACTGTGGACAGTTTCAACAATTAATGGAAATGTAGGAGTTTTTCATGAGGAAACTCATGAGTGCAGATGAATCTTTCACCTGGTCTGGAAGATAAGAGTGAAGTCTTGTTCCCTGAACAGCACCCTGGAGGTCTGCCGGCAAATTTCTTTCATGTAGACGTTAACAACCATCAGGTCTGTCCCTTTCTCATAAGAGTCATTCTTCACCAACTTCAAGTTCACCATCGGCTCTGGACCTTAACACACATCAGTCATGAGAAATAAAAAGGTTAAAAGGTTTTGGGTCACTAAGATTTTTTTATGTTTTTGAAAAACTAAGTGTCACAGTATATTAAAAATGTTCTTAACTGACCTTCTGTATCCTTCTCATGGCTCCCTCCATGTGGCTCCTCCTTGGACTTGTCTCTCTTCTCCTCTGTGCAGCTCTTCTCCTCTGTGCAGCTCTTCTGAGGAGACTCCTCTCTCTTTGAGGATGTTGAAACAGGCTCTCCAGATCCTGATTCATGAGATGGAAGCACTTTAGGGTTCTGGGTATCAGCTTTTGGCTTCTTTTCTTCCTTTCTGTTTCCTGTCTCATCTGATGCTATTTTTTCAGAGTTTGTTTTCATAGGAGAAGAACTCCTCTCCTGATGGGTCACCTTCGGCTCACACACAGAGGAAACAGTCTTGCTATCATCTGCTTCAACCTGTAAACAACACAAAGGACAGACCACAGGATGTGAGAGACTCTTTTTCCACCATTCTATTTCCTGCTGATTATTTTCATTTTCAGGTTAAGTCTCACCTGATTGTTGTTATTAGTCTCACCTGAGCATTGCTTTTTGGCCTCCTGTCCACTCCTTTTACTTTCGGCGATGTCTGGCATGCTTGACCTTTGACCTGCACCTGAGCCCTGTTGTCTTTTGCATTGCTAGATGAAGAGGCACCACTGCTAACGGCTGATGTGTGTGTCTCGCCATTAACTGCTTGTTTGGATTGAGACGCCGTTGACGAGCAGGGAGCTAGAGGGGGCTCCTTTGTGGTTTTGGAGGGTCGTGTGGTACGCTTTGCGCTGGGCTCATTGATTGAATCTGCTTTATCGCTTGATTTAATATCTGCTACTTTCACGCCTGTGCTCTCAGTGAGCTCCACCTGTTTGCCTTTCATCCCTCGTTTCAACCCACGGTCGGGTTTACCACGTTTTTGCTCAGCAGAAGTCACTGCGGGCGTTTTCTCAATGCTTTCGTTAGATTTTTCAGGCCGCCCTGTGGTTGACTGCTGGTGGTTGCTGCCATTCTCTGTAAGGATGTTCACCGTTTCTGTCTTTTTCTTGTTCTGTTTAATGGGGAACATGAATAAATAAAGCTTGTCTGAGGGATCTCTGACTAGGCAAACATTCATGAACGCTCAAAGCAGCATGTGTGCATGGCAACACAGTTCTGACATTGCTCTTGCACAGACCAACAGGAAATATCTGTAATTTTCAAACTTTCTAATCATTCTAATAACTTATATATAACCCATATTATGCTACCAGATAAATATTATATTATTTATTTTATAACATTCTACTAAATAATATTTATTATAATTATTTTGCCAAATATGTTAAAAAACCTTACATAAAATCTTAAATTTCATTAATTACATTTTCAAACACCATCAAAAGGGACGTCTAAATAGACTAAAGGTTTGTTGGTATTTGTCTGTGCAGTGTGAATTGGCCTTAATAAAGAAATTGCATTAGATTAGTCAAGTTTAGCTTTTAAAAATTTTAAAAACTTTCAAAGGAATGACAGCTGTATCTGCCCAACAAAAATAGATTTTGCTTAGCAACAAACAAAAATTAGTGGGAAGTAAAAAAATAAAAAAATAAAAAATAAAAATCTTTTTTGAAAAGGT
>RJVU01069130.1:4183527-4241612 GCA_003731715.1 Anabarilius grahami
AAAAAAAAAAAAAAAAAAAAAAGAGCAGAAAAGAGGGAGCATGTGTTCTTACAGCGAAGGTAGGCCACGTGTTGAGGGGGATCTTCTTGTGCATGACAAGCTGCAGAACATTTGTTTTCTCCTTATAAAGCAATTTACTGCAAGAGGCTTCGATCTCTTCGTGGAGATGACAGCTCCATTCACGGCCATCTGAGAAAACACGAACAGCACAGTACACTACTGTTCAAAAGTTTGGGGATGGTAGGATGTTTTTACTGTTTGTGAAAAAAGTCTCTTAAGCTCACCAAGGATTCATTTATTTGGTCAGAAATACAGTAAGAACAGTAATATTGTGAAATATTATTACAATTTAAAATAACTGTTTTCTATTTGAATATATTTTAAAATATAATTTATTCCTGTAACAGCAAAACTGAATTTTCAGCAACATAACTCCAGTCTACAGTGTCACATGATCCTTCAGAAATCATTCTTATATGCCGATTTGTTGCTCAAGAAACATTTCGTTAAACGTTAAACTTTTAAACAACATTTATTTGAAACAGAAATCTTTTGTAGCATTACAAATGTCTTTAATGTCACTTTTGATCAATTTAAGAGTCCTTTCTGAAAAAAAAGTATTAATTTCCTTCAAAGAAAAAAAAAAAAAAAACATCTTACTGACCCCAAACTTTTGAAAAATAGTGAACACTCATAACAAAAATGAACAAAGACAAACACAGCACACACTTAAAAAAAAAAAAAGACCAACATCAGCCAAATACGATAGACACAAGCACACATAATGTCCTTACCCGGCAAGCGGATGTGGCAGGCGGAATCGGAAAAGGCAGAATCGATATCTTCTACTCTCAGCACCCCAGCATCTCCACAGTTCAGCCTCACAATCACCTCGTACGCATTCTGCTTCCAGTCCAGAAACAAATCTACAGACAAATGAACATTCATGTAAGGCTGGATCCATCACAAACACATCACATAATATCACTGAAGAAAACCCTGACTGTAATTAAAAGTGTTTTTCCATAAGCAGACGGAAAACAAGAATATTTATGTACAGAAAACACAATGAATTACTAAAAACTAACAGCAAAAATCAAACCTGATTTCATGATAACGCTACACGATCTGAAAGCCAGTCATAGCAGAAAGCCCAACTCTCTTCGATTTCAAACCGCTCTGTTATTGAGTTTAACATAGGTGCGTGTTATCGAGCAGGTCGGAGACAGCAGGAAAGAGCGAGAAAGAGAGCGCGTTTATCTCAGGATCAGGCTTCAGGGTCAAGTGACAGCTAGTCCTGTCCCTTAACTCTCTCTCACTGTGACACACAGATCTAAAAGGTCATCAAGAAACTGGCACGCCCCACAGCTGGGCTTCTATTCCACGTGATGTCATCTCCACTCTGCCAGTATCCCATGAGCCTCCCTTGTATGACAGGAATCAGCAGTCCAGAGATAGACTTCTCCCTCTGTTTGTGTAAGGAAGGTGCTCTGCTCCATCTCGCAGAGACAAAACATAACACTTTGACAAGAGAAAGACAATGGCGCACCCATATAGAATGCATGTAGAAAGGCCAATGAGGAAGGAATACTCTAAGTGAAGTCTTCTCATGCATGTGCCGGGCAGAGTCACTCCACTGACCTTGACAAAGCACTTCTTTACTGAAGCAGTGGCTCACAGGCTTGGATTACAACACTTCAGCACTCAGCACAGCACTGCAGAGGCAAAACACTCAGCAGACAGCAAACAGCAAACGCTAATGTATGTTTGTCAAACCTGTAGTCACGCGTCTCAACCATTGGTAATTGTAAACTGAACACATAACCAGTCGGTGTAGGTGTCAATGTTTTTATTCTGTATTGTGACGTAAATACGAGTAAAGTGGTTATTTAAAAAAAGAAAAAGAAAAAAAAAGAAGGGCAGGTGATTTTTCCTATCTATTGGTTGTTTATTAGATGGAGGCATATCTGAATATGATCTTGCAGTTGATTGCAAGTAAGAGGCAGGGTTTATGCAAAGAAAATGATCGACAAAGTCTGGCATATGTGGTATGCCACTTAGGAGAAGTCAAGTTATGATACTTTAATTAAATTATGAGGTCAAAAAAAAAAAAAAAAGAATCATATGCATGGATGAAACCTTCACAATGAGATCGCTAACATGCATCTAAAATGTTAGGGTGATACTATGGTAAATTCACATTTCATGCCAAGAAGCATTATTAAAATATATAAATATCAGACATTAATTCTCAAGGTAGAAATGTATGGATGCTTGTTTCCATCACTGAATTAAAAAAAAGGTAACTGCGACTTTTTAGCTCACAATTAACTTTTTTCTCAGAATTGTGAGATTTAACTTGCAATTGCAAATTATAAAGTCAGAATTGTGAGATATAAACTTGGAATTGCGAGAAAATGTCAGAACTGTGAGCTATCCCAGAAATGTACTTTATAACTCGCAATTGCAAATTTATCTCTCAATTGGGGAAAAACAATAGTGAGAGAAAAAAAAAATCTGAATTGTGGGATATAAACACAGAATTGTGAGAGAGAAAAAATCTGAATTGTGGGATATAAACACGCAATTGTGAGAGAAAAAAATCGGAATTGTGGGATATAACTCACAATTGTGAGAGAAAAAACAAAACAGAATTGTGGGATATAAACTTGCAATGGTGAGAGAAAATAGTCAGAGCTGTGAGATAAAAAGTTGCAATTACCTTTGTATTTTTTTATTTCGTGGCAGAAACAAGCTTCCATAAAAATGTGCAGCTTAACAATTAGCACAAAACAACAATGAAAATAAAGAATATGTAGGTTACAATTTAAACTAATACAACTGCATTCGTTAAAAAGTATTTTTTATTGTTGCAGTACTAATTTACGTATGGAGTCAAAACCACAAATAAAACAATAAAAAAAAATTTAAAAAATGGTTCTGCATAACTGAAAGTTCTGAAAGTTAAACAACAATTATCTGTATTGGTCCTAAAGCAATACTGATCTCTCTCTTCAACTGAACTATATTCATATAAGTCTAAGAAGCTGCCATATACTTTAAAATTAAGATTCTTCATGAATGCCAAGGATATGATAACTTTAGATAATTGAAAAGCAATCACTAACCAAACAAATTATTACTTATGGACATACATAAACATCCAACAGGGAAAATAAGGCTCATTTAAGAGCTGTCAGCAATGTGAAATTATAAATATCTGTTAAAAACATGTCAGATCACATCATTCAAAAATCACATTGTTGTTTTACTTTCATTATCACTTTGTTTTGATCAAATATAATTACCAAAAGATGATTATCAGAAATGTCAGTCTAAATGAAACTGGATTCACTACATACCAACTAACACAAGTTTCTAATGCCACACAACAACCAATTCAATAGGCCAGCTATAGAAGTAGTGCCATAGCTAAATCAATAGGGACTACCATAGCAGAACAATTACACAAGTTCAGTGTGTTTCACACAGTTCCTGTCTGCCAACTTCCCAGTTCCCTGTTTACCACACTATGCAACAGATTGGAATCCAGCCCAGCTCTGCACATGAAAATAGGACAATGACTATACCTTTAATGACTTTAACCTCTAGTTATGGGCCAGACTGCATTTTATACCGGTCAAAAGGACACTGCACCACAGATGCTTTCCATCAGATCATATTACACTAGATATCACTGCAGTACAACATTTATCCCACGCTATATTTTTTGTCAAATATCTGTCTAGGCCCCAACGGCTTGAGTTCCAAGAATAAAGCCTGACAGAAGACAAAGCGAAAGCACAATCAAAAAGATAAGTGATAAAATTAATTAGGGTACAGGACCTGAGTGAGATAAAATAATTCATATCTAATTTGAGTGTTTACGAACCATTTCCTCTCCTTACCTTTCCTTGACTCTGTGCTAATGCCTGAGGCTGCCCGCTTGGCCTCTTTGCTCTCCTGGTTGACTTTGTCCTTCTGCTTCTTCTTGCTAGCGCTGACCGCATCGTCAGGTCCTCTCTGACCTCGCCTCCGACCCGATTCGCTGGGTCCTGTACTGCTGCTGGCCATCTTCAGCCACTTGCCGCTAATGGGTCGGCCGTCTCCGACCTCGCTCCCACTGCCGGAGCTGCTTCCACAAGGGTCTGGATCTGAGCTGTGCCGTTTCCTGCCTGGTCCAGCTATCTTGGCGGCGTTTCAAGTGAGAGCACTCCCAGAAGAGAATCAGAGGGAGACTGCAAACAAAAACAAAGGAAGTATGTAATAAGAACAGACTCTGGTGGAGGGAATCACCTGGGGCCCCATGATAAAATATTACCACGATGCTTAAGCCACGATACAATATAATTATGACATTGTAAAAACATACATTGCGATTTATTACCTTTATTTCAACTGCAAATGTCCCAAATGGAAAACTGTGTCCACATGTTTTATCTAATAAGAAACAATTTTAGTTACTTCTTGGCTTGAAAAATAGTAAAGCAAAACTGACTAGGTCTCTATGTGAAGCTTCTAAGCCATTTACATGACATCTCATACCTTTTATGTTAGTTTAATTTTTATCTCTTTTCCTATTTGTTGAATATGTTTAGCAAATTGTATTTTGATGTGCAAGTATTGTGTTGTCACGTTTATTGATTAGAATTTAAATGGCAATATAAAAAAGGATAAAGCACCTCTTACTTTAAAAACTAATGTGCTCGGACACATAAATGTTCAACCAAACCTTTTTATTTCACTGATTAGAGAATGTTTATTTGAAAACATTAAACGACAACCCACCGGTTACTGTCAGTGTCCTGACACTTCTCTGTCATTATCCAAATATATGGCGAATTTGGTGAAAGAGAAGATATCTTTGACTTCAGTAATTTCTATATTTCCTTTTGTTTTACATTTCGGTTGTCATACGAGAAATATATATCCATGGAAACTCAAACAGCTTAAAAATCCATAACAATCGCTAATGCCGCGGCTGCTAACCCGACTAGCTTAGCCTGTTCGAGTCGATTCCACACTCAAGTTCTCTTTAACTCAAAACATGCCACCAACAAACCGTCACTTAACGTTCATTTTGTTGTAATGATGCTAAATATCATTTGCAGTAAGTGTGACATATCTTGACGTTGTTGTTTGGTTGTTGGAGATGCCGGTTAGCCGTGTTGTGTGACGAGCTAAATATCCGTTAAAGGGAACCGAGGCGCGAGGCCTCAACACCGGCTGTCCAGTTAATCACGAGCTTAGCTTCTAATAGCACGCGCTACTGAGCCGGAACACTTTACCGCAAGGTCGGATGGTGCGGTATTGTCAAAAGTGTGCATACCTGCAGGAGACGTGAGGGCATTGTATGATATTTGGGTATGACAGCAGTTGTTTAGATGAAATCTTACTTTGTTTCGTTGTTGTTCTGTAATGACGAGTCGCAACGGCTTGTTCTTTCTTTCGTTAGCGGAGCCGCAGCGACTCCAGCTTAATTCAGCACCAGGCTTCGAACACGGCAGCGGGCCGCCGATCTCCCCTGAGCCGCATCAGCTCGCCCCTAAAAACACAATGCTTCTTATTTCCGAAATAATCCTAACCAGGACCCATTCTGTTGCGTTAAAACAGAAACCAAGCTGCTGTAAATACAAACAAAGACGCAAAGACGGTGCCCGTCCGTCACTCGATGAGCCGACCGCTGCTAACTCACACTTTGTCAGAGAACAAAAACAAAACCGGGTAGCGACGGCTATCACGCCAACCTGCTCCACACACAAACATACACACGGGCCACTTCCGGACGCTGTGTGTTTACAACCATGCGCAGATGAAAACTATTATAATGCATCAAAATAAACATAATAAATTATGTTCTTTTGAATGTATCACATTTTTTTTATAATTAAAAATGTATCACGGTTTCCACAAAAATATTACGGAGCATTATTATTCAACATTGATAATACCAAATATTACTTGAGCACAAAATCAGCTTATTTAGAATGATGCTGAAAGATCATGTGACACATTAATAATTGATGCTGAAAATTTTAAATTTAATTTATTCCATCACAAGAATAAATACAATTTTAAAATCTATCTACTGTTATTTAAATTTGTAGATTTCTGTTTTTTCCCCCTATATTTTCATAAAAATAAATGCAACCATGGTAAGAATAAGAGACTTTAAAGTCCCCCTGTAATCAATTATTTTATCCCTTAAAACTCATCTTTGATCACCAAAATGACATTTTTTTTTTTTTTAAATCAAGTGAAAAAAAATTCTACATGCCTTAAAATAGCTTGAATGTACGGAACCCCTAAAGGGACATGGTGGTAGAAAAAAAATAATGGGAAGGAAGGAAATTTTACGTGGTGGTGGAAAAAAATGTGGGATGGGAGGAATTATTTTTTTTTTCAAATCTTTTGCGTTCCCTCCATAGACTGTAAAAAAAGGTTCCCTCGCAAAGATGTTTTGCGTTCCCTCGCAAAGTTATAATCGTTCCCTTGCTGTGAGCTCGGACAAACACTTCCTCTTTAATGTCCCTCTGGCTGGCAGTAGTGTTTCAGTTAGTACATACATTAATAATGCACACAAGAATGCGCGGCTCATAGAGTTTGAACTTTTTGGACTCAAAAATGAAGAAATGCAGTCAGTGCTTATGTCAAGCAGTTCAGTTGGCAATATATTCACAGATTCGAGCTTCCCGGATTAATAACTCGTGAGCTAAACGTTGTTAAAACACAAATGCAGCTACTTCCAATCATAGTAACCCAGACAACAAGCTACAACAACCCAATTTTCCTCAAATGTGCTTTATAATAAATTGGTCTCTATGAGCAGGCGGCGGAGATACACGCCTGAAGGGACCGCCTGAAATGTATTGAAACACGTTACGCAAAAACTGGAGCCTGGGCATGCGCAGAAAGAAGCGCCAGTGGAGCCCAGAGGCGGAGTCGCGGTATTAAACTTCCGCCCAGACGACTGCGTCATCATTGATGTATTTTAAATAGGCCATATAAATTATACACAATTTAAAATTCTACCTATAAAATAATAGGCTATTCTGTTTCTAGAGCAATAATATTTTTGAAACGGCAAATTCAGTAAACTCAATATAATATGCCACTAGAAACAACTCTAAAATGTCAGAAACGGTCCTGCCATTTTAAATAAAGGGTTAAACTAACGTTACAGGAGATCAATTGCGGTAGACAGTGCTCTATAATTAATAAGAGTAGGCTATCATTAGTTTTATCCTGCTAATTATTATTTTATACCCATAAAAATAATTAGTAACTGCCAGATAACGATCACCTGCTTTTTTCCCCATCATGGCGTTAGGCGTGTTATCTTAACTAATAACGTTTATTAATTAGCTTATGAAGCCCACATTTAACGTTACCGAGAAAAGCTCAGATATCCGTCAGATCCTGTAGGTCAGTAAGTACAGTTTACTGCTGAACAGCTCATTTTGTCGGTGTAAAATAACACAGAAATTGAAAATTAATAGTTATTTATTTATCTTCAATCTCCCCTCGAAGCCCCGACAGGCCTCAGACAAGCTGTCAATCAACTGTGAATCACGACGACACGCCCCGTTTCTATAGCACCAAATTGCTAGCTAAAATCAAACTTATCACAAAAACGAACAATTGAATATAAATCAGCGTGATAACAACTACCTTAAATGACCAAAACCATCTTTCGGAAAATTTTATTTGAAGCATAATTTATTTTTATGTTTTAACTTAAGTCTCATTCTTCTGCATTGAGAGGGCGGGGTTTATGACCTGTACTGCATCCAGCCTCCAGGGGGCGATCAAAGAGCCCGCAGCTTCACTTTTCAGGATGTATGAGGCACACCCGTTTTAACCAAAGACTATAGAATAACACAAGACATGTCACTCCTATTGTTTTGAATGGGAGAAAGTTTAACGCGCAATATGGCGGAATAATGCCCGCCTTCAAAATAAGAGCCAATCGCCGACTGGTAAAGTCATCACGTCACTGCAGCGGCCGTTAGAAGCACTGGTTTCTATAGAAACAGTCAGACGCGCCTTCTATTGCCGAAATGAGGCACAAGAGACAGTTTTTTGTGGTTGACCGAGTGAAATGTTGTCTGTTCTCGTCACATTACTTTATTCGGTATGAATTTTCTTCAAGGACGTTGTTAGATTAACACTAAATTTATTTAAAGAATTTGTTGATGTTGACAGAGATGAAGGTTTGACCGATTTCACGTCAAGCACAGGAGCCCTACCACAAATGCTGGAGAGAGCCGTCAAATCCAGGTAACGTATTTTGTTTTTGTACATTAAATGCATTTTTAACGTGAGGATATTTTAGGTGACTTTTTTGTGCAATATAATTTGCAATCCATGTTCTGTCTGTCTCTCTATCTTAGGCCTTGACTGTTGTCAGTTGGCCTTTAAATTTCTCATGATATACTTGCAGCTTACTACATCATCTGACTGTTTGATAGATATTAGAAATGAATGTATTTTGTTGAGATCAATACTTTGTTTTTAAATTCTTTGTTCTTTGATTTAATCAGCAGTGGAGATGAACATTGAAGGGGACTCCCAAAATGACTGAAATCGTCTCGGGTTACAGATGTAACCCCTGTTCCCTGAGTAAGGGAACGAGACGCTACGTCGAATGACGTGATGGGAACCCTCTGCATTTTGTGTTCGTGAAGCACCTCTGTATCCAACCAATGAGGAAACGTGACGTCAGAGGCGGGTGACGTCACGGACCAGGAAACTATAAAGCATACCCAGAACAAAGAACGCTAGCTTCTGGAATATGTCTGAAGCAAGACGCTCACAGGAATGCCGGGGGTACGGCAACGTGACGAAGCGTCTCGTTCCCTTACTCAGGGAACAGGGGTTACATCTGTAACCCGAGACGTTCCCTTTCGTGGGAACTATCGACGCTACGTCGAATGACGTGATGGGAACGCTATCCCAACTATGCCGTATCACCAAGTACCTGTCTGTTATCTTGTAGACAGAACTGAGGACCCCGGAGAGGAGTCTACGTCCAGGTTGTAAAACCTAATAAATGTGTGCTGGGATGACCATCCAGCAGAACCACATATGTCATTAATGGATACACCTGACATTAAGGCCTTTAAGGCCGCCATACCCCTAGTCGAGTGAACACGGACAGCTAATGGAGATGGCTGTCCTGCCGCCTCATAAGCAAGTGAGATAGCCTCGACCACCCACTTGCTCATTCTCTGCTTAGATGCTGGACCTCCTTTCTTATGAGACCCGTAACACACAAACAATTGATCTGTTTTGCCCCACAGGGCAGCTCTGTGGACATATGCATCTAAAGCCCTCACTGGGCAGAGCAGATTGAGTTTCTCCTGATCCGAAGTTGTAAATGGAGGAAGATAGAAGGCCTGAAGTACGATGGGACCTGGGACTAAGTGGGGACCTTAGGCAGGTGCAAATTCCAAACACAAAGAAGCAGCTGAAAGTGCTTGAAGATCTCCTATTTTTTTAAGAGATGAAATAGCCAGTAGAAATATGGTCTTTAAGGGTGAGGAATTTCTCTGAAATTTCCTCTAGTGGTTCGAAGGGAGCCTCAGCTAACCCTTCCAATACCACGGCCAAGTCCCAGGCCGGAGTCCTTGTACGTACTGGAGGCCTCAGCCTCAGAGTACCACGGAGGAAGCATATAAAAAAGGGGGGTCTCGACCTACCGAGGAATCCCCCAGAGGAGCATGGCCGAAATGGCCGCAAGATAAACCTTTAAGGTTGAAGGGGATAAAACCATCCGAGAACTTGTCTTGGAGAAATTGAAGCTCAAGGCTAATAGATGAGTGGACAGGGTCCACATTGCTTTGTCTACACCAAGTAGAGAACAGTTTTAATTTATACGCATACAACTTCCTCATGGAGGGAGCTCTGGAGTGGAGTATGGTCTCCACAACCTCAGTTGGGAGACCAGCATCTATGAGCCTGGCCCCCTCAGAGGCCAGGCCCACAGTCTCCGTAGTTCTGGGCGTGGATGAATTATCATGCCGCCCGCTTGAGACAGGAGGTCCTGCCTGAGAGGAAGCTCCATCAGGGAGCCATCTAGAAGTGACACTAGGTCTGAGAACCATATTTTGGTTGGCCAGTACAGGGCTATCAATATTAGACTGACCCCTTCCTGGCGTACTTTCTCCAGAACTCCCGGGAGCAGAGCGAACGGGGAAATGCATACAGACGCAGCCTCGGCCACGTCTGTACCATGGCATCCAGACCCAATGGTGCTGAATGAGATAGGGAGAACCACAGTGGACACTGGGTTGATTCCCCTGAAGCAAATAGGTCGATTTCAGCTCGACCGAAGTTTTCCAAATTGAGCTCCACACCTCAGTGTGGAGACTCCATTCCCCGGGCCTCGGCCCCTGCCTCGACAGGGCGTCTGCTCCCACATTTTAATGCCCTCAGGTCTGGGAGAAAGTATTTTACTGCAAGAAATACCTCCATCATTTCCAGCCGATTTATGTGCCAGGAACTGATGGTCCTCCCAGAGACACTGAGCTGAGCGACCACTTATGATCGCCCCCCAGCCCGTGAGGGAAGCATCCGTCGTAAGCATTAGGCGACGACAAGAAGTCCCCAACACGGGTTCTGGGACAGGAACCAAGGCTTTTTCCACATGACCAGAGCACGAAGGCATCGCCGCGTGACTTTGATCATGCGAAAAGGATTTCCCCTCGGAGAAAACCCCTTGGTCCTGAGCCACCACTGTAAGAGTCTCATGTGCAGAAGGCCAAAACTTATCACGTTGGACGCAGCTGCCATAAAACTCAACAGTCTCTGAAACTGTTTTACAGTGAGTGACTGGCCTATCTTCACCCCTTTCACGGCCCCGAGAATGGAACTCACACGAACAAGGGATAAATATGCCTGTATCGTGGTGGAGTCCCAAACTACCCCCAAGTAGTTGGTAATTTGACTCGGAACCAGCACACTTTACTTGGCATTGAGCCTCAGCCCAAGCTTCTTCATGTGCGACAGAACAACATCTCAATGTTGAACTGCCAACTGTTCTATTTGAGCTAGTATCAACCAGTCGTCGATATAGTTCAGTACGCGGATGCCCTGGAGTCTCAACGGAGCCAGAGCTGCATCCACGCATTTCGTGAACATGCGGTGATAGAGATAGGCCGAAGGGAAGAACCCTGTACAGGTAAGCTTTGCCCCGAAAAAAAACCTGAGGAACTTCCTGTGTTGCGGATGGATGGATACATGAAAGTAAGCATCTTTCAGGTCTATCACAACAAACCAGTCCTCGGACCTGATCTGTGGGATAACCCTCCATCCTTCTTTGGAACAATGAAGTATAGGTTGTAAAACCCTGACAGCTTGCTTGGAGGAGAACCCCATCTATAGCTCCTTTTTGCAAGACCGTCATAACCTCCTGTTCCATTACCAGAGACTGCTCGGGGGCCACCACTGTGGGAAGGACCCCATTAAACTGGGGCGGGCGAGACCCGAATTTGTAACACTTTTCTATTGTGAGCAGCACCCATTTTGAAATATTTGGGAGAAGTTTCCATTCTGCCTTATTTACAAAGGGAACCAGTCTCTCGAGACTGGCCTCTGGTGTTTTTTGAGCACTTGACTCGGCGCCCTGAAGCGGCGAACCGGCAAGGAACAGCCGAATCAAGTGATGACCGGCCCTCCTCAGAGGGTCGGTGGAGACTGCTGCGCCCTGAAGCACACTGGGTGGCAGGGTTAGCGGAACGGCCCCCTGAGGGCGCCAAAGAGGGATGGGTACCAAATATTTTAATACCCAACCTTCTCTGGAGGGGCTGCCCTCCAATGTCCCGCGCCACTGGCATCAGGACCTCTTCGAAGCCTTCTTGGTGATAATTACAGTCCGCAGATCTGTGTTACCCCACAAAGACTTCGGCTGTGTCACCTGTCCCTGTCCCCAAGCTTTCTGCGAGGGACCAAGGGTGGCGACACTTTCTTTGGATGCACGGTCAGACCAGTGCCCTGAAACGGCAAATCGGCAGGGAACATCTGAACTGACCGCTCTACAATCCTCCTCTTTCTTAGAGGAACACTGGAAACCATTGCGCCCTGAAGCACACGAGGTGGCAGGGCTGGCAGAGCGGTCTCCTTTATTTTCTTTTAAATTCCTCAGAATTTTATGTATTCCATATTTCATTTAATCCTCAAATTAAATGCAGCCAGTTCTTATATAAATATATATTTTTTTGAACAGACTGAATATATTTAGAATACAAAAAAAAGAATTATAGCTCGTAATTATAAAGACATGTAAACGAACCAAAAACAGGAAGACGGTTTTTCCTGTCATAGTCGCGAGTTTGCCCATCACAGGCATCAGACGCGCGTCTCCACGCAGCAGATTGTTTGTGTGTGTGACGGATGGATTCCCGCCGCTGTTTTGACTACTTTACACATTTTATAAGCTCTTCACGAGTTCCCAGCTGGCCAAAATACCATCACATGCAGGCTACGCACCGCTACGCACACACAACGAGGGCTTTTACCTCAGCACACAGCATTGTTTTGGATGTTTGGTAAGTTCCGTCTCAAAATAGGCAATTCGTCATAAAATCCGACCAATCACGTTGTGAATATCCCTATGCCTTAAGGTTCGGTATCTTTTGGTTCGGTGATAAAATTGCCAATCTGAACGCTAATCGGACCAGGACTAAATGTTTGTTTTTCTTCTTTGGTCCGGACCAAATGAACCAAACGAACCGAACTACAAGTGTGAACGCACCCTTAATCTACGCGCTGCCTCGGCAACGCGAGATCCGAGCCATATTCTTTAATGAAAACTCAATCTATGCGCTGCCTCGGCAAGCGCGAGATTCGATCTTTGCGTTAGACTTTTATTCCCTCGAGAATAAAGCCAACAGGAGCGGAGCTACAAAACTCCCGCTAGTCCATACTTTTCTCCGGGACATTTTTGTGAATGAACACTGTCAGTTGTGAGCTGATGTGCAAGCTCCACTCCCAGCAAACGACACATAAATCGTGTGTATCTCAACTCGCTTTGTAGTGTAGCACAGGGGAAAATTCAAACTGCTGTTCACGGTTGATTTGTTATAAACGTGTGATTTTGAAACACGATATGTGTGTGACTGTGAGGTGGCGATCCTCAGATCGATATCACAATATCCACCTCCTCAGAGCTGGACATGTGAGTATCGGTGCCTCAACTCGGAGGAAGAAACCGCAGAGCGTGCTTCCACCTGAGAGACGGCACTGAACCTGGCAGGTGAGGGCAGAGAAAATGCGGCGCCCGTCTCTAACCCCTCTGTCAGATCCATTTGTGAACCCCACGAACGGAGCCTCCGCCCTGCCTCAGCAGAAGCGGGACCCGATCCGCGGGGAACACTGGAGCAGTGTCCTGAGAGTGAGTTTTTACAGTGCACACAGACGGCTCCCTCGAGAGCTGCCTGGGCTCACTCCCATTTCACTGCTATTTCTCGCCATAATACGTGTCTTTTTTTTATATATAAATATATGGATTGGTGTGAGATACTCTTGTCCTCCGACGAAGAGATCGTGACTTGTTTATATGTAATAAGACAAACAACACCAAATAAGACACACAAGATACAGAGAGCGCTTGCTGAAGACAACAGAAGCTAGCGTTCTTTGTTCTGGGTATGCTTTATATGAGTATGTTATATTAGACAGCAATTTGTCCTTTGAAAATCATATTTCATGTGTTACAAAAACAGCCTTCTTCCACCTCAGAAACATTGCTAAGATACGGAATATGTTATCTATTTCTGATGCAGAAAAGTTAGTTCATGCTTTCATGACGTCTCGACTAGATTACTGTAATGCATTATTAGCTGGTTGTCCTGCTTCCTCAATAAATAAGCTACAATTAGTACAAAATGCAGCTGCTAGAGTTCTTACCAGGTCAAGAAAATATGATCATATAACACCAATTTTATCATCTCTACACTGGTTACCCATTAAGTTCCGTATCGATTATAAAGTATTGCTAATGACCTATAAGGCTCTAAATGGTTTAGCTCCTGTGTACTTAACCGATCTTCTATCGCCCTACAATCCTTCACGCTCCTTAAGATCACAAAACTCTGGACTTCTGGTTGTACCTAGGATATCTAAGTCCACTAAAGGAGGGAGAGCGTTTTCACATTTGGCTCCGAAACTCTGGAATAGCCTTCCTGATAATGTTCGGGGCTCAGACTCGCTCACCCAGTTTAAATCTAGATTAAAGACGCATCTCTTTAGCCAAGCATTCACATAATGCATCTCATATCAGAGCAATTGCACATGATTATCTTTGCTTAATGTTATGAACAGCAGCTACGCTAATTACTCTCCATTTGCTTTTCTGTTTTGCCTCGGGACACCCGTCCCGAGGTGACTAGAGAGTACATCAGCTTCAGTTTGGATCCGGCCTCTTAAGAAGACCTCAGATGACCATCACCTGTGAAGAGACGGCGCCAACTCCTGCGAGGACTCGAGAAGACGCAATCATCTGGATCAACATGCACATTGCACAAATTCTATATCTTGATTATTGTTAATGTAATTCATTTTTCCAGGAGCTCATTGCTTCTACGTTAAGTTAAACTGCTAACAGTGATTGTAAATTGTAAATTATTACATTATTTGCTAACTGCATTCTTTAAATTGTAATGTTGACATGCATTCTCTGTAAAGCTGCTTTGAAATGATATGTATCGTGAAAAGCGCTATACAAATAAATGTGAATTGAATTGAATTGAATTTATAGTTTCCTGGTCCGTGACGTCACCCGCCTCTGACGTCACGTTTCCTCATTGGTTGGATACAGAGGTGCTTCACGAACACAAAATGCAGAGGGTTCCCATCACGTCATTCGACGTAGCGTCGATAGTTCCCACGAATAATGCTGCTCGGATATGCTGGGTGTGGTAGGTCTCATTGCATTTCAGTCTTTACATATTTTCTGCTTTTACATAAAGGGATAGTTCATTCAAAAATCATTAACTCACCCTCATACTGTTCCAAACCTGTGTGAGTTTCTTCTGTTGAACACACAAGAAGACGTTCTTAAGAACGTTGGTAACAGGACACTTGATGCTATCCATTGACTTCCATATAGTATTTTATATATTTCTTTCCCCAACTATGGAAGTCCAAGGCTACTGTCAACTGTCTGGTTACCAGCATTCTTTAAAAATATCTTTTAGAAACTCGTGCAGGTTTGGAACATGAGGGTGAGTAACAATTACATTTTCATTTTTTGGTGTAATATCCCTTAAGATATTTTAATAGACAATGCGAAAGTTCTGATATTGTTAGTAACACTGATATATTTTGAAAATGTTTCCTCTTTTAAGCTCGATATTGAGTTTGGATAAATAACAGATCGAAAGACTGAGAAGTTGAAAGCTGAATCTACCCTGGAAAGGAGTAATTTTCTCTTTTAGATGGGATGGAAGACCAAGCAGATATTATGTAACTTAAGTGTGAAGTCTTTACTTACACACACATTTCTTGTTTAATTTATTATAACAAATACTCATTGATATGACTTGACATGAAGGAGGACAGATGCAGGTAATTGACTCTGACTGCTTAGGTTAGTGCAAATCTATGGAGCTGCTGTAAATACATAATAATGGTAATGGTACACAAAGTCTTAATGAAAAAAAAACCTCTTCACTCTTACTAACTTATTTAACCTTAAAAACACATGCATTGAGTGTAAAATGAGGACGGTTTAGTCTTAAAAAAATAAATAAAAATAAACTTCATGGTTGCAGCAGTTATTTGCCATCCTCTGTGGCTGGCTTGTCAGTATTGTAATATTGTGGTTATCACAACAACCCTAGGCCCATTGGCTGCTCTTAATCCTACACTTAAACATTTGTTGTATCTCTAATCTGTTCTCATTAATTTTCAGATTAAAAAGTGCTACACAGTGATGGTTGTTCTTGCATATCTTCTGCCACCGTTGCCTGGAAGTCGATGCAATGTTAAATCGGAAATTTCATTCCTTCAATTTAATTTTGTGCCGGTAAGTTTTACATGGACCGTTATTTTTGTAATGATGTCTTGATGCATTATAAACTCCTAAAATGTATTTTTTCCCCCTTAACTCTAAGCTTGGAGCCAGTATTGCATCCCTCTGCAGCAGTTTTGAGACCGCATCAAAGACCAGGCCACAGCCGATCTACATTGGAAGTTTGAAGAGCACATCATGACAGTACATCATTGCGAGGATTGACAGAGTAACCATTCCTGTGGATGAGGGCCTGATGTGCTGTGGACAATATATTCTAGGTGTGAAACTTGTCCTGTCCACCACAGATTAGTTTGGTCTTCTCTTTCTAAGACTGGAGCATCTAATATTGAAACGCCACATTCTCTTCTTTTTAAAACTGACATTCCTACTTCCCGTGTTGCCTCTTTTGAGGCCCAAATATATTCTTCATCAAACACTATAGCAGAAGTAACAAAGTATTACTTCAATTAGTACACAATTACAATTTTACAAGTAATTGTCATTGCAAAAAATTTCAAAATATGTGCCTGAATGTTTGTCTGATCTAAAATGTTTCTTTAAATGCATCCAAAAGTATCTGTCTCTGACTTGAGGTTATGAGAAATGTCATCCATTAGTCTTGTTACTTGTAAATGTAATTGATGTTGGCAACACTTTGAATGAATACTGTCGTTAATGGCTAGTGCATTACAAACGCATTTGTCTCATGAAGAAAATTGACCAACATTCTATAGATTTTGAAAATTGACTTATGACAGATTTAAAATTGTTTGTCTGATTTGGAAAGTTTTATCTTGTATCTAACATTTTATAAGTTGATCTTATGTTATGAGGAATGTGTTAGTCTTGACTGTGTATGATTGTTTCAATCAATCAAGTTGTAGTTGTTGGTAACACTTTAATTGTATACTGTATTGTAGACAATAGCATTACAAAGCATTTGTGTCATCTAATCATCTAAATTAAGTTTATGAAATTGAGATTTAGAGCATTTTGTTGTACCTCTGTGAATGCATTATTCTCTACCCTGAAAAAATGTGACTATAAATTAAATTAATAACATTTTTACATCTTGTCTGCTTTATTTCAATTTTGTAGAATTACAAATGGATGATAATGCTTAAAATTGTTGTATCAGGGTGTCCGCGGGGTTGTAAAAGGTAGTAAATGAAATTAGCCAAAATTAAGGGCATTAAAAAGTAATAAACGTCATCTGACGAGGTATAAAATTTTCGAGCCCAATTTTTTTTAGACAAATTTTCAATTTGTGTTAAAGGATTAGTCCACTTTTAAATACACTTTTCCTGATAAATTTACTCAACCCCATGTCATCCAAGATGTTTATGTCTTTCTTTCGTCAGTCGAAAAGAAATGAAGGTTTTTGATGAAAACATTCCAGGATTATTCTCCTTATAGTGGATTTCAATGGCTACCAACAGGTTGAAGGTCAAAATTACAGTTTCAGTGCAGCTTCAAGGGCTTTAAACGATACCAGATGAGTAATAAGGGTCTTATCTAGAGAAACGATCGGTCATTTTCGAAAAAAATACAACCGTTTATGCTTTATAAACAAAATATCGCTCTTGAACATACTTTCCGCTTCCGCATTCTTCATAACGCTTATGCTGAATGTTCTAACGCCTTCCCTATTCTACTTACGGAACGAACGCGGCGCCAGTTTCGTTTTTTTTCCGTAAGTTGAATAGAAATGGGTATAGCCTAAATGTATGTGCTGTTGTTGGTTCCTATGACATGCTATTTTAACGTTTTAATTTTTCATTTCACTAATGAAGGAGAATGTAAAGCATTGAATCAACCAGGTCTCTGAAATAGCTCAGAGGTGCATCTCATGAAGCTTCATTTGACAAGCATATATTGACAGAGCACAACTCAGTGTCACACATTTAGATAATGGAAGAACAACACAGAAACAAAGAGTGTCAACAGCCGTGAAGAAGAGGAGTAATGATGTGTGGTGGAAGGGTACGGAGGCAAAAGAGTGGAAGAGTTAAGATTGTGGACATGTTTCTAAAGAAATAAGGACACTATTGCAGACAATGTTATCAATCATGACCTTACAATGACTGAGGTGGGTCAAAAGGTAAAGCCGAATGTTGGGAGAACAACAGTGTCTTCAATCATTCAAACGTTTGTAGACAGAACAGGTGTGTAATCAGACATTATTTGCAGTACTGTAATACTGTATACGTACTCCACATTTTACATAATACAGTAAATATACTTTATAGAGAGAATGTAACACACAAACACATATACAGAGAGTGTGTATGTATGCATGTATGTATGTATGTATGTATATATATATATAGATATATATATATAGATATATATATGTCATTGTGATATAAAGAATATAAATATAAATTGTAGCCATAGTTTAAATCTGAAAATACTGAACAATGTTATATTGACAGCATGACTAATCATTTTGAATCTTGTTTGTGAACAATGATAAAAGGACTATTCATTCTGATGGCTGGCACTAGGCTATATGTTCATTGACATACATATTGACTTTTGAGACATGAACTAGGATTTTGAGCAGGTTACAGGCTTTTGCAGGTAATCCATTGTGTGGTGTTAGTATTAATTATTTTGAGAAATGCATTTACTGGTTTGCAAATCTTAAGGATGATTCAAGAAATCTACCAAAGTGACTGAGAAAAACTGCAAAAGGACATTCAGGAATAAATGACCCAAGACTTACTGAAACTTCCTACAAGTATATCAAGGAGTGGACATGGCTAATGAGCAGATGAGTGTCCCTCTGCTGCCACCTTCTGATGTTAGTGGTCATTTCATGTCATTTTTGTTTTAAGTGTTTGTTTTTCCTGCAGGTGAAAACAAGATGCATCCGTTTAAGCCTTTTACTTTATTTATCAGGGCTGTCAATTGTTTTTCCTGAGTTGGGTGATATATTTGTATGCTCTTAACATAGTAGCAAAAAAATGTGCAGTATGACTGCATGGGCTATTTAATAGAGTGCTCGGCTTTATAAAAACTTTAGTGTAGCTCTTTTAAATGGTACGTTTATGTTAAACAATTTTAATTATAAGAATAGCAGTAACCGGCAATCAGAAGTATGCTAATTAATTTTAGTTTAAAATCCAATAAGCTTTAAAGTGGTTTCTGAATGGTTAATTAATAAATGCAGTATCTATAAATGAACTTAAAGCCCTGCAGCAGCCGGTCTGCATGCCTCAACAAATCTTAAACAAATAATGATATGACCCACTTTTTCTGAATTTTACTAGCCCATTTTATTTGTCTCTCATAAGATCGTATAGGCCTACATGACAATATACTTTTATCTGACATTCGGCATTATAGAAATAAATAAATCAAACGTAGTCCTGAGTAAACTGCCAAAATAAGATTATGATAATGTCTATAACAGTAAATGTATGAGAAAATAAGGAAAATAAGGCGGGCAGACGTGCAGAAGGGTAGACGTACAGCGTTTTACTTAAAGTTGAACATTCTTCAACTCGAGGCGACCAGCAAAAAACGCCGAGCTCTCAGCGCTTGAGCGTAAAAAAGACGCTCAGCGCCTCGTTACGTTCCTGGCGTTTAAAAAACGCGGCGTTCCCATTGAAAACAATTGAAAAACTACGCTAGCAGCTGGAAAAAACGCTTTGGTGGACACACAGCCTAAGAAAAAGCTTTGCCACCCCATCTGCCACCCCAAAATTATCACAGAATAAAATATAAAAGCAGTGTTTCAAGTACTACTTTTCAGCAGTGGCGCTTCAATATGATGACCTAAAAAAGTCAGCGTAACGCAAAATAATGGCAATAAAACACATCTTTTAATAAACTGTGCATGATGGATGCATGCGCACGCAGCGCGCCCAGTGTAGTCAGCTTCATTAACAAATGACTCTTATGAACCTGTTCTTTGAGAGTCAAAAAACACAGCGCAGCCAAGTTCACTTACGATTTTTTCCCCTATCGCAATAAAAAAATTCCATATGAATCGCGTGGTCTCTTCCAAGTGCTCTAAAGTGACACGATCACTCTAGACTATATCATTTAACAGCTTAAATTTAGTCTTCTATTAACATTCAAGGCACACACAGCGTATCTGGTGCGAGGCTGCCTGCGACCAAGTACAGGTCTCTGCAGTCTGCAGGACAATCAGAGCCGTTCGATGGCCTTGGAACCAATCAGGTTTCATCACGTGTGTTACACAATCCAGCCTCACCACTGTACCAGCGGATATCTTGTAGAATCAGAAGATATATATCAGTCTGGCCTTGTCAGGCAAGGAATTCTAGTGGTCTATTAAAATCATGTAATAAACAGCCTTTTAAGTTCCATGACCTTTTACAAGTAAACAAGTAAAACTGAATAACATTAATTTTAAGCATGCTTAACGAGTTCGTTTGCCCATATAATCTTTAGGCTATTAGGTTAGCTAATTTGGCTTGCTGTCCACTGAGGAGGGGCTCGATGAAGCATCTTCAACTCGAGCTCTGATACACCCCCCAAAAAGTGCAGAATAAATTTGGGACAGCAAGTTGGATTTAGCATGGTTGAAAATGCTTAAGGATTTAAAGTATACGGGATACCCAGATGCTTAATGCTTGTTACCACCCCCAAAAGGAGCGAAAGATTAAAGCGGTATGAAGAAGAGAGTGGAGGTGTCGAGTGGCACTAGTGTTTCCTACGCTGGAACACAAGGAAGCTTCGATTAATCGGCTTGGAGTCATGAATGAACACTGCTGTGGCAGTGATATTTAACGAGGCTCCTGCGGGAGCTGGGCTGGAATGTGTCGCCATACTATGTCCACCATGTGGAGCTATGAGCGGGCTTCTGCTGCGGCAGTATTATTTAAAGAACTCCGTCCGGAGCTTGCGTTCAATGCTGCTGTGTGAACAGCATGAGGCTTGTAGAAGTTTGACTAGGATGCATCTCGCCGATGCACTGCTGCGGTAGTGACTTCTAAAATTACTCCATGCGGGAGTGTTTTTTGGGACTGGTGTTTTGAGTACGTGGTTGGAGAACTTCCCGCCGCAATGTCCGCAACATGGTGGCCCATGAATTCAGAAGTACATGGGGCCCCCGGATGCCGACAGACGGGGAAGGAGGTCCTCGTCCCTAAAGGGAAAATGGGCCACTGATATCCAGAGCGAACCTGCCTGCCGCAGAAAAAGGGAGCCTACGGTATATAGATAAAACGCAGAGCTACCGTCCTTCCAAGGTGGTTTGGATCACATAAGGACATGAGGGCCCGCTGCGATCCTTATGGGACATACGATCCTTGGTACCTCCAGTCCGCTTTTTCAGATAGGAGGGCCCACACTGCAATCCGAACGGGAGAGCCTCCATGGTTAAGAACATGAAGAATCACACTGCGATTCAGAAAGGGAGAGCCCCCACGGCGCCTGAACGGAAGCTCACACTGCGATTCGACCGGCAGCCTCCCAACAAACAAAATAACGTTGTAAAAACGTTTTTTTCACGTTGTGAAAAGGTTGTGATAACGTTTTAATCGGACGTATTTAATACGACAGATGTCGGGGGTTTTTTACGTTATAAATACGTTTTTTCACAACGTTGCAGAAACGTCTTTATAACGTTTTCATCACGTCTGAATGTCTCCTTGCAACGTTTTAAAAACGTACTTACCACGTCCAAACTGGTACTTCACATGCTGCCATCAAAATGTTTTCTTTAGTGTTACCATTCCAAATAAAATGACTAAAACCATATAAAACAAATATATAAAACAATATAACTGTATAGTAAGATAAATACATTGTGGTGTATTTTATATTTCTTTATAATTCATCATAAGCTTTTATGTCAGTTTACAACATTTCTGTAAATCTGAATATTCAGCAGCACTTTTTTACATTGCACCACCTTACCTGTTGTCACGGTTCATGAATCCGTTGTTTCATCCTGGTGTCTGTGTGATGGTGTGGGTGTGTCACCTGATTGTTTTGTGTGGGCGTCGCCGCTGATTGTTGATCAGCGGCAGCTGTGGGCACTTACCATCGGCCTATTTAACGCCTTGTCTTTCGTCTCTTGTTTGTCAGATCGTTGTGTGGAGTCCGGTTGTTTGTGTCTTCCCTGGATTGGACTTCTAGCCGCTGTTTCCTGTTTCTCGTGTTCCTTGTTGGATTACTCTCTGGATTTCACTCACGGTCTCACGGATCACCACCCTCCACGGATCACCACCGTCCATCGAAGTCCCTGTGTTACCACTCTCCTGCTGACTGTTTATGTTTTCATGTGTCTGTTCTGACTATCTTGTGTGTGAAGCTCTAATAAAGAGATTAACTTGCATTTGCATCCTGCCATCATTCCGTGACACCTGTAGCGCGGACCTCTGGTTGTCCATTGAATAAGCCTACATTAACATATATGTAGGCCTAATAATTTATACTACACACCAATTTTGTCACTCGTATTTATTCACAAAATATTTAAAAAGTAACATGATATGAAAAAAATGTAAATAAATAAAACATGAAAATTATGCAATGACTGGCGAATTTAAATATGGGATCATTAACAAATTCCAATAAATTTCAGAGCACAGATGTTTTAACAGAAGAAAAAAACATTTCATTTGTAAATTGTAAAGTATTTCATTTTAACTATACAAATTATTTTATTGCGATTATTATAATTATATTTTAATCTTATTACTTGTTTGCACTAAAACTAATACTTATATTTTAAGGATTTTTTTCAACACAAATTAAAATTATAAAATATAATAAATATATATAAAATAAAAAGTTTATAATGGCTATTATTGTTCAATAAATACCTGATTTTGAGAATCTGTATGTTAGCGATTTCTTGATTTTTTTTTTTTCAGTGCTTTCATTGCAGGTTACATTGTTATGCCAGTAGGTGGCAGCTAGGAGCTAATGAGATAGTAAACCCAAAAATGAAAATTATGTCAATATTATTACTCACCCTCATGCCGTTCCACAATATTAAGACCCAATACTAATATTAGTAGACCCGCTGTACTGTTTTAAACATGTTTTAGTACCTCTCTGGGCACTGAAAGTGTAAATTAAAGGATTAGTTCACTTTCTGAATGACAATGTCATGATAATTTACTCATCCCCATGTCATCCAAGATGTTCATGTCTTTCTTTCTTTGTTAGAAAAGAAATTACAGTTTTTGATGAAAACATTTCAGGATTATTCTCCTTATAATGGACTCCAGACGGTTGAAGGTCAAAATTACAGTTTCAATGCAGCTTTAAATGATACCAGATGAGGAATAAGGGTCTTATCTAGCGAAATGATTGGCCATTTTTTTTAAATACAACTGTATATGCTTTATAAACACAAATGATTGCCTTGCGAGTGCTTCCGTGTTCTGTATTCTTCAAAAAGTATGTCCTACACCTTCCATATTCAACTAACGGAACAAAGGTGGTGCCAGTTCCGTTTTTTTCTGTAAGTAGAATAGGGAAGGCATAGGATATACAGCGTAAGCACTCGCAAGGCAATCATTTGTGTTTATAATGCATATACAGTTGTATTTTNCTCACAGAAGGCTAGCTTATATACATTTTATTAGGGCACAGATGTTTATTTCAGGCATTGTTGTTAACACTCTGCTGTCACCAAATGGCAAAAAGGTACAGTACAGACTACTAACCAAAATATTCGAATTAAATAAAAAACCTCAAACTGTAATTTTGACCTTCAACCATCTGGAGTCCATTGAAGTCCACTATAAGGAGAATAATCCTGGAATGTTTTCATCAAAAACCTTCATTTCTTTTCTAACGAAGAAAGAAAGACATGAACATCTTGGATGACATGGGGGTGAGTAAATTATCAGGACATTGTCATTCAAAAAGTGAACTAATCCTGTAACTTGCTGGCAATGGAGGCCTCACTGAGCCATCAGATTTCAGCAAAAATATCTTAATTTGTGTTCCGAAGATCAACAAAGGTCTAACGGGTGTAGACTGACATGAGGGTGAGTAATTAATGATATCATTTTCATTTTTGGGTGAACTAACCCTTTAAGTGTTGATCCAAACAGTTATAATGCCGAATTCTGTAACCCATTAAATTATGTGACCCTAGTAGGTTATGAGGGTAGGTTATGGAAATTAACCATGGTTTTACCATGATTAAAAGCAAAAAAATATAGTCATTGTAGTAATTCCATGGTTACCACAAATGAACCANCATTTGTAGCTTTACTTATTTAGTATTCCTCATACAATGTCACTTAATTATGTTTGGACGTAATAAATATAAATGTATACATCTGACGCTCCTGAAATCACAGTGCAATTTTAATCAATATTTATTTACCGTGAAATATCAAAACATGTTTGAAATGACGATAGTTTCAGCTATAGACTGTAGAGGTTTCAGCCCATTTTCACGCTCCATGACGTCACCGATTAACAGTCATACTTTTAAATTATATTTCTAATCATCCATTGACAAATTGCCAGAAAATCATTTACAAAACTATCAAAACCTCTAATCTACACATAATATATGATTAAAAGCCCAAACTTTCATAAATAAGAGCTCAAGTCAATAGTTAGCCTACCTCTTATAGTTAGCCTAACGGTTGATGCTAACGATCTTTTTACAAAGACAAGAAACCTTTTCTATAAAGAAAATATTCAACAGAAGCTTGTCAATTACATGTATGAAAGTGTCAGGAACAGTTGTATGTATTTGTGTAATTTTAGGACCTAAACTTACCTGAAAGCAGTGAAAATAACAGTGACAGACCGTGCTCTTGCTGTCACTTGTCAGTTGGTTGAGTTGCCCCCCCGTTTCCATGGTGACTCCAATCCGATCACTCACGCGACTCGAATGTTAAACGCGCACGCCAATTAAACATGTCAAAAGTTAAGCAGCTAGAGTTTACATATGCATGTAAACTGAAAACATTACATACTGATGGAGTCAGTTACCAGAAAAAGGTCCTGAAACTTGATAACGTATTGTAGGCCTATAGTAGACCTATGTTGGACTACTATGAAACTACTCGGTTACTAACGTAACCTCGGTTCCCTGAGATACGGAACGAGTACTGCGTATGGGGGAAAAGTCTCCCTTTTTCCCCGCTACTGAAGCCTTTTCAATAACGCAGTGCAACTGCATCGTCATTAGTTCACTCATTGCAAGTCGTTGAACCAATGACGGCGCGGCTTGGCTGCGCGGCCTATGGCGACAGAGCGCGCAAACTTTCCCGCCGAAAGGGGCGGGGAAAAGCCCTATATAAGAGAGCAATTCGCCATAGGCTACTCAGGCATTAATCGACTGAAGCGACAACACTGAGCACAGCCTAGTGGCACGGCAAGTAACGCAGTACTCGTTCCGTATCTCAGGGAACCGAGGTTACGTCAGTAACCGAGTAGTTCCCTTTCGATACTTCACTCGTACTGCGTATGGGGGAACGAATTCAACCACGCCGTGCCATGGCTGGGTAACGACTGGACTTGATCGGACACCTAGGGGGGACCAAATGTCAAGTAAGAAGGCCGAAGCCGCCGTCACCCTTGTTGCACTACAAGGGAGAAACTCCCGGGTTTGCGCAAAAGCAGCACCCTTGGGCCGCAAATTTATGCTGAAAGGACCCGAGCTTGTAAGGTCGGAACGTCCAATTGATAAAACCTGGCAAAAGTGGACGGCGAGGACCAGCCGGCCGCCTCACAAATGTCTTTAATGGAAACTCCACTGGACCAGGCCCAAGATGAGGCCATCCCTCTAGTGGAGTGGGCTCTTACTCCTATGGGGCAAGGGGTGCCCTCAGAGGAATAACAAAGAGCTATAGCGTTGACAATCCAATGGGAAAAGACGCTGTTTTGAGACCGAAGACCCTTTGGTGCGGCCACCAAAACAAACAAAGAGCTGATCGGACTGACGAAAGAGTCGCAAACGCTCAACGTAAATGCGTAATGCCCTGACTGGGCAAAGCGAATCCTGCTCCTGCTCGCCCGGCAAGGGGGGAAGTGCAGAGAGCGAAATGACCTGGGATCTGAAAGGTGTAGAAAGCACCTTGGGAACATAGCCCATCCTAGGATTCAGCACGACTTTAGAGTCGCCTGGCCCAAATTCTAGGCATGCAGGGCTAACCGAGAGGGCCTGCAAATCGCCAACACACTTGATCGACGCCAATGCAAGCAGCAGGGCGGTCTTAAGCGTCAGGGGCCTGAGGTCCGCCAGCCGTAGTGGCTCAAAGGGCGGGCTCTTTAGAGCTCTGTGGACCAGAGAGAGGTCCCAGGAAGGAACCGTAGGGGTCCGTGGCGGATGCAACCGCCTGGAACCCCTCAGAAACCTTGTGACAAGGTTGTTCCGACCTACTGACTGGCCAGCAATTGGACCGTGGAACGCTATAATGGCTGCCACGTAAACTTTGAGCGTGGAGGGGGCTCGCCCCGCATCCAGGCGCTCCTGGAGGAAGGACAGTATAGGAGATACGTCACACTCCTCCGGGCCTATGTTGCGTGTGGAGCACCAGCTAACAAAGACCGCCCATTTCAGAGCATAGAGGCGCCTCGTGGATGGGGCTCTAGCTTGCGAAATGGTATCTAGCACGTTCCTAGGGAGGTCAGACTGCTCCCATCGAGGAACCACAGGTGTAGAGCCCACAGCTCTGGTCGTGGGTGCCAGATTGTTCTGTTCGCCTAAGAGAGGAGGTCCCGTCTCAGGGGAATCAGCCAAGGGGCTTTCGTGGAAAGCCTGAATAGCTCTGAGGTCCAAATTTGGCACCTCCAGAGCGTGGCTGCTAACAGAACCCTGTGTTCATCTTCCCTGACACGCCTGATGACCTGAGGGATCAGGGCGATTGGGGGAAAAGCATAGAGAAGGGTGTTGGGCAAAGAGTGGGCCAACGCATCGTCCTTCTTTGAAAAATAGATTTGGCAATGAGATTTGTCTTGAGGCGAAGAGGTCTACATCCGCTTTCCCGAAGGACTCCCAAATGGTCTGAACCGTCTGGGGGTGGAGCGTCCACTCGTCCGAGGGGAGATTGCTCCGGGACAGCATATCTGCTCCCAGGTTGTTCTTTCCGGGTATGTGGGTCGCTCTGAGTGACCGGACCCGTGAAGAAGCCCATTCTAGCAGGCGTTTCGCCAGAGCACATAGGCGGCTGGACGAAAGACCTCCTTGGCGATTGATGTACGAAACCACTGTCATGCTGTCCGATTGGACTAGGACACGACGGTCCATCAAATGCGCCTGGAAGGCATGCAGGGCTCGAATTACTGCCAGCATTTCGAGGCAGTTGATATGCAGATGGCTTTCCTCGTGAGACCACGAGCCGAAGGCCGGACTGCCCTCGCACAGAGCGCCCCAACCCAGGTTGGACGCGTCTGTTGAGAGCACCGTTCTTCGTGATGTCGCCTGCAGGGGTACTCCAAGACTGAACCAAGAGGGGTTCGTCCAGGGCTTCAGGGCTGCTACACAGGCCTGATTGACCTTGAGACGCAGGCGGCCGTGCCGCCAGGCGTGAGGAGGGACCCGAAATTTTAGCCAGTACTGAAGAGGCCGCATACGAAGCAGGCCGAGCTGCAGCACAGGGGAGGCGGAAGCCATCAGACCTAGAAACCTCTGGAAAAGCTTCAGAGGGAGGTAAGCTTTGTTTTTGATAGAGGCCGCGAGCTGCTGAATGGTCAGAGACTACTGCCGTCATACGGGCTGAGTCGAGGACTGCACCCAGGAACGAGATACGTTGAGTGGGAAGCAGCGAGCTCTTGGCAAAATTTACCCTGAGACCTAGACACTGCAAGTGGCTGAGGATTATGGATCTGTGGAGCTCCAGCTCTGTCCGCGAGCTGGCCAGGATGAGCCAGTCTTCGAGGTAGTTCAGAACGCGTATACCCATCTGTCTCAGAGGGGAGAGTGCCGCGTTCATGCACTTCGTGAAAGTGCGAGGAGCTAGAGACAACCCGAAGGGCAGGACCGTATATTGGTAAGCCACACCCTCTAAAGCGAATCTCAAGAATCGCCTGTGCCGGGGGGCTATCTGGATGTGAAAGTAAGCGTCTTTCAGGTCCAGCGAGCAGAACCAGTCCTCGTGACATACTTGTGCGAGGATCTGCTTCAGCGTTAGCACTCTGAACTTTTGCTTCATGAGGGAAAGATTCAGAAGTCTGAGGTCCAGAATGGGTCTGAGACCGCCGTCTTTTTTCAGAACCAGGAAGTAACGGCTGTAGAAGCCCGACTCGCTCTGTGAAGGGTGAACTATTTCTATAGCCCCTTTTCTCAGAAGAGTTAAAACTTCGGTCCGGAGGACGTGGACATCGTCCGGCTGTACCGTAGTTTGGATAACCCCGCCGATGCGCGGGGGCCTTCTGGCAAACTGGAGCGAGTAACCTAGACTTATGGTTCTCAGAACCCAACTTGATACTCCGGGGATGGCCTGCCAAGCCTCTGCCCGGGTAGCAAAGGGTAGAATGACATCGGATGGCGGCCCGCGTAAAGGGGGGTCGCACATTGATGCGGGAAGAAGAGGAAATAAGCTCTTTTGAGGAGTGTGTAAAAAATTTTTCGCCGTGATAACGGCGGTTGTTGAGGGCGCAGCAAGTGTGGGCCCTTTTACAGCACACTGCATGTGTCCCGCGCCCGGAGTTAAACGAGGCGGAGGGGAGCATGCACGAGCTAGCTTTCGGGGTGGTCCGGCCGTAGCGAGACATACCCCGATCCTCTTCCTTTCTGGCCTATCAGGACGACTTCGGAGGCGCTGGGTCCAGCACAATCTTGGGCCGGGGTCCCTGGCATCTCGGGAAAGTCGTGCGCTTGTTAGAAGAGCGCGAGCGGTGGCGGTGCTCTTTGGGTGGTGCAGCTTGTGAGGCAGAAGGGGCTGGTTTAGTCTGCTGAGCCGGCGCAGGCCTGGGGCGGCTAGGAGCAGACGCGGAGCTCGAGCGCTTGAGCAGGAAATGTCTCATCGCCTGAGAAGATTTTAGTGCTGCCGTGAAGTGCTCTGTAAAACCTTCCACAGCTGGTCCAAAGAGTCCTGACGGAGAGACGGGAGCATCTAAGAAGGCCGTCTTGTCCTGGTCTTTGATCTCCGTCAGGTTGAGCCATAAATGGCGCTCCAGCACCACCAGGCTGGCCATTGATCTGCCAATGGCCTGGGCCGCGGCCTTCGTGGCCCGCAGGGCTAAGTCAGTCGCGCTGCGGAGGTCCCTGAAGGCAGTCTCCTCCACGCCAGACTCGTCCATAGAGCGGAGAAGTTTGGCCTGGAAGACCTGAAAGATGGCCATGGAGTGAAGCGCTGAAGCGGCTTGGCCCGCTGAGGCGTAAGCTCTCCAAGCCAGGGCAGACGTGGTCCTGCAGGGCTTGGACGGGAGGGAACGCTTGGTTTTCCAGCCCACAGCCGCGGGCGGACAGAGGTGAGCGGCCACCGCTTCATCCAGGGGTGGCAGGTCCTCATAACCCTTCTCCTCCGAGCCATCAACAGAGGTGAGGGCTGACCGGTGGGAGGTGTGCAGGCGGGCTGAATACGGAGCGCGCCATGTCTTGGCCAGTTCTTCGTGAACCTCAGGAAAGAACGGGGCCGAGCGCTGTCGAGGGGCTTGGCGGCGACCTGGGAGAAACCACTCGTCCAGGCGGCTTCGCGATGGCTCCTCTAGCGGGGCCCACTCGAGGTCCAATTCCTCCACGGCTTTAGATAGGACGCGGAAAAGTTCGGCGTCCATACCCGCGCCGTGATCAATGGGTTCCAACAGGGGCAGAGGGGCGGGATCGTCCGACTCGCCCACCCAATGCTCGGGTTCCGATGCTGCCAAGGACACGGAGTCGTCGGGCATTTCGTCATCCGATCCGCCGAATGAGACAAAGTCGCTTGCATCCGCTGAGGGACGTTGTTCAGGGCGGGAGAACAGAACCGGGGACTGTTCTCTGCTGGGAGAAGGCGAGGCACGCGGGCATTGGGCCGACGTGAGCTCGCTCAGCTCTGAGCGCTGGACCGGTCTACCCCGCTGTCTCTACCTAGCCGGCTCGCGGGAGGAAGGCGAGAGGAGGGCGCGATCGGCATCGCTTCTGAAGAAGGCGGCCCGAGAGCGTAGAGATGCCAGGCTCATGGACTCGCAGTGCGAGCATGAGCCCCCGGTAAATGCGTCATCCGCATGGGGCTTGCCCAGACATCCGACGCACTCGCCATGGCAGTCTGCGTCCTGCAGAGGGGCCCTGCACGTAGTGCAGTAGTGGGGAATTAGAAAATGCCGGTGGCGCCGTAAAAACGGCGATTGAGTGGCTCTTAAACGGCGAGGACCGTAAGCGGTGAAAACCGCTGTGGAAAGTGCTCTTTAAAGCGGTAGTAAACCGCGGGGAAAGCTCTAGATGCGCCGGATGGGGGCAGGAGATGCGCTGAGACCGGAGCGGGAGCGGGAAGCGGCGGCTCGTCGACGGCGCGAAGGCGGCAGTCGGCGAGGGCGAGGCGCTGCGAGTCCGGCAATTCAGCAGGTCCGCTGCAGGGCCTCTTCGACGGCGGCAGAGCTTCTTCCAAGGCGGCGAGCTTCTTTCCAGGCGAGCAGGCTTTGGCGAAGATCAGCGAGGAGATGATGAGTCGTCGCTGAAGGAGAAAGGACTGAGTAGCCTATGGCGAATTGCTCTCTTATATAGGGCTTTTCCCCGCCCCTTTCGGCGGGAAAGTTCGCGCGCTCTGTCGCCATAGTCCGCGCAGCCAAGCCGCGCCGTCGTTGGTTCAACGACTTGCAATGAGTGAACCAATGACGATGCAGTTGCACTGCGTTATTGAAAAGGCTTCAGTAGCGGGGAAAAAGGGAGACTTTTCCCCCATACGCAGTACAAGTGAAGTATCGAAAGGGAAACACGTTCATTATAGACCGGAGGATTATCATCCTGGCGATATGATGGAGTTCAACATTGTAATATTTCTGTAAAATGATTATATTAAATGAATAAACTTACACACGCGATGCTTCTTCACCGTTTTTACTTGAATCAATTTCAACACTGATGAATACAAATTATGTTCACAAATACATACAGTCTCACACTCACACAAAACAGTTTTGAATTATGTGCTGGTAATTTCATTCATGCCATGTATATAAACTTGAATGTAAACGTATAGCTATACATTCAAGTTACACAACTACATAATCATGGTGTCATCCCCACACAGTGATCGGCACAGAATAAACTCATAACACATAATGAATGAATAAAGGATAACATTACAAGAAACACATACAGTAACACTGCATGTTCGGCCTCCGGCGGGAGACATGATCACGGATCCGTCAGAGAGATGAAACGTGAATGGTGCACAGTAAGTCTTGTTTTTTTATCTTTTTTTTTTTTTTTTTACATTTAACTATAACGTTACCAAATCAGTCTTGATGAGAAACCGCTATATCACGTAACGTTAGTGTGGACGGATATTAAGGAAGTTTATTAGTTTCTGTTATTAGTAATCAATAACGTTACTCCTAGATGACCAATAGCTTTGCTTTTGCCTGATTCATAATAATCTGTACAATATTGTGATCTGATATGTAACAGTGTTACATATCGTTTGCCAACGTGTATAGGCTATCTATAAGCTAACACCGGTCTCTGCCCTGTTCTTCACTGGTTGTCCTCACATAACAGCTCAATTTGTCTCTTTTGAACGTTATTCTGTCTAATTCTGGCCTGTCCTGCTCTCTTGACCACATATCAGGTATGGCTGTGGTTTGTTATGCGAGTATGAATAAACATTTACAATTTCCTCAGCGTCCGAACTGTCATTGCGATCCATTGTTTTCCTATTGTTTATATTGATCGCGCTCCCTTCAGTTACGTCACTTCCGATTTGGCATTTTTCAGATGCGGAAGTAAAATTCTCTCACAAAAAACGACTCCAGAAGCCTAATTAGCGTATTTATACGTTTTTTTTTTCAAGAAAATCTATTTCATACATTATTTTTCTATACATTGAATCACTGAAGCTCTAACCTGCAATATGCCCCTTAACAAAGAGACAAACAGGTACAATAGTATATGCCATTCACTTGAAACAGTAAGAAATAGAAAGTATCAAATATTGAGAAATGATATTCTCAGTCAGTGTGCTGAAAAAATAGGTAAAATAAATGTAAAATAAATGTCTGATATAATGCTACCAAAACGATTAGTAGGCATTATGTGATGAGTTCATAAAAATAAAATAAAACTAAAACCTCATGTAGATGAAAATATTTCAAACACAAACTTTTTAAAACGTTGTACTACAACATTACCTAATTGCAACCAAAATACAACGTTGTGAAAAGTTGTAAAAACGTTTTGTGTTTGCTGGGGCGTGTGTAAGTTTATTCATTTAATATAATCATTTTACAGAAATATTACAATGTTAAACTCCATCATATCGCCAGGATGATAATCCTCCGGTCTATAATGAACGTGTTTTCGAAGCAGAAGCAGAAGTGAAGTCCGTCTCTTCACCTGCACAAACACACCGGCACGGAAGATAGCAGCGTCCTTTTTCTGGTTAGTAAACCTCTGGACTCGATGTCCTGACAGGCTGGAGTTTGTGCAACCTCCACAAACACAATAATTTACCATTTCGATGATAAATAGAATACAAAAACTACCGAAAACACACTGATTCACGACCGCTGTTACTGAATATCAACCTACTCTGCACTGAATCAACACAGAGCTCGGCGAACGACTCCCTTTAGTGACGTAAAATGACGCGACGCTGAAAAAAAAGCGGTTTTTATAGAGACCGTCACTTTATCTACTAAATTCATGCCCTTATGCCCTGCAAAACATTTTTAAACCCTGCAGTACCTTTTTTATGCTATTTTTGTACAAGGTTACATATTCATCTCGAAAAAAATGTTTAACCTGCAATATGCACTTTAAGTGACACACAGTTGTTTGAGATTTTAGAGCAGGCTGTGCACAATGTTAGGATATTATAGTCACAAAATTATTCAAGTGGTTTCTTACCTCTAAATATCCTTAAAACTATTTTCACAATAAATAACTTTCATTTCTGAGATTGAAGTATATTTAAGATCTGGTCATAATCTAATAAATGACAGTAAATTGTTCACACAATATTGTAATTCACTTTTAAAATGTAAAAGAATCAATTCAGCTTGTTAACCTGTAAAAAGTAACATATTCGTATGTTCTCATTAGAACTCCTTAGAATTACACTGCTGCCACCTGTGAATGAGACCTTAAATATTTATTTTAGTGTCAACATGTGGTAAATCATCTGATCGTCTGGGTCATTTTCCTTTTTGATGTAACCTGTAAAATGTTCATGTGGGCTGAGTGTTGTCCTGGCCCTCTTTGGGGCTTTCTGCTTTAATTATCAACCAATTACACATTATGGATTTTTATCTTATAATTTGCATTTTTATCATCTCTGAATTATTTGTTTTAAGTTTTATTTTCACTGCATAATTTTCCAAGCATTTGTTAAACACTCAACCCACTTTGATTCAGTTAAAACATTTTTATACTTCTGGTGAAAACTCAGCTCCTTCATGATACGCTGAAAAGAAAGTTAGATGTGGGGTGAACAGAGCAAGTTTGCTTGATCTGTTTTCCCATGTTAACGCTGCGCAAGTGTGGCATAGCTTTTCTTTTCTATTTTTGCCACAACAACTTTCCAGGAACTGACCAGGACACTCAACCCAATTCATCCATAGTCTTATTTTCTTTTTACTAGGCATAATTTGCCCTGTGGGCCCACATATTACAAATTATACACAGCTGTTTTGGCAAATAATTGATTTGCCTCGTCTCTTCAGACACCTTCTCTCGCCCATTCATACCATCATTCACAATCTTGCACACCCCCAATGGCCATCATTCATCTATTTCTGCCACAGCAGATCCTGATCTAAATGGGGAACATATACTTTTAGCATTGGAATTCCACATCTCTGTATTTTTAAAAACTACAGGACATAGACAGTGAAGCATTCCCCATGCAACAATGTCTAAACTTTCTCTAATTCCTTCTAATAACTCTTTTAGAATTATTTGCCAAGGCATATTGCAATTGAGACAGCCAAATATAATTTCTCAAATTGCATTTTATTATTTTCCTACTATAGATTTTATCACATTCTTTTTGTTGTTGCTCATGAGCTTCTTTAAGAATAAGATTAGAGATCTCTGCATCTTCTTGGATCCATGGCCAATAACATTTCTATCTCATTATCCCAGTGATAACAGTATGATTTCATAACAATATTTGGAGCTTTTATTAATATCCTAATAAATTACTGGTAAACAAGATGGAATGACCAGTAAATTTTTTTTTCCAAGACTAATTCAATTGTGCTTTTCCTTTCATTATAATTTGAATGCAACATTTAGGTTTTTAATATAACAGCCCTCACTATACCAAATCCAGTTCTAATTTTAATTAATTTGTGAGTCAAACACTCACCACTGTCTTTCAGTGAAGTTCCTCTCTCTATTTTTACACAAGCTGGATTGGTTTCTACTATAAAGGCAGACAGAGAATGTTAGTTTAGCAGAGAATACAAAGAACTGCTATAAGACCAGTGACTTCAAGATCAATTAAATTAATATATAATATTTAGCAAAATTTGGAACGGTCTCTAGTGATCATTGAAGATGCCACACCTGTTCATCAGAAGTCCTTCGGTTCAGTTCATCAGTCTGTTGGAGCTTGGCTGTTACTCTGCATGTGTCTTCAGCCTATGATGTCACTCAAAGGCATGGTGTTTTGGAGTGGAATGTAGGCTCATATTCTCATGTTTCGCTGTGGACTCATATTCTCATGTCTGGCTGTGGATTCTTCTTGCCACAGTTTTGCATCTCAGGACATTCTCTTTGTTCATAGGAAAAGTCTCAAGTGAACATTTCACCTTTTCCTGAATTAAATCAGTTCTTCTCCATGTTGAAGTGTAGAATTGTCCATTCAAGAGGGGAGCTGAAAGCTCATCACCCACATTTTTCTTCTCTCTCTGCAGTCGTGTCTTTGGGGCCCTTTGCCCTCTCTCCATTTACATTTATGCATTTGGCAGACGCTTTTATCCAAAGCGACTTACATTGCATTATACTATACATTTGTATCTGAGTATGTGCAATCCCTGGGATCGAACCCATGACCTTGGCATTGCTAGTGCCACGCTCTAACCACTGAGCTACAGGAAAGCCTGTTTGTTGCTTCCATTCGTCACAGCACTGTCACTGAAGTCATCTGAAACTTGAACACTCAGAGATCCGCATGAATCAAATTGAACTTTTGTAAATTCTAATCTAAATAATATCTGAGCAATCAGCTCTTTTTCTAAATTCACTAGATCTTTTATATCAAAAATCTCACTGGTTGAAAACAGCAGTTCCCTCATTCTGGGGTTTAGTGAAGCAAGTTTTTCATTGCATGAAAAAGCAAAGCTAATTCTTCTTTGCAGTAGGCAAAAATCTATTGGTCATAATCTATCTTTGATTATCTAAGTATACTAAAATTCAACAATTTTTCCTATTATAATTCAAACTTCAGTCTTTTCATTTCTATATTCACATGCAGGGATCAAAATAATCTAATATAGTGAATAAAGTTTTCCTCAACCGTCATCAAGGAAATTCCTTTCATTTTAATCAACAAATCCCATTTACTAAGATAGCTGTAAAATGTTTGACTATTGCAACATTGGTCATCCAATCTTGTTCTCATTCAACACTCTGCACAGTTTATTTTAGGTAGACCTACATTTTTGCACTAGTATCATTTTTCATACTGTCCTCCTGGAATAACAAGATACAAATTTTTTTACATCTGCAGATAGATGACATAATATTTTAAGCACGTGCAAACTTATTATTTATTCATTGTTATTCCGTTATTTATTTATTTATTTATTTATCAAATATACATATATTATTATTTTATTTATTTTTACTATACTATTCTTTTAAGTTATAAAGTATCTTGAAATAATTTCATAATATTTTTATCATTCAAACAAGTTCCTATAGGGCTCATTCTCTCAATCACTCTTCTCAAGTGACCAGGGAGGGGGTCACTATTTTTAACCACAAGCACGGTCAAGACACCAGATCCCACATAGCTGCACATACACAGACAGACTATTCTCCCTCATCCATTCTGAGACACACACACATACAGACAAACACAGATACACAGAGTCACACATACACACTGAGGCCACTAACACTGTAACTGTCACTCCCTATTTTGAATTTCTAAGTCTATATGCCATTAATATAAATACATCAAAATAAAAACCATTACCTATCCATTCAGTCCTTTGCTGATCAACAACAAAGCGGTATCATAGATAATCCTAATTTCAATCCTTTTGTTTTTAAATCATATTTTTTGATTTTTCACCAAAAAATACAAAGAAAACGTTAAACCATATTCGTCCGATTTTCAGAGAATACAAAATAATTAAACCCATACCCTTCTATTTATTTAGAACGATACAAAATAATTAAACCCATATCTTTCTATTTATTTAGAACGATACAAAGAAATTAAACCCATATTCTTAAAGAATACAAAGAAATACTTTAGACCAAATGTAATGTAAAATATTCTTGTTTTTTTGTTTTTTTCAGACAGAATACAAAATAATTAAACCCATATCTTTCTATTTATTTAGAACGATACAAAGAAAATAAACCCATATTCTTAAAGAATACAAAGAAAATTTTTTAAACCCGTTCACCCGAGCAGACCGTTTATCGTACTTTTGTTTGATATAACGCGGTAACCGTGAACATTTTTCCATCTGTGTGCATGCATTAACACAGATCCACTGATTTTACCACCAGTGACTTCCCAGGCCTATCACACTTCATGCAATTATTCTGAATTAAAGATATTTTTCTCTTAGTTCTTTGAATTTGGTGAAGCTTTCAGTAACTTACCACACTGAGCATCTCTGATGACCAACACAAGTATTTAAATAAGCATAAAACTGCTTACCTGTGGCCACTTTGTCCTATGTTGGTCAATCAGCGCAGCTCTGCTCTGTGGTTTTCTTTAACTTCAAACCATGTCCTGCCGGGGTCGCCAAATGTTGTGGTTTCTACTTTATGTTAAAAATCACTTCTTAAATATCTTTAATTCCAGAAGTTTTACTTTATTGCAATAAAGGAGCAGCTAGGAGACCTAGGACAGCCTCAGAGACAGCTGCTCAATTTATGTCCAGGTCTCCTTATATATTCAGGCACACGCCCTTACACATCCTATAGATATTATTGGAAATGTCCTTTTACAGTCTTCAGCTTGGAATTTTCCATAGTGTACAGCAACCTTTTTTTGGAAACACATGTACAGACGTAATGCTATTATGTTCTCAGTACACGCGTGTTCAGCCCTACACACATGTGAGTTTATGATTTTAATGGTAGAATAAAGCACATCATATTTACTATAATATACTAACTTTTCACCATAAAAATACTTCTTCATTATCAGTATGTTTTGGGAAAGTTTCCTGCTCAGAGCAGAGCTCAGATCAACTTCAGCCTTGAAGAAGCTGTGAATCATGTGTATCTGTGTAAGTGTTCTGTAATGGTTACCTGCCAAAAATGCAGATATAATTATAGGCATAGCAAAAAATGTATATAATGGGAGACTTCATAAATGAATACAATATATTATTATTTTTTTAATTTATTTATATGAATTTGTGCATTTTATGTATGAAAAAAAAAAAAAAATTTTTTTTTACTTTAGCCCATTTTAATGTTGCCATCTCTGTAAAAGCTTAATTATGCTGTATTTTATAATTGTTTATAATTGCTTATTTATATATTGTTGATTGTTTCCACTTGAAATTTGAGTAGAAATGAAAGCTAAATGTAATACTAATTATAATCATAATAAAAGTATGATGCAACTTCATACCCTTATTAAATCCTTTCAGAAATGCACCTGTGGTGTCTCCATTGAAATATCCTTTGTTTAATAAACTGTTGGAAATCCATTGAACACTACTCACTCACACTAGGCACTGTGGCCTAGGTTGCCTAGAACCGGGCCCGAGTGCGATTGTCCCCCCTCCCCCGCTGGCCTGCACTCAAACTGCACTTAACGTTCCATTCGAGAGCAGCTTAAGTCATATACAATGCAACTTTCTGAATGGAAGAAAACAGGAAGAAATGCTAATAGGCTATTTATAATGTATGCCGCACAGCGATTTTCACTTGCATGTATCAGAGGATTATTACAGTGCGATTGTCCCCCCTCCCCCGCTGGCCTGCACTCAAAGTGCACTTAACGTTCCATTCGAGAGCAGCTTAAGTCATATACAATGCAACTTTCTGAATGGAAGAAAACAGGAAGAAATTCTAATAGGCTATTTATAATGTATGCCGCACAGCGATTACTTTTAATTATTTTCCCTTATTTAAATTAAATAAGTGATGGGAGGATAAAACATTTATATATAGGCCTACTGAAAGTCCATTATTATTTTGTCAAATGTGTGAAAACTGCATTTGTGAACTGCATGTGTGAAGTGGGCATTTAACAGGAAAAAGAAAGTATGTAGCTCATTAAATTTTCTTTTATAGGAGAGAGAAAGACCTTGACCAAAGAATAGCTTTTGTATTTTTCTGAGGGAAACCAATAATTTGTAAAAGACATCTGGTCTTGCTCCAACTAGGCTACTATTACTATTTCTGAGTCATTGTTCTGTTCAAGCACTTCAGATCCAGTTTAAAGCCCCCTTTATAAGAGTTCTTGAAAAGCACTTAAACTAATATAATATTAAAGTTTTGGTTTAAATACACTCAAACACATTAAAAGTTACGATATCGTAAATGTTCATCAATTTGTTTTGACTTAACTCAATATAAATTGAACACAAAGCTTAAACACTAAAAATGATAAACATTTATTAATTTGTCATAAAATGCATATTTTACTCAAGCATTTCAGAATGAACCATTGTTTTTCATAATATACAGGTGCTGGTCATATAATTAGAATATCATCAAAAAGTTGATTTATTTCACTAATTCCATTCAAAAAGTGAAACTTGTATATTATATTCATTCATTACACATATTTCAAATGTTTATTTATTTTAATTTTGATGATTATAACTGACAACTAAGGAAAATCCCAAATTCAGTATCTCAGAAAATTAGAATATTACTTAAGACCAATACAAAGAAAGAATTTTTAGAAATCTCGGCTAACTGAAAAGTATGAACATGAAAAGTATGAGCATGTACAGCACTCAATACTTAGTTGGGGCTCCTTTTGCCTGAATTACTGCAGCAATGCGGCGTGGCATGGAGTCGATCAGTCTGTGGCACTGCTCAGGTGTTATGAGAGCTCAGGTTGCTCTGATAGTGGCCTTCAGCTCTTCTGCATTGTTGGGTCTGGCATATCGCATCTTCCTCTTCACAATACCCCATAGATTTTCTATGGGGTTAAGGTCAGGCGTGTTTGCTAGCCAATTAAGAACAGGGATACCATGGTCCTTAATTCAGGTACTGGTAGCTTTGGCACTGTGTGTAGGTGGTCCGTGTACTTTTGCGTCCATTCGTTTTTCCTTTTTTAAACCAGAAATGAAATATGGAAAATGCAGTTTTTTTTTGTTTTCACCCCAAACCATCACTGACTGTGGAAACTTTACACTGGACCTCAAGCAACGTGGATTGTGTGCCTCTCCTCTCTTCCTCCAGACTCTGGGACCCTGATTTCCAAAGGAAATGCAAAATTTACTTTCATCAGAGAACATAACTTTGGACCACTCAGCAGCAGTCCAGTCCTTTTTGTCTTTAGCCCAGGCGAGACGCTTCTGACGCTGTCTGTTGTTCAAGAGTGGCTTGACACAAGGAATGCGACAGCTGAAACCCATGTCTTGCATACGTCTGTGCGTAGTGGTTCTTGAAGCACTGACTCCAGCTGCAGTTCACTCTTTGTGAATCTCTCCCAATTTTTTGATTGGGTTTTGTTTCACAATCCTCTCCAGGGTGCGGTTATCCCTATTGCTTGTACACTTTTTTCTACCACATCTTTTCCTTCCCTTCGCCTCTCTATTAATGTGCTTGGACACAGAGCTCTGTGAACAGCCAGCCTCTTTTGCAATGACCTTTTGTGTCTTACCCTCCTTGTGCAAGGTGTTAATGGTCGTCTTTTGGACAACTGTCAAGTCAGCAGTCTTCCCCATGATTGTGTAGCCTACAGAACTAGACTGAGAGACCATTTAAAGGCCTTTGCAGGTGTTTTGAGTTAATTAGCTAATTAGAGTATTTTGTATTGAACCTTTTCAAAATATTCAAATTTTCTGGGATTTTCCTTAGTTGTCAGTTATAATCATTAAAATTAAAATAAATAAACATTTGAAATATATCAGTCTGTGTGTAATGAATGAATATAATATACAAGTTTCACTTTTTGAATGGAATTAGTGAAATAAATCAACTTTTTGATGATATTCTAATTATATGACCAGCACCTGTATAATACACATTACACGGTTGTACACTAGATTGCATGAATTAAGCAAATTCAGATCCATCAAACCCAAAAACAAAACACAAAAGTTATTTATTTAATTTTAATAAAATGTACTTTCCCCCCTAAGTAGCAAAAGCATCATATACTGGTTGTGCTTTGCTCTGAAAAATGCTCTAAAAAATTACAAAATCAAACCAAAGAGTGTAAATTGAACAAGAGGTACATAACGACAAATTAAATCTTTAAAAAAAATTAAAATAAATAATAATAAAAAAAATCTCCATAAACATGCAATTAATTACAAGACTGTTTTTGTCCAGACACTCATTAAGAAAAATGTCAATATCATCCTTAATTTGTAAGCAAAACACTGAAGGATCCTTGGCCAGTTGTCTGTCATCATCCATTTGAAGAAGGGCTTTTTCCTGGTCTTCCTCTTACAATATCAGAAAGCACGGCTCTTCTACTAAATCCTTGATGACTTTTGGTTGTGCAGCGCAGAGGTCTTCTGTGATCCGTGGCTCCTTCATGAGAGAAGGGTACAAACAAATGGGATGAAATGTTAGAAGTGCATGTATTTAACAATACTTTGTGTTGTAGTCAGGATGCAGCACAGCATGTATAATAAAGTTTTGACATTCTGTTTTTCTCATGTTTATATATTAAAGACATAAGTCATACCCTGTCACTAATTCAATTCAATTCAATTCACATTTATTTGTATAGCGCTTTTCACGATACATATCATTTCAAAGCAGCTTTACAGAGAATGCATGTCAACATTACAATTTAAAGAATGCAGTTAGCAAATAATGTAATAATTTACAATTTACAATCACTGTTAGCAGTTTAACTTAACGTAGAAGCAATGAGCTCCTGGAAAAATGAATTACATTAACAATAATCAAGATATAGAATTTGTGCAATGTGCATGTTGATCCAGATGATTGCGTCTTCTCGAGTCCTCGCAGGAGTTGGCGCCGTCTCTTCATAGGTGTTGGTCATCTGAGGTCTTCTTAAGAGGCCGGATCCAAACTGAAGCTGATGTACTCTCTAGTCACCTCGGGACGGGTGTCCCGAGGCAAAACAGAAAAGCAAATGGAGAGTAATTAGCGTAGCTGCTGTTCATAACATTAAGCAAAGATAATCATGTGCAATTGCTCTGATATGAGATGCTTTATGTGAATGCTTGGCTAAAGAGATGCGTCTTTAATCTAGATTTAAACTGGGTGAGCGAGTCTGAGCCCCGAACATTATCAGGAAGGCTATTCCAGAGTTTCGGAGCCAAATGTGAAAACGCTCTCCCTCCTTTAGTGGACTTAGATATCCTAGGTACAACCAGAAGTCCAGAGTTTTGTGATCTTAAGGAGCGTGAAGGATTGTAGGGCGATAGAAGATCGGTTAAGTACACAGGAGCTAAACCATTTAGAGCCTTATAGGTCATTAGCAATACTTTATAATCGATACGGAACTTAATGGGTAACCAGTGTAGAGATGATAAAATTGGTGTTATATGATCATATTTTCTTGACCTGGTAAGAACTCTAGCAGCTGCATTTTGTACTAATTGTAGCTTATTTATTGAGGAAGCAGGACAACCAGCTAATAATGCATTACAGTAATCTAGTCGAGACGTCATGAAAGCATGAACTAACTTTTCTGCATCAGAAATAGATAACATATTCCGTATCTTAGCAATGTTTCTGAGGTGGAAGAAGGCTGTTTTTGTAACACATGAAATATGATTTTCAAAGGACAAGTTGCTGTCTAATATAACACCCAGGTCTTTAACTGTCGAGGATGGAGTAACAGTACATCCTTCTAAATGCAGATTGTAGTCTGAGAGATTCTTTGTACAGGTTTTTGGTCCAATAAGTAATACTTCAGTCTTATCTGAATTTAACAGAAGAAAATTACTAGTCATCCAATGTTTTACTTCTTTAATACATTCTGTCAGATTGGATAATTTAGAGATTTCATCTGGTTGTGTTGAAATATATAACTGAGTATCATCAGCATAGCAGTGGAAACTAATTCCATGTTTTCTTATAATATTGCCGAGTGGCAGCATGTATATTGAAAATAGCAGAGGGCCTAACACTGATCCTTGCGGCACTCCATAGTTTACTATCGTTATCTTAGATTTTTCCCCGTTTATATAAACAAAATTGTGACGGTCTGATAGGTACGACCTAAACCACCGTAATGCCTGTCCCTGAATACCAGTGTAATTCTGTAATCGATCTAGGAGTATTTTATGATCTATAGTGTCGAACGCAGCACTGAGATCAAGTAACACTAGTATTGAGACACAGCCTTGGTCAGAAGCTAGAAGTAAGTCGTTTGTAATTTTAATGAGCGCAGTTTCTGTGCTATGATGAGATCTGAATCCTGACTGAAATTTTTCATAGATAGCGTTTTTTTGCAAGAAGGAGCATAATTGGACCGACACCACTTTTTCTAGTATTTTAGACATAAATGGAAGATTTGAAATGGGTCTGTAATTTGCTAATACATTTGGATCTAATTGTGGTTTCTTAATGAGAGGCTTAATAACTGCTAGCTTGAACGGTCTTGGGACGTGACCTAGAGATAAAGACGAGTTGATAATATTGAGAAGAGGCTCTTCTGCTACAGGTAACAGTTCTTTCAGTAGTTTAGTGGGTATTGGATCTAATAAACATGTTGTTGGTTTAGACGCAGTGATAAGTTTATTTAGCTCTTCCTGTCCTATAGTTGTAAAGCACTGCAACTGTTCTTGAGGGGCGATAATTGAGGCTGAATCATAAAACTCTGTTAAAGGTTGTACATTTACAATTGTATTTCTGATACTTTCGATTTTCTCAGTAAAGAAATTCATAAAGTCATCACTACTAAATTGTAATGAAATGTTTTGTTCTGGAGATGTCTTTTTATTTGTTAATCTAGCCACTGTACTAAACAAGAACCTTGGATTGTTTTGGTTATTTTCTATGAGTTTGCGGAGATGCTCGGCCCTGGCTGCTTTTAGAGTCTTTCTATAACGGGACGAGCTGTCTTTCCATGCGATTCTGAAGACCTCTAAACGAGTTTGTCTCCATTTGCGTTCTAGATTACGAGTTTCTCTTTTGATAGCGTGAGTAATACTGTTGTACCAAGGTACAGTATTTTTCTCTCTAACCTTTTTTAATCTCATCGGTGCAACAGTATCTAATGTACTAGTGAAAATGGTGCACATGCTGCTAGTCATTTTCTCGAGATCATTTGTGTGTTTAGGTACGATGAGCAGCTGAGACAGATCAGGCAGTTTATTTGTGAATTTATCTATAGTTGTCGGGAGAATTGTTCTGCCTAGTCGATATCGCGGCGCAATTTGACAAATATCATCAGTATGCAGTACGCATGTTACAAGGTAGTGATCAGAGACGTCATCACTTTGCGGTAGAATTTCTATATCGGTTAGATTGATTCCATGTGATATAATTAAATCTAGTGTATGATTAAAACGGTGAGTGGGTCCAGTGACGTTTTGTTTTACCCCAAAGGAGTTTAGTAAATCTGTAAACGCAGCCCCTAACGTATCATTTGTATTGTCTACATGAATGTTAAAGTCTCCAACAATCAGCGCTTTATCGACGTTGACCAATAGATCTGAGAGAAAGTCTGCAAACTCTTTTAGGAAATCAGCATAAGGCCCTGGAGGTCTATAAACGGTAGCTAGAGCAAGAGATAGTAGCGACTTTTTACTTATATCTGAGAGTGTAACATTTAGCATAAGAATTTCAAATGAATTAAACCTGTAGTTTGTTTTCTGAGTAACATTAAGATTATCTCTATAGATTGTTGCTACACCACCGCCTCGGCCAATCAGACGGCATTTGTTTTTATAACAGTAGCCAGGCGGACAAGACTCATTAAGACCGAAATAATCATTTGGTTTAAGCCATGTTTCAGTAAGGCAATTTAAATCAAGACTATTATCTGTGATAATTTCATTTATAATAACCGCCTTAGGTGTCAGCGATCTAATGTTTAGTAGCCCTAGCTTTAGAAATTGTTTTTGTTCAGTAATTTTGCGAATTTCTGGTTTGATTACGATCAGATTTTTTCTAGATCCTTTAGTTTTATTGTTAAACCTCACTATTCTGGGAATAGACACAGTTTCTATAGATTGTACTACACTCACATTTCTATCAATTAAGTGGGCAGAACACAGACTGTGATTTGAGGTTTGACTTACTAGTCATACGGTGCGAAGCGTCTTGGAGATGTTCTCCGACAGAAGATCCGCTCCGATGCTGCTGGGGTGCAGGCCATCAGCACGGAAGAGCCTAGGACGCTCCCAGAAAAGATTCCAATTATTTACAAAGAGCAGCTTCTGTTCATTACACCAAGACATTAACCATTCATTTAAAGCAAATAATCTACTGAACCATTCATGTCCTCGTCGGTACGTCGGAAGCGGTCCGGACACGATGATCCTCGTCGCGGGCGATGTGGCTCGTACCGTCTCAATCAGGCTCCTGAAGTCCTGCTTCAGCACCTCCGTCTGCCGCAGCCTGGTGTCGTTCACCCCCGCGTGCAGCACTACAGCTCTGATGTTCTCAGCACCATTGAGGATCACGGGAACCTGCGCAGCGACATCGAGAACACGAGCACCAGGAAAACAGTGACTGCGCACCTTACCTTTGGCTGTGGTAGCATGGACGTGGCGAACAATGGAATCTCCGATTACCACGGTGTCGCGTTCCGCCTCGCGAAGAGGGGAGAAGCGATTTCGTGTGGACACATCGAAGACCGGGGGCGGTGGTGGCGAGGTCCTGGTCCGAGGCCTGGCTCGCGCCTTCCGCTGCTGAAGAACCCAGGGTCCCTGGTGAGACGGCGCCGGAGTGAATGAGGGCTGGGATGAACGCGTTCTGTGTACTCGGGTCCTGTGCAGAGAAACACACGGCGTAGAGGAAGCAGGAGTGTTAATATCGCGCTGCAAACTTAACGAGGATTGTTGAGCGTCAGCACGGGATGTTTCCAGCGCTGTCTGCCGCTCGCGTAGCTGGGCCTGCTTCTCGAGAAGAATCCGAATCTGTCGCTCCACTTCCTCCAGTTCCAACTGCACCGCATGCAGCTCAAACGTGTCCTCGCCTGCACAAAAAGGTAGAGAAACATCCGATACACTCGCCATTAGAACAGACGAACAATAATATAGTAAGAGAAGAGTACAAATGCTAGTGTGACCACGCCGCTATTGCTATCGGGCTAAAGCTAGTAACGAATGTTCGGGAAGTCGGATAAAACTAGCGATAACAAGGTAATCCGAGTGGTTTTTATGTAAAATATTGTTGGGGATGTGTTCCCCCGCCGAAAAAGAAAGAGTGATATGTTATAAATTTGATTTTAAGAGACAAAAACAAGCGATTAGGAATCAGCTCGACGGAGCGTAAGTTCGCGATTAATCAGCTTCGTCAGATTCATTAACAAGCCCCAACTAATGAATTTCAACTAATGAAATTAATCAATTATGTTCAGTTTTAATTTATTTTTTATTTTTTTAAAAGGCAAGTAATTCACATGGCTTTTCACACTGCACATAACCCCGCGTTATCGTGGTCCTAAACATCACTTTTAACCATGGGTAAAGTAACGCTCCACATATTGCTTGTATATTTACATGCTTTTGACAGTCACAGAAACACTGTGCATTGTATATAAATAGAAAATTCAGCATTGGAAGGAAAAAGCAACAAATGCTGACAGAATATGCAACAATTGCAGTGCAGAAAATACTGTTTAATTCTTTTATGGTCTGAAATGTCCATTCAGGATAAACTTGATAGTGAAGTTGACTATATGTAAAATGAGGATGTGCAATGCCTGAGCATTTATGTAAACATATTGTGTGCTTTGTTCATCCAATCAGTGACACTGGCACTGCAAATATGCAAACAAGGACGTTAACCCAGGGTTTAGTAATGTACAGTGTGAAACGCTGCGTATGAATACTCAGAAATAATTGTTAACAAATGATGATCAGTGTGAAACGTGAATCAAGATAACCCAGGATTCTGTTTACCTGGGGTTTACAATCACCCAGGGTTAACTATTTCAAGAATGAAAAGCCCTCATATTTGTTTTTCATTCTAATGAAAAGAGAAGTTCATACATTTTTTAAAACATTTAACTTTCCCTTCTTTTTCTTACCATTAACATGAAGATCCCACAGTCAATAGAGCCAGTCAATGGTTGTAGAATATTCTAAAACTAGAATATTATTAAGTTATTTCTGAAAAGATTTGACAGATATAACAACACACCATCTGTAAGTAGCTTATGTGTTTATGAAAGTCTTATTAAACCAACCTTGTTTTTGATCAGCTTCCACTGTCCTGGGTTGATTCTGCTTGTCAAAACAGAAAAACTTAAATATATAACCATAAAAATAGCATAAAAGAGACAAGTTTTGTTGTTCTAAAGTCAAAATTAATACTTACTGCAAAAACTACATTTTAAATTCAGAATACAAAAGAAAGTTCATACTTCCATGGACAACAGCCTTTTTGAGGTGAATTTGAAGGTGTACATTCAACTTGTGCCGTCTGGTCGGTTTAAGAACACTGGGCAATGGAAATTGTTGCAGCACGTTTTGCATCGCTGTAAATGAAGTAAAGCAGAGCCTCTCCCAATCCTAATATGCCTCTAAAAATCCACAAAAACATTGGTCAGTATTAAAATGTAACCAATGAAATAAAATACAGCACCAACAACAAAGTAAAATCACAAACCTTGAATATGTAACCACCCATGTGAAAAAAATACTATAGTGAATACTATGTTTTTGAACCATACTATAGTAATTTTTTGTATATTGTAGCTATATATTATAGTATTTACAACACTTTGTTAATGAATGATAGAATACTGTAGTATTAACTATAGTGAACTGATAAACTGTTATAAATACTGTAGTATACTTTATACAGTAAACTGTAATGTATATTGTAGTAGCTATAATATACCCTAAAATTGTAGAAAACTTAGTACAATATAGCATGGGTAAGTAATTTGTTTATATTACTATTGTTGTTATATTATCACAGCAACTATAGAATTACCACAATATATTAATTCAAGTACTTATAGTACTATAGTATGGTTCAAAAACACTATAGTATTCACTATAAATTACTATAGAATTTTTTCACCTGGGCGCAAGCAACGTGAGATGATTTGTAAAATAACAAAAGACGCGATAAAGTGACTTCGAAGTGACTTTCCGACGCAGTTTTCAAAGCACAATATCACACACTGTACCGATGTTTGTATCGAAATGACAATACCACGTGATTGATGACGTTTGAAACTTCAAACGTCATGCAGTGTCTGAAAATCGAAACAGCTGGTTTGAAAAATTTGGCTTCACCTGATACATAAAAGGAAAATGCATTTAATCATGTTTTATTGCTGGGGTCTCAGAGACCCTGAACAGAATATAAGGGTTAAACATCACATCCAAAATTATCAATTAGCCTATGATCACATCATTCATTGTATATTTTATATTATTGATCAATATGTGAATCTGTTGAATAGGCTACACATGACAGGAGTTGTGGTCTCATTGTCACAAATTAATTAGTTTAGATCAGATAGAACTGTCCAAGACGAGAGTGATTCTGTACTTCCGAAGCTTTGTCTGGTCACGTGCTTTTTCAAACCGTAGATCTGCTCCCCGATTTGTTAGATATGGTGGAGAAAATAAGTCTGACCACCAGATGTCGCTTTCCTGTAGCTCAGTGGTTAGAGCATGGCACTAGCAATGCCAAGGTCATGGGTTCGATCCCAGGGATTGCACATACTCGGATACAAATGTATAGAATAATGCAAAGTCGCTTTGGATAAAAGCGTCTGCCAAATGCATAAATGTAAATGTCGCTAATGTGCACTGTGTTAAAAGCTTCGAGTAATGAACCTTTTTTCGGCACAATTTGATGAAAGCCTCAAACGCTTCAGAAAGCCTCGGTTTCCCATCACTAATGTTAAGTGTTCACGATCGATTAAATACACAACAAATAAACATGATCGATTCAAAACACAACACAAAGAAAGTTTTTACCGTGTTCTCCATAGACATTATAATAAACACTTGACGCCCTATTGGCCGGTGTTATGAAATATTCAGTGTCTGAGATTTTCGGTGACACTGGGCGGAGCATACATGAATATTCACGAGTTTCCTGTTTTGTTTTAAAGCGCCACTGAACATTTGAATGGATTGTCCTTGGATCACAGAACTGTTTTCGGTAACGTGATTGTGTTTCCCAACGAATGAATTTATGATTCTTTTTTAATAATAACTTTTTATGTATGCTCTATTATGCTCTTATTCACACTTCCGGGTTTTTGGCTTCCGGAATGATCCACGCTGGGTAAAAGTTTTTCCGGTTACAGATAGGCTCGTTCAGAACCAGCTCGGGAATCAAAGTCGTTTTACGAATTAAATTTCATGAAAATGTTTGAACGTTCTTGGTGAATTATTGGTGAGACTACAGAGCTCTCGTTAAGAACTAATTTTAATAAATAATTCGAATTGATGGCGGTTAAACTGGTTATATTCTGTTTGGCGCGGCTGTGCATTATCGCGCTTCATGTGCTGTAAAGACATCGTCTGCGTCTCAACGTGCACACTATCCATCCTAAATAGTAGTCTATGTGACATTAGTAATATTCAGTACTATTTAGGGTGGACATGCACATTGGGATGTAGGCTACAGGGGCGGATCTAGAAAATTATTTATAGGGTGGCAAAGGGGTGGCATGAGGTCTATGAAGGCAGGATTGCCAACTCTCACGCATCTGGCGTGACACTCACGCTTTCAGCATCAATCTCACGCACACGCAAGAAATGTCATGCCAAAATCCATTTTTCTCCCCTCTCAATCCGTTAATTTTCTGTTGATGACTAGACCACAGCGTATTAATGACAGGAGAGGAGTTTAAGGCCCACAGCTGTTACATCTCCCTACAACGTTCTCACTGCAGTATTCTGTGATCGTTGATTGGCTGAAAACCTTGCACCTGATAGTTGCGTGTGAGAAGTTCAGAGAGAGTTCGGAGCATGTTCAGGTTCGGAGTCGGCACGTGTGAAAGTTTGGAAGACAATCAAGGTAAGCAAATAATAAAATGGTGAGCCTTGTCACTACAGACGTAGCCTTGCCTAATCAGTCTGTGTGCCGAGACTAAGTTACAGACTTCAACTATAGTTGCAAATGTTGTCTGACGTGCCTTATGATGTGGGCTAGCTAAATTGCTCAATAAAAATAGTCTCATGTAGGGTCCGAAATCAACAAGCGCCAAATGCGGGTAGATTTTCCGTTTGGCGAGTAAATCTCAAAAGGCTATCCGCCACACTGGCGGGTTAATGTTCATACCAAAATATGAAATTTTCAGCGTGCACGAGCAAAGAGAGAGAGAGAGAGAGAGCACCGGCCGCGCGCGCGCACTCAATATTCAGAACGGCCAAAGCGTCAAGCTTCCCCGTACTTTTTGACAAGCGTCTTTGACAAAGCGGCCAGAGCTTCTTTGCAGCTCAAGTCGGCGGTGGTGTGTACGTACAGTTAACGCTCTATTTGTTGACGGCGCTGAGGAAAAAGGATATGTGAAGCTCGTGCCACTGGAAGAGCGGTGGCCGCGCACCCATCAAAGCCACGCAGAACGTCTTCAGCACTCCCGGATCGTGCACACTCCGCCGCTGGCCAGGCTGCTTCTGCTTTACACACCATGGCCGTTATTTTCTCGAGAAAAGGAGTTTTCTCATAGCGTTTGCAACGCAATACTTGTTCCCTTATCTCTCAGGGAACCGAGGTTACGTAAGTAACCGAGTACGTTCTGTCTTCCCTTCCACACGAGTCAGGTAACAAAACTGACAAAAAATAAAATAAATTATTTCACCCCAATGATAGTAATATTTCATACATTTCTCTCATCAAGACTGACACTAGGAATAGACTGTCACTTGATGGCACCCTGTCATCAATCATGACAATGAAAATGAGCAGCCTTGAACCCTGCTTCAGATATGAACCTCCTGCAGAGGTAGTGAAGCAGGCCAAAACTGCCACTGTGGCATACAACAGACCTAATTTGTGAATCTTGTGTGTTGTGGTTTCTGGGCAAGTGGAGTAACGTAAGTTATGTCCATAACTATGGATCTATGAGACCTCACTTCGGTCTCATAGATCCATAGTTATGGACATAACTTACGATCTATTTCAACCTCACTCAGACCGTCACCACGGTCTTACCTGGATGACTAGTAACATCAGAGTCACGAGGGACTAATANCAGGTGACTGACCTTAGGGGTTGGCTATATAACATCCGGATGAACCAACCACTTCCTCTTGCCTGGAACGCCCCAGTCCGTCCCGAGGGGATGGTGGGATGGTGACGGTCATCGTTCGGTCTCATAGATCCATAGTTATGGACATAACTTACGATCTATTTCAACCTCACTCAGACCGTCACCACGGTCTTACCTGGATGACTAGTAACATCAGAGTCACGAGGGACTAATATCTTTTCCCTCTCCTGGCAATTTAGCTACGGATAAGACCACAGACCCCAAAGAATTTGGATTTGTCACATTAATCCTATAAAATCTTGTAAAAGTACATGGAGTACTCCAAGAGGCTGCAGCACAGATGTCTGAGAGTGCTACCCCCTTGAGTGCTGCCCAGGAAGTAGCCATGCTCCTGGTAGAGTGAGCAACCAGATCACCAGGAATGGGTAGATTCTGGTTCGAATATGCCTGTGAAATTGTATCCACAATCCAATGAGATAAACGTTGCTTAGACACAGGCTTACCTGTACACTTCTTGTCAAAGCATACAAATAGTTGTGTGTGTGAGTGCCGCAACGGGCGAGTGTGCTCAATGTATGTGCGCAATGCTCTAATAGGACAGAGAGAAAAATTATCCAACCCTGTACCCGTACAAAGAGGGTCAGGATGGAAAGCATCAAGCTCTATTACCTGATTTATTGTACTAGGCTTAAGGACCTTGGGTAGGAATGACGGGTTTGGCCAAAGAAAAACCCCAGTTTTTTCCGCCTTCCATCTCAAGCAGTCTTCACTGACTGATAAAGAATGCAATTCACCAACTCTTTTGGCCGAACATATTGCCAAGAGGAAAACTGTTTTCCATGTCAAGAACTTAAGATCAGCTTGTTCCAAAGGTTCAAAGGGTGCTTTGGCCAGTGAGTGTAAGACAATAGTAAGGTCCCAAGCAGGTGATCTCATAACTCTCCCTGGGTGTAAACGATGTGCACCCTTAAGAAATTGAGATACCAAGGGGTGTTTGCCCACACTTACACCGTCTACTAATGTGTGAAAGTGGGAGATGGCTGCAATGTAGACCTTTATGGTATTGACTGATTTCCCTGAGTCCAACAATGACTGTAGAAACCGAAGAACCAAATTGGTGTCACAACTGGCCGAGTTAAGTTGACGGTCTTGACACCATGTTGAGAATATTCGCCACTTGCTTGAGTAGTTACTCCATGTAGAGGGTGCTTTGGAACTATTTATTGTCTTCAATACAGCTTCATCTAAGTCTTTAGAGAAGGACTTATCAAAGGCCATACCCACAGTTGTAACGTCTCTGGTTTCGGGTGCCAGATTTGGCCCTCCGCTTGGGAGAGGAGATCGACTCTCTTCGGTAACGGCCAAGGGTGACCTTGGACCAAACGTACAAGGGCTGGAAACCAATGTTTCTTTGGCCACCTTGGGGCCACAAGTAAAACTTTGTGATGGCCCAATGCTATCCTCCTGAGCACCAGGGGAATCAACGGTAGAGGAGGAAAAGCGTACAACAACTCTTTCGGCCATTCTTGAGATAGTGCATCTATCCCCAAGGGACCTCCCTGGTTGTTCAGGGAATACCATAGGTCGCAATGAGTTGTCTCTGTAGTCGCAAACAGATCGATCCTCGCCATACCGAACTGACTCCATATAAGTCTCACTACTTCGGGATGGAGACGCCACTCTCCTGGGAGAGGTCCAGTTCGAGACAACAGATCTGCTGCTTTGTTTGCTACTCCCGGTATGTATACTGCCCTGAGTGATGAGAGTTTCAGAAAAGCCCAGGAGAGCAGCTCCTTTGTCACCTGGAGACATCGTGCTGATCTGGTGCCGCCCTGGTGATTGATGTGGTACACTGCAGACATGTTGTCCGTTCTTATCAAAACATGATTGTTCTGCAACAATGGGTAAAAAGCCCTCAGGGAGAGATACACTGCCCTGAGTTCCAGTACATTGATGCGCTCCAAGGTCCAAGGAGATTCTCAGACACCCCTGATGGACCTGCCTTCCCAAACTGCTCCCCACCCCGTTAGGGAGGCATCTGTTGTTATCACAGACCGCCTCGCTGGGATGTTGCCCAACGGAACCCCTTGTGATAGCAACGTCTTGTTGTTCCAAGGACGTAACATTTGGATACACCTTCGTGTAACCCTTATCCTTGCATGTCTGTGTAATTTGGGATGTAACTGGAAGTTGTTCAACCATCGTTGTAGTGGACGGGCTCTGAGAAGGCCAAGAGGGATCACAACTGCTGCCGCTGCAATCATACCTAGCAATCGCTGGAATTGAATTAACTTCATCCTCTTGTTCAGATGGAATGTCTGGGCTAGACTGAGCAAATGTAACACCCTCTGGGGTGATAAAGATGCAGTCATTAGTTGGGAATCCAGCGAAATTCCCACAAACACTGTCTGTTGTCTGGGAATTAGATTGCTCTTTTCCCAGTTCACTTTGAAACCGAGAGACTGGACATGTTGAAGCATTATTTCTGTGTCCTTCATGACTTGATTGCGAGAAGGAGCACAAATTAGCCAGTCGTCTAGGTATGATAGAATTTTCAAACCTGCATACTGAAGAGGTCGAAGGGCTGCTGAAACCACCCTGGTAAAGACCCTTGGAGACAGAGACAGGCCAAATGGAAGGACCCTGTACTGATAAATCTGACCCTGAAAGCCAAAGCGAAGAAACGGGTGATGATCCTGACAGATGGGTACGTGGAAATATGCATCCTTCAAGTCTATGGAAGTGAACCATTCTCCTAGTTCTATGGATTCCAGAATTTGCATTGTAGTCAGCATTTTGAAAGGTAACACCTTTAAGAATCTGTTCAGTTGTCGTAAATCCAGAATTGGTCGAAGTCCGCCATCTTTTTTGGGTACTAGGAAATATTTCGAATAGAACCCAGTTAGCTGTTCATTGGCGTTTATCTGTACAATCGCTTTTTTCTGTAATAAGACTGTGATCTCGTTGGCCAAAATTTGTGCCTGGACTGGGTCTTGGACCATGGTCATATGAACCCCTGAAAAAGTAGGAGGGCGTCGCCGGAACTGTATCCTGTATCCTGTCTTGATGGTTTCTAGAACCCAAGGATCTGATGTTACTTTCTCCCAACTGTCCAGGCATAGTTGGGAGCATTCTCCGGCGACTCCGAGACCGCTATGCATGGCCTCCCCGGGGTTTAAAACCCCTGGTAGTACGCCTTTTAAGAGGTCCTCCCCTGACTGGAGTGTGAGGCTGGTCAGTTTGGGGAGTCTTTTGTCATACCCCCAAGGTTCTGAACGAGGAAAGTGTGGGGGCTGAAAGGAATGAGCAGCTCTATGGCCCTATCTGGTAGGCCCACCAAAAGTTTGCTGAACTGATTCTCTTCTGCGTCTTGCCTGCTCAGCAGTATCCAGTAAAGACTGGGAATCATTGTGAAATATCCGTCCTGGAACCACTGGCATATTAGTCAGTTCCTTCCTAATAGTCTCAGGCAAAGATGTTTGGGCCAACCAGATCTGTCTTCGAGCTAAAACTGCTGAAGACATAGATGCTCCAATATCTCTGGTAAGCTGTGAGTGTGTGATAAGCGCTGTGTCAATCAAATTCATGACATCACGCTCCTCTGTATTGACAACTTTCCTCAAAGCAGCCAAAACTATTGCCAGAGCATTTCCTGCTCGGGCTGCCCGAGTAGCTGCATTATACGCTTGGCACATTAACCGATCAGTCTTCTGACACTCTTTACCAGGACAACGAGGGTTATCCGTAATCTTATCAGGTCCCAAAGTGGTTAAAGCTGCGATCTCTCGCTCCACTGAAGGCATGTTCCCCATACCACTCTCAAAGGGATAATTTATTTTAACAAACTGCCTACAACCTGCATTAAACTGGGGTGCAGCTTTTGGATTATTCCAGGCTTTCCTTAGCATCTGTGAATAATCATCAGCCACAGGAATGGACGCAGGAGGCTGTGTACGGGAAATGCTCGTCCATACACCTTGTGTCGGGGCAGGAGCTGTAGCTTCTTCCTGAGTATCAAGGCCCAGGATCCTTGCTGCACTTAAAATGCTTGAAAGAATGTCAGAATGTGGATTCCCTTCTGAAACGTCGGATCTAGATTCCTCTTCCTCATTTTCTTCAGCATTCTCCTCACTACCATAGAGAGAATTATTTGCATGTAGTGATACGGCATCCATAGAATCATCCCTCCTTTCCTGATTTGATGTTAACACATCTCCAGGAGAAGGGGCAACAGGGAGTACAGATGGTTGTGTGTTTACTGGAGAATTACGTGTTTCAAGCTTACCAGCTAAGTCACGTAATGCTGTCAAAATTTGTAATTGAGTGTCACCTTCGGGCTCTTGTACTGTCGTGGCCCTTTCACGTTTATCCTGAGGTATGTCAGGACATGAGGACTTAGTGAAATCATCAGGCCTCTTGCGTTTATGAGGGGAAGTGCTAGAAATCACTTCTTTACTACCACCAGTTGGATGTCTGGCTCTCTGCATTCTTTCCTGCAAAGATAGCTCCAATGCAGCTGCACAAGGGTTTTCAATATCATCTAATAAATGCTGCATACCCAAACAGGAGGGGCATTCCCGGTGCCCATCACGTGGGTGTATACCAGTTTTGCAAAACCGACATTTTGAGTGACTAATGACAAGCCAGAGTTCAAGTCACTCCTATAATAACAGTCTATGATAAAGGGAAAATAATAAACAAACAAATTTAACTCTAACAAATCACAGTATTTTAATCAATTGAAATTAAACTGCAAGATATCAAAATAAACTATCTGGCATTTAGTTGAATAACGTAACAATGCCATTAACAAAGATTGTGACGAATCACTATTCATTAATTATCTTTTAAGTCTGCGAACAGAACACTTGGATTGACAAAAAAACCCTTTTTAAACTGTACTGAACTCTTTAGAATAAGCTACTTGGTATTAGTTGAAAAAATACAATCAACAATATACCATTAATATATAGATTGTGACGAATCACTCTTCATAATCATCTTTCAAAATAAGTCTGCGAACAGAACTCTAAGAGAAAATTATAAATCAACCATTCTACGTGCGTACACGCAGTAAATAGGATGGGAAAACACTTGTCTGCTGCGAACAGCAAACCCAACAAAAAACAACTAAAGAAACACTCACCGACGTACGTTCCAACGACGCGCCGAGATATATAAATGAGGAGAAATCCACCGCAATCCTCAGGGACTTGAAGCACCTGCACGAAAGCGTGACGGATTGGAACTGTAATCTCTCCGGTAATTAAGCTCAAACGTTACCGCTTCGGTCTCAGATGAGGCGAGAAAGGCAAGAGGAAGTGGTTGGTTCATCCGGATGTTATATAGCCAACCCCTAAGGTCAGTCACCTGACATTGTTGATATTAGGTCTCGAGGATAGGCGGAAGAATGGCGTCATTCAGGTAAGACCGTGGTGACGGTCTGAGTGAGGTCGAAATAGATCTATTATGTGTCCCTTTTGTTTTGATATTTCTTATTGTTCTGATGTTGTTGTTTTACATGCTATTTAATCACCTTTATTTTGCTCACCTTTATCTTTATTTTTTTTATAGTGGAATCAATAAATTAATTGTACATTTTGAAAAAGCGTTTCCATTATATTCAGGTTTTTTGTGCATAAATCAGGGTTTATACTAAGTAAACATGGACTGACATTGATTTTTAAAATTAGGGTTACCAAACATTTTCTCCACGCACACGCGCTAACTGAAATTTTTACAGAGTCTCACTCCAGCCAAAGTCCCAAAGTTGGCAACCCTGATGAAGGGTGGCAACACCAAAGCAAGCACCCATGCATAGTTTTTGGAGATTTATGGCCTGACATACACAATTGTTTTCACAAACATTGCATTACCACAAAGTAGTCTCATATATACTGTTTAAAATAAAAAACAAGATTTCAATATCCGTCTTCCATCATGGCACCAAGTAAAGACACTATGAAAAACATCAACATATTATTATTTTGAGCTTGTATCTCTAAAGGAGATGAGCAGTTTTATTAATATTACACAGGCTACTTCGATGGTATAAATCACACGTTTTAGTGCAAGTTAAAGAGCAACAAAACAATTTTTGAGTTTGTGTTATTAATACAGCAATGAACTTTTGGAGGGATTATTTCTTTTTTCATTTTTCTATTATAAATTGATCTTGCAGTAAATTAAAAGCATAAGTAAAATAAGAATGAACTTAGTATGCACCACAATACAGCATACTGTCAATTGCAGTAAAAGTAAATTCAGCATCCTCTGCACATTTTGCTAAATTTCATTACAGTACTATAGCAGTGTATTGGTCTTCTGACACAAGACTATTTCCCTAGGCACTCATTTCTCAGTTGTGTAAAAATACAGTACACATAACACATGGCTATAGAGAAAGTTGACTATCACAAGTTTGAGTTTGTACAACATGTGCTCCAGTTTACTGTACATTGAATAGTGAAATTTCCCTCATCTAAAGTACTGGTACTGTGTAAGTTTAAACCCCCTGTGAATGATTCTTTCAGCTCTCTCTCAGATTTTGACTGGTGTGTCATCAGTTTTACTACCTAATGTTGTCATTGTTTAACCCTTTTGAGAAATGTGTCTTTGTTTTGAGAACTGATGGTTTTGGAAACTGGGCCAACTGAATCACTTATTAATGTGTTAGCAATCGAGAAAAGATCAAATACGTTTATATTCTTACCTAACTCTGCTATTATTTTCTGTGATCGGATCTTCATATTGATGTCATGTTATTGTTTCGTCACATGACAAAAATACCTTTATCCATGATGAAAGTGGAGTGGGTGGTGAATAAGCTCGCCAAACAATAACGAAAATGAATCTCAGACATATTCGGATGGGATTACATTTCTCACAGGACTTCTGAGTTAGCCGGGAAGCAGTCATTTTCCGATTCGCGTACAAATAGTCGGAAAAAATCGTAAGTGAACTTGGCTGCGCTGTGTTTTTTGACTCTCAAAGAACCGGTTCATAAGAGTCATTTGTTAATGAAGCTGACTACACTTGCACTAAAACACCGTATATTGAAAGACGTGTTTTCTTGTCATTATTTTGTGTTACGCTGACTTTTTTTGGTCATCTGAATGAGTAGCTGCGTAGCCATAGCCTAAACTGTATGACAGCTGGTAATATAAATCCACCTGCCGGTAAATTTGAGCAACGGCCTGAGTGGCCGTATATATGGAAGCCTATGGAAGCCCGTTTCTATGGAAGCCCGTTTCCGCCACTAAAAAAAAAAAAAAAACGCCACTAAAAAAAAAAAAAAA
>RJVU01069130.1:4254431-4281736 GCA_003731715.1 Anabarilius grahami
CCCATATGGAAAACCGCGGACTTGGCAACGCGGGGTCCTATGAGGAGCTGGTAGCTGCCTCAATCGTGCCTGTAGGACTTAGAGCGGTAACCATAGTGATCATATACTGTGACTGAGCTGACACCGACTGAGTCGGTGATTTCGGAATGAAGAGACAAAAAACAATCACCTCGTTTTTTAAAAAAACAAACAATGTAAGTATCCTGTGCCTGTTGACTTTCCCATATGTGGCAGGTTAGATTTTTTTGAAGGAGAATAGCTAGTTTGACAATAATGCCCTTACGAAAATGAACCATGGTTTTACTACAAATAAAACCAAAAAAACTGTAGTTAAACCATGTAGTTAAACCATAGTTAAACCATGGTAACCACAAATTAACCATGGTTTTGCTACTCTAACCGAGTTTAACCATGGTATTTGTGGTAAAACTGTGGTTATATGAATGGTAGTCAATTAGCCAAACATAATGGAAATAATGTTTTATCTGATCATTTAACCCATTGTACTGTATAAATTGAGTTCACTGTCATGCAAGCCACTATAAAAATAATTATAATAAGTAAATGTGTGTGGTGCAAGGTTTATGCAAACAACAAATAAAGGCCTACATAAACTTTTGACATCCTCTTATAGCAGGAAATCATGTTTTTTTTCTTTTTCTTTTTTGTATGGAGCAACGGAGGATATATATTCTTAAATTATGGGCTAGGATGAAAAAAAAATCGTTTGAAAGATATTTCTGTAAATTGCAACAAACTTGTAATTAACACTTAAATTTCAAATGTTTAGTTATTCTTAGACATTTGAAATAGTAGTTTTAGCCATTCATTCTCAGGAATATGTTGTATTTCACATTGTTGTGAAATTCTATAGAGGTATAGAAAAATTATGAAATTATAACTTCGGCTGTTAATCGAAAGGTTGGTGGATCGTGCCCACCCAGGGACAAAGAGTGTTTAGCTTTCCTATAGCTCAAACAGTAGAGCATGGCGCTTGCAACGCCAAGGTCATAGTTTCGATTCCCAGGGAAAGCAAGAATTGACAAAATGTAAAATGTGTATCTTGAATGCAATGTAAGTCGCTTTGGATAAAAGTGTCTGCCAAATTAGCCCACATTTTGCAAAGTAACTACTTGAGCACAAGTTAAAGCCCAAATTACGCCAAATAACTAATTGAGTTTAAATCATTTGCTGACAGCTTGGTCCCCCCCAGTTACAAATTCCTATCTGCGCCCCTGATACAGCCATACAACGCTCCTCTTTCTCTCTGCTGCCATTCTCCGCCTCTGACTGACTGCTGTTAGAAATGCGCGGCTGAGCGGCGCGTGCGCCTGACTGCTGGTGGTAGCGCTAGTCAAGTATAGGTCTCTGCGGAACAAAAGAGGGGCGTCTCCCAATTTTGGGGTGTTTTCTAACTGAGAAAGGTGTTTTCAACGATCCAACCAAAAAAGTACGGAAGCCGGGATAGGCGTTTTTTTTAAAGCCTGAAAGGCCATTCATTATTATTTTATTATTTTCTTGTTTTCTCATGATCACAACTACTTTTTTAATGTTTAGATCACGAGAAACAATTATGTCGAGATAATGTAAAAAAAAAAAAATATTGCTGCATGCTTGACTTCCGTAACAGGGAAACATGCGTTTTTCCCGATATATGGAAACATTTTACTATAATATATTCATTTATTTTGAAGAGTATGAACTATTTTACAGGACATGTAGCTTATAGCTCGAGAGGGCGAAATATATTATTTATGCAAGTTTTATTAGCCTACTCCTTTTTTTTTTATTATTATTATTATTTTGCATAAACTACGAATTATAATGACACGGGATGTATTGTGAATCTTACCAATCGGCGTCATTTGTGGTTGGACATGGGGTGAAAAAATACTATTAATTGATAGTAGCTAAATAGTGTTTTTGAACCAGTTGTAGGCTATACTGTATATATTATAGTATTTACAACACTTTGTTAATGAATGCTACTGCATAGGCTGTAGTATACTTTAGTTTTTTACACAGTAAACTGCGTGTATTGTAGCATAATATAGTTTAAAGAAAACTTAGTATTGGGTAATGTAATATATTACTAGTTGTTATATTACCACAGCAACTGAATTACCACAACAAATTAATTCAAGTATGGTTCAAAAACACTATAGTATTTACTATAAATTACTACGGTATTTTTTCACCTCTTCACCTTTTTCACCTCAAATAGTTTCTTAAGGCTAGATCGCCTTCTTGTGCTACAAGTCTTGTATAATAATTGATGCTCTTCAATATGAAGAACGCAGAAGAACACTATATGTTCTATATAACTCAATATGGCACGCGATCAACAGCCTATTTTATTTAATCTCTTGCATGCCAAATTTCACGTGCATAGTGTAAACCGTCATCATAAAAGCTATATAGTATTATATATATATAATATTAAAATGGCATAATAGCCTACTGCACTATATTAATAGACGAGCAGAGAGAATACGTAGGCTAGACAGTGCTTGTGATTTATATTAACTTTAATTTTAAGTGTAATTGTTTTTTATAGGCTATCAACCACACAGAAACACATGACTGTCTCAGCGTATATTGTACAAGTATAAGCTTTATGTGCATTAATGAGACTATTTACTGACCTTGTGTAAGCTTTAAAATAAAGAAAATGTGTTAACCTGAAATGATGACTCTGAAGACTTTAAACTTTATAATCATTTTATTGACCACAGACACTGTAGCCTCAACCTGATAGTAAAACTAAAACAAATCAAGTGACCAACAGATTCATCAAATAGAATAGCGAATGTTAGCTGATAATAGTTCTCGCTAGAGTGAGTGAAAGTAGATTGAAAGTAGCTTTTTACGAGCTAGCAAGCATATTCACACAAAAGAAACGTTAAACAACTATTAAACAACTTAAATAAAACACTTACATTCATATACAAGACATATTTCTTATTGTTTTTCCGGAAATCTCACACTCGATTTGAGCAAATCAGGTAAAGAGGTTGAAAAACACCTATTCTAGTGTGACAACACCCCGAAGTTGGGAACCGCCCCTTTTTGTTCCGCAGAGACCTCCTTCTCGCGCTAGTGGTGAGTCACGTGACGGTACAACACAGGAGAGGGGGAGGAGAGCAGTGTCGAGCACGAGCAGCACTCTTGAGAGCTTGCTCTGCTCTGCGACAGCAGCAGCATTTTGACAAACACGGCCAGGTCGCAAAACGAGAGAAACTGAAACTTAAGTATCGATATTTTCACGTTGGTATCGATCAATACCGATACCAACGTTGGTATCGATATTATCGATATTAGTATCGATCTGCCCACCTCTAATTTGTAACTTAAGGTGTCCAAACAATCTTTGTATCAGTGCAGAGTTGTTTTTTTTCTTTGGCTTCTTTTCATTGTAAAAATGGCACTTTTGTTGTGTTGAAAGCAGCAATAGTATGTCCTAGTGATGGGCAAATGAAGCCTCGTGAAGCACTGAGGCTTCGCAACCCATTGCTTCACCAAAAGGTTCATTACCCGAAGCTTCATTCAGCATTGCTCACTAGTGACACCTAGCTACTGTGCAAAGAAATAGCAGACAAAATTAATCCTGAGCCTATGACCTGCACAGACATTTGTGCATTGCCTGGGTATAAAATAAAATATGTATCTTCTCTGTCTGACTTTACTTGTGCAGAGACAACTGGCTCAGACACACGCACGCACACACACACACACACACACACAGATAATTATTCAAAAATTATACCATACAAACCTAATATAACCTAATTGAATGTAATAATATAGCTCTAATAATACAATAACAACAATGACACAACTCTCTAACTCTGACTCTCCGACACTCTACTACTACTTCTGGTTCTACTACTCCTGAAACACCCACAAGGTGGCGTGTGTTTCGAACCCCCTTTATCCGGAAGCGACACTCAAACCGAACCGATGACGTATTCCACACAAACCGAGGCCTCGTTTGTCATCGGTCACGTGATTTCTACGTTCCCAACACAAGCCTCGAATCGACGCTTCATCTGGCACGCCCATTTATGCTCGACACAAGATCCGAAGCCTCGGTTCAAATGTCCCACGATAGAAAATGTCAAAAACTTTACTATGAGACAAGATTTAGTCGGTTTCCTACTTGAAAAAGGCTGCACGGAGAGTATGTAGAAGCAGTAACAGAGGCGCCGGATCGCATGGGTCGCAGCAGTGAGTAGCAAAACATCACTTTCGTCAAGATATCTCCATTCATGTATGCTTGCTCTCTAGATTTTCACGAAGGTAAGTTAGAGATTTCTGTTTTCTGAATTAGCAAAGGTTATATCAACGCATTGTTTTGGATTGTATGTGCTATGAAACAATCAATTTAAACTGAATCCCTTTACTTAAATATGTCTGGGGTTTTTTTTTCATTCTTAATTTTGCAAAGGCTTTTTACATTTTTATTTTATTTACTTGGGTACGACATATTTTTGCTCTGTATCCATATACTGATTATAATTTTCTGACTACTTGGTGTGGTCATATGTTATGTTATGTAGCTAAAAACCCTTTTCATTTCATTGCAGGTCAACCTGCTTAAAGATTATGGAGACTGGCCTCAACTGGACACAACCAGTTTTTTTTTTTGGTGCCTCTGATTCCAGACGCAATGAACATTTACAATACAAATACAAATGCTTCTGTGAACCTTAATGTACCTCAGATTTGATCTGCCTGCACAACACTTCTCTCATGTTTCCCTAAAGACAGTATACAGAACATTCAATGAAACGGTGTCATATCTATATACAAACCTGAAGCTTTGCACAGAATTATGTCTACTTTGTTTGAACACAGTAGAAGAGATTATTGACCGTTTTGAGATTTTCAGAGAAACCATCCAATCTGACAGCGCATGCTTGAATCTTCTGTAGAATTGTAGTGTAGAAATGTGATGCACCTAGAATACTATATATAATTTTCTGCTTATGCTTTATCCAGTCTTGCATGAACAATAAAGCATGTATAATTACATTTTTCAAAGTGTTTAGTGTCTTCTTGTAATCAACATTTCAACAGTCAAATGAAGTATGCAAACGAAATGTACACAGGGTGATTTGTAGACTTATTTTATTTTATGAATTCACAGGTATATGCACTTATAGCGTTAACAATTTAATAATATCCACGATCCGTAAAACAGATAATTAACTTATCCATGAATGAGGATGGATGCAGTGATGTTATAAAATCATGGCAGAAAAAAAATATACATGTAACTGTAGCTAAACCCCAGCCAGACAATGGTGAAGCGTACTGATATTTCAAGAACCTTTATTTTCTTTCACCCTTTTCTTCTTGAAACACCGTAAGAGCTACAAGACAGATAAATAACATAAATCAGCTCTTACAATCACAAACATTAGCCGAAGGCCACATTAAACAATATATTATACATATAAAAATATATAACAACATTACAAATAGCCATTTACAAAACCCTTTTTATGACGTTATCTCAATCAGTATTAACAATGCTTAAAGCTTATGTGAACATAACTTCACATCACAAGTGATACACATTTAAACACTTATTCAAGACGAATAAATTAACCTACATATTAATGCACATAAACATTAAACAAACTAAACACAATACCTTGTTCCTGTTCCAGCTAGGTGCTTAATTATCCGCTCCTCTCCTTTAGAACCAAACGATTTCGGAGCGTTTTAGAGCGACATGAGACTAATTTCTCATGTCTTCCGTGTGTGCGTCTCACTAACCAGTCCCGCCTTTCTAGACGCGAAATTAACGTTCCACTATAGAGGCGGAAAATAAAGGTCTCATTACATTAACAGAGGAGACGAATAAAACAAAATTCAAAATAAATTATTACTTATTTACTCTGTCCTTAGAGTTAGTTACAATACATTTATTACATTAAGATATTTTAATCACAAATGAAATGTCTGGGGGCTTCGAGGGATTTATAGTTTTTAAATTGTTCACTAGTATGTGCGTTTATACCATAAACAAGATATCTTACAATATTTAAGTATGATGATTTAGGTAGCAATGCGGGGTCAGCAGCACTCCAACTTACTGCAGTCAGTTCGCACAGATCTGTTATGAATGGATGACAATTTCTCCAAATAACGGTCCCTGGCATCTTTGGTGAGTTAACGCGATATGACTTTTTCACAGTTTTCTTGTGCTTCTCCATTTTTGCGAGTTATTTACTTGTTATCTCTACTCTTGTAATCTCTTTCATTCTCGCAGTCAGGGGGATACCACAAATATGGCGCCGGGGTGACGTCTCACATAAAATCACGTGTCCGACAAAGACCGATTGGTTTGTAATACAGCAAATAGACACTTCTAACGAGCATGAGCACGCGTATTCCTTTATGTACGATTTTATGAATGATTTTTGTGATACAGAAATATTAACTCTAATCGTATCTTATTATCTGTTTAGTATTTTAGTTAGGATGTATTGGGTAATGTTTTATTGTACTTAAGCAACAGAATAGATGAAGTTATTGTTTACAAACGAACGCATGGTGACTGATGGCACCTCCGGGTACGGCTGAATAGAGCTGTTTTACATTTAACGCTTCATTCATTTGATTTCTTCATATTTCCATATGTATTTAAATAGTCCTAAGACAGGACAAACCCGAGCGCAAATGGTTTTACATTTTAAAATTTACATTAAAACATTTTTTTTTAACGTTTTTTACCGAGATGATTTGTTGTCCAATGTTTGCATTACTTGGAACAAAGTGCAAATAAAATGTTTAATGGCAAACTCGTTTCCTTGTTTAGCTACCTATTAATAAAATATGCTGGCCTATTGGTTCTCTAGGCCTATGTTGTAGTTTTTAAAGGTTCCTATTTTATTGTAGGCATAAATGATCAGATCGCATATGGACGTAACGCTGCGTTTTCAGCTCCTTTCCGCCCATATGTTTACTCTCCTAGTTAAGCTGAACGTCCCCCTTGGCATGGGGCAGCCTTCAGTCTACTCCGCCCTCGTCACTGCAATCACCGTGGCCGGCCCCAGATATTTTGGCTCTCCTTGACTGGCTTTAGACTCCTTATCAGCACCTGCACAAACTGGTGTGTTGGTTTCTCTGAGGGGAGAGGAAGAGTTAGTGAAAAATCACCACTAATAGAATTAAATTTTTCGACCAACACCGTGACATAGTCGTCCAGGATCCTCCATTTCACCTAAAGAAGAAACGCCAGCGCGGCCTTTGACCCATGGTGTCGGGAAAGGCCTACCCATCAGAATTTCAAAAGGAGACATTTTAATAGTGGAGGATGGTGTCATTCGTATTTCAGCTAAAACAGCTGGCAATACAGTCATCCAATTTTTTCCCGTCTCTAAACACGCTTTAGTTAATCGATCTTTGATCGTTCTGTTAAATCAATCAATAGTTAAAGTTTTAGCCAATAATTGTGTTACCTTGGATGTAAAAGGTGTTCCATAATCATTTTCAATTACACTTGGTATCTTAAATCTGGGTATAATTTCTTTGCACAAAATTTTAACCACCATTTTTGCATTCTCCCTCCAGGGGCGGAGCCAGGGGGTGGCCGTGGCCACCCTTGGGCTAAGCTTGGCCACCCCACTCACAACTGCTGTTTCTGTCTACTTTTTTTGTTGACAAGAATTGCGTTTATTTAAACGCAGAACCGTCTTTAGAGACCACAAAAAATGGGAGACTTTCCAGTTGCGCACTCCAACCTCACCTCAGCGCCAGGCGCAAGTCACACGCGCGCGGAAATGATACAGGTGCCGAATGAGCTTCAGCAGAACAACAGTGAACGGCGAACATTATATATAGCTTACGTAAATGTTTCTCAACTGGGTTGCAAGACCGCGCAAATATGGCGCGCTGTATATTACTCATTATAGCTAAATAAAGCGCAAAAGAAACGAGCATGCAACGTCGTAGTTCTGTCGTCTATTAAGTCATGAAATAACCAAAAAGGCGATTAAAACTGCATGCATGTACAGTATGTAGGCCTATTTGACATATATATATGCGTCATGTCTCTGTACTAGTATATTCTGCTATATGTGAAATCACAATATGGCACAAGCTGATATGTATTTTTTAATGCATAAATAAATGTGAGAACTGCACTTGTACTAGAAGATGCTAATTTTGTTAATTTATAAAGTACAAACATGTATCACATTAAAATGCATAAAATAATTAATTTTATATTCTGGCATTTATGTGCTGTTGACCTCTGCTTCCGCATCAGCAAATGGGAATTCAAAAGAACACTTTTTTTTTGCAATTATTTGTTGGAATTATTTATTTTAACAATATAGAAAGTTAACTTTTTTGGTTAGTTTTTGAAACAGACAAACTCAGAATTGTTGAAGATAATTGATTATACATAAAATTTCAATGAAGGTTGAATAATCTTTGAACTACACAGTATGTAGTTATCTATTGGGGGTTTTGAGAACCAGAACTGACTGAACAAGTTGAAATTTAGCTAAAGTGTGAGCCACTTTATTAATATGCCTGCAAGAAAAAAAAAGAAAAAAAAAGGTAAAATTCACTCAGCATTCCGTGATCCAATTCACTATCTCAATTACAATTAAGTACAAATTAACTGTATTCAGTTGTGTTGTAGGCACAGTCCAGTACATTATAGTCAGACTCATTTTATATGTTGAAATAATGAATATTTCTGTGCCCCCCCCGGACTGGTTGCTGGCCCCTGCCTGGCCACCCCTGTGAAAAAATCCTGGCTCCGCCACTGTCTCCCTCGCACATGGGAAAGATTCTGGCCACTTTGTGAATCTGTCTGAATTATTTACAGGTCGATGGATGTTAGTTTTTTCACAGATAAAGCGAATCTAACCAATTTGGTTGTCTTGTGTACATCTGCAATGCAATGCAAAGCATTAATTGTCTTAGCTGTCTTTGCAGCACTTGTGTGTGAGAGACCATGATAGTGACGTGAGCAACACAAGTGTCGACTTTGGGAAGGCCACTTTCCCTTCAGAGTCTCTGATAATTCCCTGTTTGTCTTGCTGACAGCCTTTTGAGGCCCAGTATTGTAAGTCAGCCTCTGTAGTATATATTTTTTTAGGAGCCTATTTAGCAGCTGCATCAGNTAAAGTTTTAGCCAATAATTGTGTTACCTTGGATGTAAAAGGTGTTCCATAATCATTTTCAATTACACTTGGTATCTTAAATCTGGGTATAATTTCTTAGCACAAAATTTTAACCACCATTTTTGCATTCTCCCTCGCACATGGGAAAGATTCTGGCCACTTTGTGAATCTGTCTGAATTATTTACAGGTCGATGGATGTTAGTTTTTTCACAGATAAAGCAAATCTAACCCATTTGGTTGTCTTGTGTACATCTCTAATGCAATGCAAAGCATTAATTGAATTAGCTGTCTTTGCAGCACTTGTGTGTGAGAGACCATGATAGTGACATGAGCAACACAAGTGTCGACTTTGGGAAGGCCACTTTCCCTTCAGAGTCTCTGATAATTCCCTGTTTGTCTTGCTGACAGCCTTTTGAGGCCCAGTATTGTAAGTCAGCCTCTGTGGTATATATTTTTTTCGGAGCCTATTTAGCAGCTGCATCAGCCAATTGATTACTTACGTCCTCTGAATCTCCTGCTGCATGTCCACTCACCTTGACTGTGGCCACTTTGTTCGGCAGCTGTACTGCATTAATTAAATCTCCTATCAAATCAGAATGCATACTTAGAATCAGTATAAATTGTGACAATTTTATCTTTTGAAAGTTCACAAGCTCTCGTTAGTGCCACTTGTTCCGCTGCCTGTGCTGATGTGTATGGTAATAGTAGTCTAACAACTGCATAGCCACATAAATGTACACCATCTGATGGTTTAGAACATGAACTGTCAACATATAGACTATCTCCCTTTTCTAGGGCCGTATCTAACAGATCGGTCCTACAAGCAGTTTCAGTTTCAATTGTTTTCAAACAATCATGTACCTCATCATTGCTGTCAGTGGTTTGGTCGGCAGTACCAAGCAACTTTCTCAAAGCAATGACAGCAGTGTGTGGCACAGATGTTGGCTTAATCGTTGAATTTGTAGTCGCTAATAACTTTGCTTCATAACCTGAATGACACTGTGCTGTCATGTGCTGCGTGTTAAGATTATGTAAAATTGCATTTACCTGGTGTGAGGTGCGTAACGTCAGTGGATGTGATAGGACTGTTTCTTCAGCATCTCGTACCATCAGGGCAGCAGCAGCCACTGCAATGTTGTCTAATGTTTTGGAAAAATACGCCCCAGGGCGATAACTTGTACTGTGTTCCTGGGCCAGTATCCCCGCTGCAATGCCCCCGCTCTCGTGCACGTAAAGGTGGAAGTCCTTTTTGTAGTCAGGAAGGCCCAACGCATCCATTTCAACAGTCCACTTGATTGCTTGTTGTGGTGAGGCTTTGGTGTCAATAGCCTTCTGAGATAATGTGTCCCAGATAAGAGACTTGTGGTCTCACCCACTGCACTTTCTTTCTTGAAGCTTTAAAACCCGTCTCTGCACATTGCAGACAATGATGGAGGCCTGTTCACAGTCCTCTGCTGTCGTGGCTGAGATGAGCAGGTCATCTGCATACTGTAGTAAACACGTAGTTGGTGGGAGCTTGATGTTGCTGAGGGTTTTGTGCACAATCGCAGAGAACACAGCAGGCGAGTCAACGTAGCCCTGAGGAAGACGTGTCCATGTAAATTGTTGTTGTTTGTACGTAAACAAAAATAATGGCTGCACCTCTTCAGATATCGGTATGCTGAAAAAATCAGAGCATATATCAAGGACAGTATAGAATTTATGTGTAGGTGGTATTGAATTTATTATAGTTACCACATCCGGTAACTATAATCCATTGGGGTTTCCCCGCGCAGGTCACTGGTGAAAGTGGTATCAGGTCTTTGATCTTCCTCAAATCTTGTGTCAGTCACAACTTTGTCCATCTGCTTTGAGAATAGGATTAACAGGTGTGTTATATGGCGAGTGTGTCTTAATAATAATGCCGTTTCAACAAATTTTCAATCAGAGGTTCAATGCCCTTCTCTTTCTCTGGAGAGAGAGGGTATTGTTTTACATAGACTGGTGTTTTTGTTTTCAGTAACGCAGTGTACGGTTTATCATTGATGAAACCTGCTTGTGCTTAGCCCACAGTTTTGGATTTACAGATTTCAGTGACGCTATCTCTTCTCCCTCACTCTCCGCTTAACTCAGCATCTTATCGGCAGGATGAGGGTGTGGCTCAGTGGACACCATCAGCACAGAAGGGAAGAAAAGAGAAACATAATTTTCACAGTCATTTTCATAAAATGTTGACCATCATTGTGACCACAGGCAAAGGGTGTGTAACTGAGCAGGAGATTGGAACCCCATCAATACCCACGGAGTGTGTACTTTTTGCAACAGTATCAATAAGAAAGCAATATTTTTTACCATCTACATTCAATTCCAAATTTGGCAAATCAATTTTGTTATTTTTATATTTTAAAGTGGTCATAGAAGTACTTTGGGTTCCTTCACTCCATAGGCATCCCTATTGGGGAGTCCATTCTGTTTGGTATTTGTTACTCTTGGTTGGAGTTGGAATTCTCCTTTTTTTCTGTCTCTCCCTATTTACGTCTTTCCTCATCATATTTTCGTTTCCTGCACTCTTGCGCCCAATGACCAGGTTTGCCACAATAATGACATTTCCCTTGCCTTCGTGTCCCTTTTCCAATCATTTTATCATTTTCTGTTTTCAAAGAAAGACATACATCAATTATCTCTGTCTCTGTCACATCATACCCCAAAGTTCCGGGGAGTCTTACTCTAAAATCTGGACCCGTCAGTTGTGCATAATGGGTATGACTTTTCCGAATCTGCTCAAATTTCACTGGATGAGAGGGAGAAGGCAGATTGTTACATATGCTTTCGATGTCTCTTGCCTTAGCAGGGGGTATGGAAATTTGATTTCCCTTTCCCACAAACATAAAAGCAGGATTTGATTTTTGTTCACCTTTTGCCTGCTCGCAGTCTGCACATTTACTGGCAGCTGCGGCCCCCCCTGCCACACACTGTTGTGTCTCTCTACATTCTGGCAGGGTGAGATATAATTTTGGTGGAATGAGAGGTTCTCTCAATTCCTCTTCTGAAGGAGCCTTATATTGACAAATATTTGAAGGGAATGCTGAGGCATAGAGCTCGTATGGGTAAACCTTTTTTCCTTTTTTAAATTTTGGCCTCTCTTGACCTTTATCCCAATATGCTTTCATTTCTTTCCATTTACTGTTCGACTCTTTCATGTACTTATAATTCCACTCTGGGTCTCCCCAGCCCCCATTAATCATCGAATTTGCACTTTCTATATCCCCTGGCTTAAAAGAGCCTTCTTTAGGGAATGGATCCAATTGTATTTTTCCTTGAGTCCACCTCTTTAAATTTGATAAATAGGGTTCAGTCCAATATCCACAATTATTTCTAATCATCCAATTTCGGGGTGTCTCATCTTGTATTGGTCTTGAAATCTTTTGACCCATCCTTCACCTAATTTGATTTTTAATTCGCCACACCTCACCAAAGGTGTCTCTTTATAATTCTTTAATTATAATTTTTCAGCCAATTTTATTAATTCGTCAACTGGGATATTCCCATCAACACTTTGTTTTCCGTCAGAGCGGATCTGCACGGATCTTCCTTGCACGGAGGGATAACCAAAATATTTGTCAGGTAGCTGTGTGTTTAAACAGTACCCTTACAGACAAATCTTCCTGGACTAACTCTTAGAGGTCCATCCAAGGATAAAACTACCTATTATGGGATGAGTTCAATCAATCCTACCACCACAGGAAATTATTAAAAACAACTGACCTGTGATGAAGGATGACCTCTCAGTCCCCAGTCCCGTGTTTCTTGGGAATATCCCAGACAAGCCCCCAAACTGTTAGATCAAAATCTTAAAAATAGGTAGAATATTTGTAGTCTCTCAGTCATCAGTTTAGAAACAGGCACCTCAACCCCTGTGATGTGTGGCAGCAGCAGCGCGAGATCTCGGGAGAATGACCAAGCAGACACAGATCAACTGTGGTACAAAGCATTCTCAGATTTATTCAGGAAGAAGGGTCGTATTTATAGACATAGGTCAAACAGAAATCTACAGGATGGTTTGAGCATCCAATCATACGACTTAAGAATCAAACCTTACCATGTATGGCATTTCAAGAAATATAATAACAAATAAGAAATGTATGTGCATAAATGTGTGTGTGTCTTCACCTTCTGGTTATGTGTGAGAGTGTCAGTGTCAAAGCACTACTACTTCTTGTTTTGTCTAGGTAGGTACAAGACACAGAGAAAGTCAAAAAGTGAAGCCCAATAAATAATAAATTATTTAACAAAGTGGTAATAAAAATCCAATTATTTATTTATCAACCCCCGCATTGTTATAATCTGCATATGTACGAGTGAAAATAGATTCAAATTACCACTCACTGTATAGCCATAGCTGCAAAACTACATATATAATAATAATAAAAAAAGTCAAAATACATATTTGCATACAAAATAAATGCAAAGATGTCTTTTTTTCAGCATTGCAAGGTTTCTATTATAGCTACGCACAAAAAATATGGTCAGGGCGTGTGGGCTATTGTAGACTATTATATAATATTGTCTTATTTGTCACTGCGGTTTTGCTTTAAAAATGTAAAATCAAATGCACGGTTTGATGTCTTACTGAAATTCAGTGAATTATCATCATTTGTGTAAAATCCTTAGTTTGTGCATCCACCGATCCTAATGGAAATATGAAGAAGCCTAAATGGATGATGACATGCAGAAAATTTAGTCCATATAAAAAAATATATCGGCCTATAGAAAATATATGCAGCCTTAAAAGTGGCACTGACTTATCTGCTAAAATAATAAATACAATATAGCTAAATCTCAAACTGTGTATCATTTATATGAGCAGGCGCGTTGAGTTTTCAAAACCCCCGCAGTTTTGAAAAGACAGAAATCGACCCCCGCACTTTTGATAAGGAATGCTTCAATCAGTCACACTAAATCATCTTTTAGCTTAGGATATTTTCTTTCAAATGAGACCATTTTCACGTTTCTGTGAGCTATCGTTCGTAAATAATCAACTGTTTAGTCGCGGATGTGAACAGGAAATGCGCTCTCGAACGAAGAAACGCGATCTCCAAACAATCGATCAAAGCGTGCTAACGTTTTAGGACAGGTCGATGGTAGGCTATATAAATCATGCCTGAAAGTTTTGTCAATCAAGTCAAACCGTCCATTAAGAAACCGAGAAATTTGACACTTTAAGGTAAGGAGGCTGATCTCTCGAGGTTGACGCGCGAGCTGGCTTGACTTAAGTTTTCCTGAGGATTTAGTTTATGGACTGTTTCGATTTCGGTAATTACATCTAGAAAGGTAAAAGCATTGATGGCATCTATAAAAGAGATATCTGAAAACGAAACGAAAGTGATTAGAGAGAGAGAGCTGGCGCAAAATGCGGCATCGGCATCTAGAGCAGCCAGAGACATTATTCGGCAGCACCTGCCGCTGGACAATATAATTCGATGTTGTCTTTTATTTTATTTTAAAAACTACATTTAATCAAAATAACATAATATACCAGAAGACTATCATTTGTAAGCATTTATCACAAATTTTGTGAATAAGAGAAAGTAAGTCACATGCTTTGATAAAATAAAACTGCAATGTTATCCATTGCTTTGAAATGCACATGAATATAAACTGATATTTATACAGAAATTAATTTCTGATAGACTATGCTGCACAAAGCTGAAATTGCGGCATCTCGTAGCGGCATTCAGGTGGCATCTCCAGCAGCCACGGGTATTCTTCTAATTTTAAAAAGCTACATTGCAACAAAATAGCATTATATATCACAGGACTGTCATTTGTAAGCATTTATCATTAATTTTTATTAATATGTAGGCCTTTTCTGACGCTGCAGTTGCTATCAGAGAACGCTGAAATTACTGCGTGTGTATATATGGCAGTCTTATGGTAGCTATATAATGTAATGACAGTCCTGTATATAGCAGCTTATTATTATTTTGTTCAAATGTAGTTTTTAAAGTAAAAATATTACATCGAATTAATGGCCTGCGGCAGGTGCCACAAACAGCGACAGCTGCCGGAGAAAGTCCGTGGCTGCAGAAGAACAGAGGTGACTCCATGTAGAATAAATCAGCTTTCTTTAGGCCTCTGATAGACTGAAATCTTCTTCTCATGTGAGTTGATATCATTTTAAACATTCTTAAAATGTTTTTTTCTTGTGAATGTATTTTGTAGTATATGTAAAACTGTTCCAATGAAAGAAACGTTTTTACCTGTAATGATTATGTAATCAGGTTGCCTGTGTTGGGCTTGTGTTTACAGGTTGTATAAGACTAGGGTGGAACAACTTATCAATAAAATCTAGGTAATATTATTGATAATGAACATAATTTTTATATAGATAGTACATTATTACAGTGAAACAATCAGCTCTTTTTATTTTGTAAATTAGCAGAAATCCTTCTCTACCTTTGCTCAGCAGTACTTTATAACCATTTTTTAATAAAGTTGTAGTTCATTGTTCTGAATCATTTTATGTCATGTGAGAACAATTGCAACAGTTCATATTTTCTTTCAGTTGATGTAACTGCTGTAATAAAGCCTGTATCATAGAATATTACTTGTCATTCTGTTTTTATTTTGTATATGTTTGTTGATTAACTAAACTTAAATGTAATTTCAGGTACTTTAGCAAAACCATGGTTAAACTATGGTAATACAACCATAGTTAATTTGTGGTACTTGAACCACGGTTTGAACCAAAAACCATGGTTAATACAGTCATGGTTATTACAGTTTTACTGTAGTATTACTTAAAGCTGCAGTCTGCGATTTTTCCTCTTTGTCTCCATCTCTTGTTTGAAACCTGCAATTGCAGTCATATGCGGAACAGTTATCTGTACATGCTTTGTGAATCGGCACAGCTCGTCAGCGCGGATGAATCTAATGCTTGCTATCACCGCACCGGTGGATACTGAACTTCAGAATCACAGATTCTACATCTTTAAAGTATGACCAATATAAGAATTTTCACTAGAAAATATCATCTGAACAAGTAAGTAACATGTCTGCCACTTTTGTTCTTACCAACTGAGGAAAAAAGCATCAGCCTACAATAAATCGCGCTGCCAATGATGATTAAATCTAACGATCGCTTAGCTTGATCACGTCAAACCGTGCAAATTATTATTATTGTTATATTGTTCTCAAATTGTTAATGTTAACAACATCAGCATTGCGTGACTGTGTATTTAGTGTATATTAGCGTTACCTGTAGATTTTCAATGTCTGCAGCCACAGTCCGAAGTATTTTGCTTTTTGACTACGAGTGAATCTCCAGTTGTCACTGATGATTGTCATTTGGATCTTTCTGGATTACAATCTGCCATCAAAATGATAAATTGAATTATTTCAGCTGCTGTGAGAAAAGGCTATAAATGTGCCGCTACCAGCAGCATCCTCACGTGATAAAAACCGACTAGCTTCTCGACGGGACTCCTTTCTGTTTACGGGCGTGACGTAATGACGCACAGAGGAACTGCTGCATGCTCGAATTTCCCGCGGAAATCCACCATGTCGCTCTTATTATAAAACATTATTACAAGCTTACTGTTGTGAATCGAGACAAGATAATGAGATAGATTTGAACACTGGCTGGTTATGTACTTGCTCAAATTGATTTTGGATAATTTTTAACCAAAAAAAGTTGCGGACTGCAGCTTTAAGTATTACTGTAGTAGAACCATGGTATCAAAACCATGGTTTTTTAAAACCATGGATCACACCAAAAAACCACAGCTACTACGGTCATAGTTTACTACAGTTTTACTATAGTATTACTATTACTACAGTTTTACTACAATATAACTGTAGTAAAACCATGGTACCATGGTTTTTTAAACCGCACCGAAAAACCACGGCTACTACAGTCATGGTTAACTACAGTTTTACTATAGTAAAACCATGGTTAATTTTCGTAAGGGTGGGCGGAGCTTACATGAATATTCACGAGTTTCCTGTTTTGAGTTCAAGCCACTGAAAATGTTAGTGCACACTCTTCGGCTTACATTAAAGGTAATTAGCATATGTTTCAGCGTTAAACGAAGTCAAGCTTATATTCTAACTGTTATTGATGCACAAGATTTTATATATAAGCTTGTGTTATGTCGTGTCATGTGTTAGCTATGTTTGATATGAACACAGCCAATGATTCGCCAGAGGTGTCGTTAGGATTCCCTAAACGAGCCAATAGCATTTTAAGTAGCCTATTTTTGTTGTTTCTGTATTACCTTGAGTCTTTTATGCATATAGTTTTGAAAGTTTGCCAAAATGTATGGTAGCATAATAATATTAATTGTAAACTCCTGTGGTGAAGGCAATAGTGAACTTTTCTAGTTTGCAGAAGCACTTCTAATCTGGGTAGTATTATGTTGCCGACTCAGGACTATAGCTAAACACTTTTAGCTTAACATATAGAGCAACACGCACACGTTGTTTTTTTGGTTCACTGCTTCTTCAACTGCTTTATTCAATACAGACATCAACCAATCATAGAACACTGCTGCCCCCTAGTGGTTCCGTCTTTATATAACACAACATTTAGCTGCATACATAACAGGTAGACTTGAATTTCTATATGTAATATATTTCAAAAATTGCACACATGCATGAAAACATGTTAATGTACTTTAAATATAGTTTATTATCCAAATAGGCCACGGTGAATTAAGCATGTGAGGACTAATATAATATCTATAGCCAATATTCTTTCATTCCCAAATATGACTTTTGGTTTTATTAATCTTGTAGTCATCATAAACATTGCAATTTGTACTTTATTATACAGTGCATAAACATTTAAAGCATTGTTCTTATGGCCCAGTCTTTCTTATAGAGGCCAGCAGTTACCTCAAGAATATTATTCTATTGTTTTTCAGAAGCTTCATTTTGCTTTTGTGATGCATATACCATCATCATCATGTAAAGTTACCGTCTGTTTCAGGCTGGATGTGAGTGTTGAAGTCACTGGTACTCTGGCAGTGTGTGATCTGGACAGACGGAGGCTGTTCTCATTGAGTGCCAAGACCCTGTTTTAATAATCTCAGACAGCAGACATTCACTTAATTTTGCTTTGTTAGAGTTGATGAAAAGCATGCAACTGTAAAAACAATCCAAATAAAACACTAAAAAAGATGACATATTTAATTTCTTTACATGCACGTCATATTAAGCAACATCAGAGAACAGTGAACATGAAAGTGTGTTGTTGAGTTATTGAAATATTAACTTTATTAATCTCAGGGGGACTTCAAGTAAACATTTTGTCAACAGAGTTTGGCTGACAAAAATGTTTGGGAATCCCTGCCCTAATGTTGAAGATCAGAAATGGTAACATTATACTTGTAAAATGAGAAGAAATACTTTTGAATAATATTTTCAAATCTTAAACATGATTAACACAACATTATGGATTATTACATTTTGGATGATTTCACTTACCATTAAAAAACACATGACATGGAAGTAGGTTGTATTTCAGTGCAACGTATGGTCAAAGAACAGACACGATGTATGCTTTATATAATATAAGTGTGTGTGTGTAAGAAATAATTAGTAATATAATATTAGTAGTTATTTCTCTAAACAGTATTTTACTCTTAACTAAATACAACCTGTTTTTGTTAATGAAAACATGATGTGCTATTTTGAGGGGACAGTTCATTAAAAATATAAATTCTGATGTCCTCATCTTATTTCAAAGTTATGGCTAATTTTTTCATGGGACATATTTTGAAAAACGTATCAGTGTTTTTTCAAACAATGGAAGTCAATGGGCACAAGAATTAGTTTTACTGGTTCCCAATGTTCTTCAGAATATCTTCTTCACAGAAGAAAACATACTGGTTTCAAATGGGTGAGTAAATGATGAAAAAAATGTTAGACTATACCTTTAATCTATTATAATCGATTAGTACTTGGAGACTAGGGATTGCCAAATAGGTGTGGAAAGATTTTGATGTTGCTTTGTTAAAGCTTTAAAAAAATAAAAATTTGTAACAGATACAAGTAAATGTGCAGTTGTGTTACTTTAATTACAATTTTACATAATATCCAGTATAATATGAGAAAACAGGAAAAATGTGTAGTTTGGTGTTGATAAAGGAAGTTTGAGCCTTACTGACATGGCTGTGGAGGCTGGGAAAAACTGGCTATAAAATAAACTAAGAATTACACAAATACTCACAGAAGGCTAGCTTATATACATTTTATTAGGGCACAGATGTTTATTTCAGGCATTGTTGTTAACACTCTGCTGTCACCAAATGGCAANAGTCTCATCACTAGATGTCAGTAGTGAAGTACTTACCTATAGGTGTTGGTCCTACATGAAGGAGACGTATATAGTCATGTTGTGAAGTTGCACCATGTTCTGTAAATAAAAGATGTTTTGTTAGACACAATTTCATTAATTAAACAACAAACATTACATAGTTATTTCTCTAAACAGTATTTTACTCTTAACTAAATACAACCTGTTTTTGTTAATGAAAACATGATGTGCTCTTTTGAGGGGACAGTTCATTAAAAATATAAATTCTGATGTCCTCATCTTATTTCAAAGTTGTATGGCTAATTTTTTCATGGGACATATTTTGAAAAACGTATCAGTGTTTTTTCAAACAATGGAAGTCAATGGGCACAAGAATTAGTTTTACTGGTTCCCAATGTTCTTCAGAATATCTTCTTCACAGAAGAAAACATACTGGTTTCGAATGGGTGAGTAAATGATGAAAAAATGTTAGACTATACCTTTAATCTATTATAATCGATTAGTACTTGGAGACTAGGGATTGCCAAATAGGTGTGGAAAGATTTTGATGTTGCTTTGTTAAAGCTTTAAAAAAATAAAAATTTGTAACAGATACAAGTAAATGTGCAGTTGTGTTACTTTAATTACAATTTTACATAATATCCAGTATAATATGAGAAAACAGGAAAAATGTGTAGTTTGGTGTTGATAAAGGAAGTTTGAGCCTTACTGACATGGCTGTGGAGGCTGGGAAAAACTGGCTATAAAATAAACTAAGAATTACACAAATACTCACAGAAGGCTAGCTTATATACATTTTATTAGGGCACAGATGTTTATTTCAGGCATTGTTGTTAACACTCTGCTGTCACTAAATGGCAAAAAGGTACAGTACAGGCGACTAACCAAAATATTCGAATTAAATAAAAAACCTCACAAATGAAATAAAAATAAATAAAAGATAAAGACATCAAATAGTAGCTAATAGACTGTACTTGCCTAGACGTGCATGGGTTATTCGCTGATTGTTTGCTCTGCTGTCTCTGTAATCAATCAGGCACAACAGGACAGATGATTTATCATATTACACTATATATTTATAGTTTTGAAAATGTCAACTACTTTAATGCTTAAAATTGTATCATTACCGTTTCGAGCTCGATTTCAGCACTAATATTTTCAGTTCCATTCGTCTGCGCGTTGTCTCAAGGCCACGCCCACAACAGGGGAAATATGAATATTCACGTCTACTCCACCCAATGGAACAGTTTTTCACAGGAACTGAATACTACACAACACCGGCCGCGAGCTATCCGTATGACGAAAACGACGGTGCACGAAGTGGGACAGTGGGACACATTGGGTGCTTCTCAATTCTTATTTGTGCATCCTCGTTTCCTTTCCTCGCTTCCTTTCCTCGCGTCTTAGCTCCACCCCTTCAGGATGCGAGGGAAGGACGCAAGGAAAAGATGCGAGGACGGAGGAATGAATCAAGTGAAATGATATCCTTGCTCCCTTTAGCGTCACTTCAAAGCGTCATCAGCTGCACTCGAGGGATCTACCCACATGTTGATAAAGTTTGGTTATTTAAAAAAATTATAATAAATATTAATAAAGCAAGATGCCCCATTGAAATATATGAGATATAAGTTTATTTAAACTGTAAAAGTAAAGCATGCATTTAAATTATTGTGACAGATATGAAGGGGAGGAGAATTTATACATGCGTCATGTTTCTCAACGAGAAAGACTTCCGCAAAGGATGCACCTCTGTATCCTCGCTCATGACTCCTCAGGAAGCCTCCTCACTCCTCGATCCTCGCCTCCTCGCGGTGCAATTAGAGAATTGAGATGTCCTTCAAGATGGCTGAGCTCGATCGGTTTCCGGGTCATAGGATGGAGGACAGAGGAGCGAGGAAACGAGGAGGGATATTGAGAAGCACCCATTGTAACGCAGTGTTACAGAGTTCCCCATCTGCGCAGATAAAACCCAGCTAATGTCTTCAAGTTACCAAAGCATTACAGGAAATTTGTCTCATTTTAAATAACCGCTAAAAACTTTAGAAATTACATTACAAATTATAAAATACATGTTCAGCAATTATCTTCCGAAGATTTTTACATTTTGGCACATTTTTTTTCTCTGTAGTGATATGGCAAATAGTAGCCTATAAATACCGTAAGTTTTGTTATACTGTGTAAATGTTTGAACAATAAACCCCACCTCAGTTTGTGCCCTGCTCACCCTATCATGTTGTTTGGCAGATTTCTTGTTGTTCCATTTCCATTTCATTTATCTTATATGGTCCAGAATAGATTTAATTGATAGCTAAATCTAACAGATGTTCCCAGTACATGAACACATTAATGCCAGTACTTTTTTTATTTATGCCTCCTTAAGGGAGTTCTGCAACATACCATTAAATATAATTTTCTAAAATGTATACAGTTAAGATTCAATATTATGTGCATGGAATACTATACAAGCACATGATCTGTCTTATTTTTTTTTATCATCTGTATTACTGAAGTGTGACATGAGAGATCTTGTCATCATTATGGTAAATTAATCGATTTCATCCTCCTGTCACATTCTCATTCTTTCGGGCTGCAGAACCAATCTATGTAAATAATCATGTGATTTTTAAAACTCCTTTTACCTCTTCAATAACAGCTTCAATAGAAACCCATTAAATCTGCCTCATTGAGGACATATGGATGGTATAGAGTTCATTCTACACATCCTCCACAGATCTTCCCGATCTGTTATAGGCCTATTTTATTCAGTCAATGAGTTCTACATGTTACTTCATTTATTTTATTTATTTATTGCGTATCCATAACCCCATACTTGTCAATGTTTATTATTTATTTATTTGTACNAAATTAGATATGCACCGATCGATCGACCAGGGGAATCGGCCGATTTGCATGATTGGCCCAGATCGGTGAACGGCAGGTCAGTCTCACGTCTTAAAGGGTTAGTTCACCCAAAAATGAAAATAATGTCATTTATTACTCACCCTCATGTCGCTCTACACCCGTAAGGAATTCATCTTAAAATTAAGATATTTAGGGGTATAAAACTGAACTTCCCTAAAACTGAACGGGCAGCCCAAACCGTAAGGCCTAGAGACTTGAAACTTTGTCAAATGGTAGTAGTCTTGCTTGCTACTCAGATATCGGACTCGTCAAAATCGGTCAATAGGTGGCGCTACAGAGATCAAATTCGTGTCCCAGACTCAAGTGTTTTATATAATTGGAAAGCTAAGTCCATGATGAGCAAAATGTATATCTCCGATTTCATTACAGCCTAGAAAAAATTTCCGCCACTTTGAATTTCGTAAAAACCTACTTTTGCGAACTAGTCATAGGTTTTTTGCCCGATCAGAACCAAACCAGTGCAGAAATGTTCTCTGGAGTCTGAATATCAATAATTATCAAAACAAAGTTGAAATTTTGATTCACGGTCGCTAGGGGGCATAAAAATCTCTGAGGAGCCACTAAAATGGCTTTTACTAAAATGGCTAACTCAAGAACGAAATTAGATATTTGCACCAAACTCGGTACATGTGTAGGGGCACAATCTTTGGTCACGATAAAAAAAATCACGTTGATTGCACACTAGGTGGCGCTATAACACGAAAAAAACATGAAAACGGCTATAACCACCTGACAGTTAGTCCGATTGAGTTGAAAATTGGCATGCAGTGGCTGCGTCCGAAACTGCCTACTTCTCTACTATTTAGTAGGGGAAAAGCAGTAGGAGATGTGTCCGAAGCCTTAGTAGTCAAAAAAAGAGTAGGTGAAAATTACCTGGGTGACGTACTAATTCTCACGAAATTCGGACGTGCGTCTACTTGAAGTGCGTCCGAAACCACTTACTTACAGTAGGGGAAAAGCAGTAGGCGAGCGAATAAGTATATCAGAAACCTCAGTAATCATAACTGAGTAGTCGAGAAGTTCCCGGATGGCCTACTGCTTCCACCCAGATTCTGAAGTGTTTCTCGATAGATACTTTTCTATCCCAGGAGGCCACGGGAGAGGATACGTCATAATCGAACACGGAGGAGAAAAGCGACGCGGATGCTGTCAAATGTGAGTATTGAAAACCAAAAACACGGTTCCTTGTGTTAAAGTCACATTTGCTGAACTACTGTAGGGTAAACTGCTGAATGTGTAAAGATGCTAGACACTATAGTTGTGATTTTACAGTAAAAACACGATTTATTATATGGGCAATTCTTAGACTATGGGCACTTTCATGTCCTTTGATCATATTTTGTAAAAAACATTTAATTTTGAAAAATCCACACTTTCATAGTTAAATTTACAATGAAAGTACTTTAGGAACTTTTTACCGGTAATCTATAATGATTTTTTCACCTTTTTAAACATCATTATACATGCAAATATTGCTGTTTTGTGCTTGTCCCACACCCAGACTTCTGATCTTCAATAATGAAAAAGAAGTGTAAAAAAATGATTTATCTATTTTTTTTTAATATGACTGAATAAAGTATCAGTAAAAGAATCAAAACATAATTGATGTTTTTAAGGTCAGACAACTATTAATGTGATTTTATATACAAAATGTAGTTGTCCCACAGTATTGCCGTCATTTCCACCACAACGCTGTAATGTCCCTTTAAAAAGTTTTTTTGAAAGATTGTTTGGGTAGTTTCTATGGAGATGAACAATGACATCACAGCACATGTCTGACATGGAGGAGATTTTAAATTTCTTCAGCAACTTGGAGAAGAAAACTCAAGGTAAATATTGCTTGAAATGAAAATATTTTTATTGTATGTCATTTCCAAACATGGCGTAACATCAAATGAGTTTGTAAATAAATTGATTTTTTAACACAAATAGATGTATTTTGCATGCATGCAATGCTTGCTACCAATTCATAGCTAATCTGTAATACTAGCTTGGATTTTTTTACAAAATACTGTAGGATTGTCATTTCCACCACCGTCATTTCCACCACATTACCTTCTTGGGTGGAAATGACAAAGGTGAGGTGGAAATGACATTTATGCTTACAAGGTGCAATTCATAGATTGAGTGGCTACATATGAATATTTTATTTATTGAAATGTACAACGTTAATGTATTTATTCAAATATATATTTGTTGAAATGCCTTTTCATCTATTTTTAAGATGCCGCGGAAGTCAACTGGAGAAAGGTCTCAGTCCTATAGGGACAGACTAAAAGAGGACCCTGTCAAATATGAAGAGCGACTGAAGAGAGACAGGGAGAGATACTTAAAGAAAAAAGAAAGAGGGGTTGTAAAGCCAATTGCAGATTTGTCAAAGCGCGAACAACGCAAAAGAAGGAGACAATGGAGAACCAATACAAGAAATTATCGGGAGAAGATGAACAAAGGTCTTAAGGTACAGGCCTACCTTTCTACCACTACACCACCAAACTCTCCAGATTCTCTCCAGCCAGAACATGATGTTGATCCACCTCTCACACCACCCTCACCAACCTCACCATCACCCTCTGCCCAACATTTAAGTCAAAAACAAAGGGGAAGGAAAAAGGTTCTAAGAAACCTTTCAAAAGTTTATGCAGCATTGTATAAAAACAAAGCTATGCTTGGGAAGGCTCTGCAGAAGGCCGAGATGTACCGCAAACGGTATGACCGATTAATGAAGAAAGTGAAGCAGGCTGACTCCCCAAATGCCAAGTCAAAAAAGCAGATGGCAACACCACCACACACTCTAAGAAGAACTTTGGTTTTCCATAATGCTCTTCTTGCTGAGCTGAGAGACAGATATGAAAATCTGTCCTCCGAGAGAGAAAAACAACTTATTTCGAAGATAATGGCAGGAAAGATCCTCAAGAAGTATCGCCTACTAAAAATGGCTAGAACAGAATTTGGCTTCTCAGCCAAGAGAATGAGAAATAATGAAAAGAGGTCAGCAGCACTTAAATACACAAGGAAGAAGCAAAAAAACAGCATCACCACAGACACAGAAGAGAAAATCAAACAATTCTTGGAAAGAGATGAGAACAGCAGAGCAACAACTGGTAAAAAGGAGACTGTGACACAGAAAAAAATGAAAAAACAGAAGAGGATCCTTAATGAACCCATGGAAATACTTCATGAGAAATTTAAGAAGGAGTATCCTGACATACAGATTTCTTACAGCGAGTTCTGCAAGAAATGTCCTTTTTGGATTATAAAGCCCACAATTAAGGACAGAGACACATGCATATGCAAGACGCATGCCAATATGCAGTTAATGGCAGACAAACTGCTGCAGCACAAAGTGATCAACAGCAGTAAAATTGAAGATTTGGTTGTCTCTCTGTGCTGTTCACCATACACCAAGGAGTGTATGTACAGAGAATGTCCCAACTGTGTGGACAAAGAATTGCAGATCTCGGCCTTTGACCCTGGGGCACAGACATTTTGGCACACATGGAAGGCAAAAGCTGAGGAGAGAGAGAAGAAAAAGAAAGATGGAACTAAAGAGAAAATCACAGTTCATCTCACTGTTAAGGAGAAAATAGAGGGCACATTGCATACTTTACTAGAAGACTTTTCAATAGATCTAAAACAAAAACTTGGAAAGCATGTGTATAACATCAGGCATCAGTATGCAGCTCTCCGTGGCCTAAAGGAAAACTTGAGAGAGGACGAGGTCATTCTGCATATTGATTTTGCAGAGAACTTCCAGTGCAAGTACAACAGTGAAGTCCAGGCGGTACATTTTGGAGATTCGCATCACCAGGTCTCACTCCATACTGGTGTGGCCTACACCTGGAAGGATGTAAAGTCATTATGTTCAATCAGCTCTTCTTTTCGCCACGATCCCTCAGCAATATGGGCGCATCTAACCCAAGTGCTAACTTACTTGAGAGAACAACATCCCACTGCCACCACACTTCATGTGGTCAGTGACGGACCAACTACACAATATCGCTCAAAAAAAAACTTTTTCCTCCTCACCAATGTTCCTTACCAAATGGGTTGGAAAAGGGTGACCTGGAATTTCTTAGAGGCTGGCCAGGGCAAAGGCCCAGCTGATGGGATTGGAGCGGCGGTGAAGAGAAGAGCAGATGATCTTATTGCAAGAGGGAAGGACATTCCAGATGCACGAGTACTGCTTGAGGAGCTTAAGCAGCAAAAGTCTGCCACAGAGCTGTTCTATATTGAGCCAGATGCCGTTGAGGCAATGGATGTTCACGTTCCATCTGAATTACAGACAATTCGTGGCACGATGAAAATTCATCAGGTATGGTCTCGCTGTTGTTTCTTTATACATTTTATGGTCTTGCTGTTGTTTCTTAACACAAGTTATGACTAATTGAATGCTCTGACAGACTTTTTTTAATCTCCTTGCAGATCACCTCTCATTCTCCAAGTCAGATGTCATGGAGGATTCTAAGTTGGTTTTGCTCTGCACCCAACGATTGCAACTGTTTCACACCAGAAACGGTCAGGTTTCAGCCATGGGATGAGGCTACCCCTACAACCAGTACACTTCCTGTCACATCCCAAGATCAAGGTCTGCAACCAATTTTGGACTTGCATGAGGGTCTTATCGGTCAGTGGTGTGCAGTGGTGTATGATGGAGATGTGTACCCAGGTATTATTCAGGATGTTGAGTTATACAGTGGTGCTCAAGTGAAAACAATGACCGCTATTGGGATCAATCGCTTTTATTGGCCACTGAGAGATGATGTCATCTGGTACCAACCCATGGATATAATAGGCCTCATCCCTGAGCCCGTACCAGTGACAAAACGGCACAAGGAGATTAAGACGGAAGTTTGGAAAGAAATCTGCAAGATTTGGCCTTGAATCACATTCTCTCTCTCTCTCTCTCTCTCTCTCTCTCTCTCTCTCTCTCTCTCTC